>PVLA01001896.1:0-311064 GCA_004027455.1 Hydrochoerus hydrochaeris
AAGCAGTCAGAGAAAAGAAACAGATTACCTATAAAGGAAAACTCATCAAAATCACAGTAGACTTCTCAATGCAAACCATCAAATCAAGAAGAGCTTGGAGTAAAATCTTCCAAGCCCTGAAAGAAAATAACCTCCAACCCAGAATGATGTATCCTGCAAAACTGTCTCTCAAAATTAATGGAGAGACAAGATATTTCCACGACAAAGAGGAACTGGGGGAGTTTGTGACCACCAATCCAACCCTGCAAAGAATACTGAAGGACATTATAGAGAGAGAAGAAAATCGCTAGGGTTCCAGGAATAATGGCAGAAAGGCCTCAAAGAAAGGGGCAGACAGTGGAATGAAGGAAAAAAGTAAACAGATAACAATAGAAAAATAGCATGGCAGAGATAAGACAGAGAAAATTGGTTATATCACTGTTTTATCTTGACTGATTTTATTTGAATCTGGAATGCTTGAGAGTGTCGAGTCTGAGAGTAGGGGCAACTATCTGGAGATGACAGGATTCAATAGGATACCCATTCTGGTTTGATTGTTAACTGCCTTTGAAGTCCTATAATGTCTCCAATGTTTAGATTTTATTAATAGTGTAAAGCAATGCTGTTTATATTATATTTGATAATATAGACAATTTTATTGAAAATAACAAGAGATATCATAGTGACTACCGTAGATCACCTAGTGTTGTGTTTTTGTATGTTTTCATTTTGTGTTTCTCTAGGAATTTGTATTGCTGACTTGTTTTGATTTGTTTCTCCCTCTAACACAGAAAGGCTAGGCATATGTGTAGAGACTTATACATATGTAGAACTTCTAAGTAGTTTATGAGAATGGATTATAGTTATTGTAAAGAAAAAAAAGGAAAAGAGTATTCTAAAGGATATAACTGCATGTATGTTTGAGTGTGTGGAATTAATAACCATGTTGCTAAAGTTTTAGTTGGATGAATGAGCAAAACTGACTGCAGTCTCACTGTTTGGATGTCCACTTTGTGGACTTTACTTTTGTAACTTGAACAACTGCATCTAAGAGGAAAGTATGTAATTATCAACTAGTGATTTTTTACTGGTTACTATTTTTTTTTCTGTTTTGTTTTGTTTTTGAGATTTTGTATTGTATCTACCCTCTTTCTGTTTCAAAATTTTTTCTTTAAATAAAAAAATTTTTTTTAAGAAAAGCAAAAGGAGGAGAAGAAAGTGCTCTAAAAGAGATAACTGTATGTATACTCAAGTGTGTTGGATTGATAACTATGTTACTAAGTTTTTGTTGGATCAGTGTACAGAACTGTTTGCAGCTTCACTGTTTGAATATCCACTTTGTATGCTTTAATTTTGTAACTTGAACAACTATATCCAAGAAGACAATACATTATGTATCAAATAGTGATTTCTTACTGTTTTTTTTAAATTCTGTATTGTTTCTATCCTTTTTTCTGTTTTGCTTCCCCCCCTTTAAATAAAATTTTTTTAAAATGTCAAAAAACAATTATTCTCAAACCCCTTATAACTTTGATAATTTAAACTTTGGAAGTTGAATATGATATGGAAATATTGAAGTGTATGGAGTTCATGAGCTGAGAAATTATATACATGTACATATACAATGTGAAATATATATGTAACACTTCATAGATATTTCATATATTTATGAAATAAGAGAACTTATTGGGGTTTGGCTGTTGGAAATTCCCTGTTACTAAACAAAACCAACCAAAAATAACATCAACAACAAAAAAACTCATCCAAGTAAAGTTCTGTCTTGCACTTTTTTCTGTAATTTTTATTTTAAAAAGAATAAAACCAAGAAAAATAAAACAGAACAAAGTCAATCAAAACAAAACAGTATAAATGACATAGGACTTCAAAACAATAGGAAATCAACAATGGTTACCATAATGCTTCTTGTCATCAAAATAGCTGCCCATACCTTCACACACAGAAAAATCAAACAAAACAGAACAGAACAAATCAAAACAAATCAATAAATAGAATAAAGGACTTCAAAAAAAGATAATAGTAAACCCAAAATGGCTACCATAATATGTCTTGTCACCTTTGATATAGCTGTCCATGCCACCAGATATAACAAAATCAAACAAAACAAAATGGAATAGAACCCAACCAAACAAAACAATGAAAATGATACAAAACAAGATAATAGGGAATCAACAATGGCCACCACCTTCAGGAGATCCCCCAGAGATGCTATACAGATTATCAAACTACTGGCTTTAGGCCTGCAAAGTCATTGAAACACTAAACACTACAAGCATTAAGTTGTATTTTACCTTAATAGCCATCATCACAGCCTGTGTTTCTCCAGATTAGCTGGTCTCTTCTGGGGGTGGGGGGGAGGAATCTTGGCTCTTCTTGTCTCCTAGCCCATGTACTGGAAGGGGCTGGTGTCTGGTTCTCCCAACTATGGCCTGTGCATGGTGCCAACTCACAGGGAGGGCTTGGCTTCTTGTTGGCTTCTTGTTCTCCCCCACAGTCCACGAATCTCTTCTTGCACTCTGGGTATAGAAGTGACCAAATATAAAAACCAAAGACAGTACAGGTGATGGCATTAAGGGAAATTTTACATGAAAATACATTAGGCTTTTTGCAAAAAACAAAAACAAACAAACAAACAAACAACAACAACAACAAAAAAATATATATATATGCAAATTAAACATAGCCACAACTATCCTCTCTTTTCTCTAATAATTAAGAATGAATTTAAGGATTTCTTGCAGCTGTTCTTAAATTTGCAGCACCTTGCTCTTGTGAAAACAAATTCTATGTAAATTTCACCCTCAGCATTAGCTATCAATGTACACTTAACATAGTTTTAGGATCCTGAGTATAGGGAAAGTATTTGTTTCTTAAACTGCTACAGTAAATCATAGTAATGTTCCTTAATTTTAAGGAATACATCACAAGATTCCCACTGGAAGCCCAATCTATGGACAGTACTGAACCCCATGATCAAGTTCAGCAGTACTATACAGTTGTTCTGATAACCCAGATAGCTACTAAGTGACTAATACCAGTGTGCTTATCCTGAACAGAGGAAGGATTTGCTTCCTGGCTATTTGGAAGAGAATGGCTTAAAATTTCATCGCACTACTTAGAATGGGGTACAATTTAAAATTTGTAAATTAGTGATTTTTGGAATTTTCTATTTAATATTTTTTAATTGTTGTGAACCATCAAATTGATGTGTCAAACTGGAAAGCAGAAGACTACAATCCCACAAACTGGATGACTTAAAACAACAGAAATGTATTTCATTTAAACTTTTGGAGGCCAGAAGTGTGAAATCAAAGCATAGATAGAGTCAATTTTCTCAGGAGGCTCTGAGCAAAAATCTGTTCCATATCTTTTTTCCAATTCTTGATGTTCCATTGTCTGTCTTCATCATCTCCTATATCTCCATCTCCTTCCTCCGATGGCACTAATCATTGGGTTTAGGAACCATCGCAAAGCCAGGGTGACACTATTTCCAGATCCTTAACATAACTACATCCACAAAACTCCAATTCCACATAAAGTCACATTAGTAGGTACTGAGAGTCAGGAATTAAACACTGCTTTTGAGGGGCTGCTATTTGTAGTAATCTTCAGCCTGCACTTATCTAGAGCAGAGAATTAGTATCATTTGTTCTATTGTCTTACAAAAGTCATCCTGTGCCATTTTTCTGAGTCTTGGAACTATTTCACTTATTTGTCTTCCCTGGATTAAAAGGTGTCTTTTCTTGAGGAAAAAAAGCTAAAAACAAAAGAGTATATAGGGGGTCATAGCTCTGATGAAAATAAATAGGAAAGATGTTTAGTAAATTTGTGCTTTAAAAAGGTCCCAATAAACAGGGTGGCTCAAGTAATACTGGTGTGATGAAAGCCTGAATTGCATTTCTTCAGGGAATTAAAATCTTAAACCAGAACAGAGCATCCTGTCTGCTAGTGTGTTAGTTAAGGATTATTCAACTTGGGTGCTCGCCAGTTTGGGAAAATAAACCCAGATTTTTCCTTGATGTTTAATAGAGAGGCATGGAAAGTATTAGAGTTGGATAAAAATAGGCAGAATCTAGCTTCTGTCACTGTATAATCTGACATAAGTCACTTGATCTCCCAAATAGTATTTTATTTGCCTTTAAATTGGAGCTGATAATAGAATTATTATCATAGGATGATTTAAGCAGTTAAATTAGATAATGTAGGTAAAGTATTTAGAAGAGTATGTGACACATAGTGGAACTGTTTTATTGTTATTAATATTGTGATCATTATTATAGCAGGAGTGAGAATTCATGGTGACACAAATATGATCAGCCAATCTTTGTCTACATGTTAGAAAAAAATCTCCATTCTTTTTCTACTTATACCATCTAGCTATCCTGTATTTTACTCTCTTCATCTCTACTTTGTACCAATAACCTGACCACTTCGCAGTGGTCACTGAAGACTGGGCCACTCAGCTCCACCCAAAGCTCTGCCCTCATTCTGAACACCTTCCATGATTTAAGGTGCCCTGCTGAATGTGCTGCCTATAATCCTCAGAATTCTCAAGCCTCAGGACCTCCTGCCACTCCCTTTAGCCATGTATTCCCATTACCATGTCTAGCCTTATCCTCACTAGAAAATGCTGTGCTCTTGTCTATTAACCTTTCATGCCTGGCTATTAACCTCTTGAAGATTACAATCAAATCAACTAAGACCCCTTGAGCCCCCTGCTGGGCTTTTACACTCCTACCTTCTACCATCTCTACTCAGTCAAACTATGCCTAAGTCAGCCAGTGTGATGGTTCTCTCCTTTCCTGGTCTTAGGAGACTTGATACTTCTGGAGAAAACTCGTGAACCAGCAGTCTGCTCTGCATCCCTGTAGACACACAGTCACACATCGTTAGTGAACGCACTAAGAAACTAACTGTGCTCTCTGCTTTTATCATTACTCCTCTTACTTGACCTTGGCTTGCTGCTACTCTGACCATTTTCCATTACTTTTAACATGTCCTCGGGTTCCTAAGGCCCTCAGTCTACACTTTGGCCTGAGGATTGGAGGCATCAAGGACTAAAGTTTCAGAGAGATAGATCTGAAGTCAGGATGCAGAAGTTTAAAAGCCAGCCTTTGCTCTGACCTTCAACTAGTCGCTTAACCTCTTCAAATCAGTCCTTTACCTATACATGCACAGTGTCTGCCTAGGGTGTTATGTTGGGTGAACGAGACAATACAGACTTTGATCAGTACATTGCACATAGTAATAGTTCAATAAATATGGCTTTTTTGTTGCTCTATTGAGAGAATAAAAGCCATTATCAAAAATTATTTCCTTAACTCCACACCTTCCCCACTTCCTCACTACTATATTCCAAAACATATTCTGGCTTGTTTTTGGCAGAGGAGTGGTTCAAAGTCAACTTTTCCACTTATGTTCTGACTCTATTCTTTTAGGTTCTGCCAGATTTATTTTACAATTGAAATTCACATAATATATAATTAACCATTTTAAAGTCAGAAATTCAGTGGTGTTTCGCTCATTGACAACACTGTGCAATGCCCATGTCCAACATTTTCATTACCTTAAAATAAAAACCCATACCCATTAGGAAGACATTCTTTATTTCTCTCTTTCCATGCCCCTGGCAACCAATGATCTGTTTTCTGTCCTTATGGTTTTACTTACTGCAGATATTCCATATAAATGAAGCTGTGCTGTGTGTGAACTTTTTTTTTTTTTTTTTTTTTGAGGCAGGATCCTGCTATACAGTTCAGGCTGGCTTTGAACTTGCTTATGTAGCTAGGCAGGCCTTGAACTCATGGCAATCCTCCTACCTCAGCCTCCAAAGTGCTAGAATTACTGGCATGCACCACCATGCCTGGTAATGTGTGAACTTTTGTGTCTGGTTTCTTTCACTTGGAATATTTCCAAGGATTATGTTGCACTATGGATTAATCCATCATTCATTTTATGGCTGAATAATATTCTATTACATGTATATATGCAAATTTCTTTCTTTCTTTTTTTGGGGGGGTACCAGACATGAACTTACAACCTTGCACTTGCCTGGCAGGTTCCTTCTTATCTATTTGTATACTAATAGATATTTGTACACTTCTACTTTTTGGTTATGGTTAACAGTACTGCTATGAATATTTCATATATAATTATATATTTGTCTTCAGTTTTCTTGGCTCTATAACTATGAGCAGAATTTCTAATGCAAATGTAATTCTGTTTTACTTATTGAGGAATAACCAAAATCTTTTCTACGCTGGATAAACCACTCTACATTCCCACCAGCAATCTACATGGGTTCCAATTTCTCCATACTTTCACTAACACTACCAGGTTCTATTTCTGATTTTAGCTATTTGCATCTTTTATTTTTTTTAGTCAGTCTAATTAAGGTTTGTCAGTTTTGTTGATTTTTTTTTTAAAGAACCAACTTTGGGGTTCACTGATTCTATTGTTTTTTTTTAACTATCCATTTCAATGATCTCTGTTCTATTTCCTTCCTTCTGCTAGCTTTAGATTTGGTTTGCTTCTTTTCTTCTTCTTCTAGTTTCACAAGGTATAAATTTAGGTTATTGACTTGAGAGCTTTCTGCTTTTTTAACGTGGATATTTACATCTATAAATTTCCCTCTGAGCACTATTTTTGCTGTTTCATAGGTATTGATATGCTGTGGTTGTCTTCAACTTATTTTAAAAAATATACTAATATCCTTTACGATTTCCTCTTCTGCTCTTTTCCTCTGTTGCTTAAAAGTATATTGTTTAATTTCCATGTGTCATATTCTACTTATCCCTCTATTAGTGATTTCTAGCAATCTTCTGCTGTATTTCAAGAAGTTGCTTTGTATTGTTTTAATGTTTTAAAGTGTACTGAGGCTGTTTCATGGCTTAACATATGGTCTGTCCCAGAGGCTCTCCCATTAACCCTTGTGAATAGTGCGTGTTTTACTATGTTTGGCAGCATGTTCTGTATTTGTCCATTGGATCTAATTGATTCAAGTGTTATTCAAGTCTTCTAGATGCTTCATCAATTACTGAGAACAGAGTACTGACATCATCAACTATTACTGCATGACTTTCTCTCTTTTCTTTTTTTTCTTTTTTTTTTTTGATTCTGTCAATATTTGCTTCATTATTTGGGAGTTCAGTTGTTAGGTGGGCATATATTTCAGCTGTTATATCTTTTGGATGAATTGACCCTTTCATCAATATGTAATGACCTTTCTTTTCTTATATAACAATTTTCAACTTAAAGTTTCTATTGGTTCAATTATTATATCCACTTCAGCTCTTCTCCAGTAACATTGCATCTTTCTGCTTCCAGTCTATCTGTGGTTTTAGAACTCAAGGGATTCTCTCACAGACAGCATACAGTTGAATCTTTTTGTTAACTAATAGACTTTATTTTTAGAGCACTTTAAGGTTATAGAAAAATTCAGTGAAAGCACGGAGTTCTTTATCCTCTTATTACAGTTTCTATTATTATTAACATCTTGCATTCATGTAGTACAATAAGGGTCACTCTTTGTGTTGTACTTTCAATGGGTTTGACAAATGAATAATAATAGGTGTCTACCATTACAGTATCACACAAAATAGTTTCAATGCTAGTTTAATCTATTCATGTTTAAATATGTATTAACATATGCAATAATTATTGTATACTAAATATATCACTGAGACTTCTGCCATCTTGCTACTTGTTTTTTATGTCTTAGATTTCCTATTATAGTTGATCTTCAGTACCTTCAGTACTGTCTTTTTTTTTTTTTAAGTATTGTCTTCTTTTAATTGATTTTTTGTAGTCTCCCATTTTGAGTCACTCTTCATTTGCTTTTCTGTAAATTTTAAAGCTATTTTCTTAGTAGTTACTTTTATGTAGAAAGGCTTCACAAAAGAGAAGTTAGAAAAAATAACTGGGTAATATTGTGACAGATGCTTCAAATAGAACATATTACACTACTGGTTGATTGATTTTTTTAAAGTGATGATATTTAAAGCTTTTTTAAGAGTAACATTTAAATTTTATGAAATTATAAACTGGGAAGGATTACCAGAGATTATCTTTCTCAATCTAAAGTATAATTTAAAAGAAAAAATCGCCGTTTAAAAATAGTTGCAGTGTTCAATCTGTAACACTGAAGGAAAAAGTGTTTCATAGTTTCAAATGCAGTCTCTGAAAATATTCCTGGACAATGAGCTTTCCAGTATCTGGACATGATTGAACTAAAACTCAATCCAAAAATTAAAATAAGCTCAAAACAAAGGAGTAGAGAGGTGCGATGTAGAGAAGATAAGATTTGCCTAACAATCGACAGCCAGTTCCACCTCTGCAGGCTTTTCCTTCTGTCTGATATCCCAGGTAACCAGGGGCAAAGAACTTCACTTTTCAAAGTACCAACATCTTTGTCACCAACAGGGCATCAAGTTTACTTGCCTTCTTCTTGCTGTTTAATGTTAGTTGATTTTAAATTGTTTTAAATTGTTGGAGATGGGGAAATCATTTTGATTTTGTTAATTTAGGACAGATGTACTTGTTGATTACTATTAAGTGTCTAACAAATTGGAAGGGCTTTTATGTTATAAGGAGATAAAATATTGTTTTCCTATAGCAGATGATAGAGGAGAAGCAGACAGAGACCAAAAAAAATGTATCCTTTCATCTGCAGAAAGAGAAGGGAAGACTGATACCCAATCCTCCAAGGATGGCTAAAAAAGAAAACAAGGAAACAGAAACAGAAAGAAAGAGATACTTACCTTATGGCTGCTGGCAATGGAATATTACGCATTACAAATAATTGCCCCTGTAAGGTATCCACATTAAAATCAGAATCTGACCACTGAGCAGAAAAACAATAATAATAAACAAAATGAATAACAAACAAAAACTGGCACTTTGGTCAGAAGTTATCTCCATGTCTAAGTAGAGTTAGCACAGGAAAGAACTATCAGAGTTGAAAATGTAGGATGAAACTCAAATGTTCTGAAAACTATACGTGAATAAAAAGATTTAAAGAAAAATCTAAGAGTTTAAAGCATTGAAAGGTAAATCTAAGATTCTTATCCAGGAGTGACCCTCCCCCAGGGGTATTCGGCAGTATCCAGAGAGACTTTGGGTTGTCAATCTAGGAAGGTGGAAAATGTGCTAGCTACAGGTATCTAGTGGGTAGAGGCCTGCGATGCTGGGAAATATCACCCAACACAGAGAACAAAGAATTATACAGTGTCAGTGACTCAGAGATTGAGAGACCCTGATCTAAGGCACTTGTCTAACTCCAACTGGACAACCTCAGGAAGGCTGAGTGGTTCACCAAGTGCCACAGCCCAGTTCCTTTCTTAACCAGATGCACAGAGCCTGCTTATACTGTTTTACAAGGTCCCCAATCCCACTTTCTGCAGCAACATATGTATGGCTTGAAATAGACTGTTATATTCACACCATGGAAACCTGCAAATAACATAAATTAGGGCTTTGTAATCCCCATGCTCCATAGTTTAGCACACTTGTTTTACAACATTTACCAGCATACTCCATAGCTTCTCAATTACAGGAATAAAGTACTACTCAGTCATGAAGAAAAAGAAACTTGAGTTATTCACAGGAAAATAAATGAACCTTGGGACCATAATGTTAAGTGAAATAAATCAGGCTCAGCAGGCTAAACATCGTTTCTCCTACATGAGAAACCCAAAGTATAAATTATTTAAAAACAAAAGACAGGTGGTAGGGAACAGGAAGACAGACTTTTTGGAGATGGGAAGGGCACTGGAGGATGGGGAGTGATGGGAGGGAGGTGAAGGGAAGGAGAAGTTAAGGGGATCAAGATGCAGTGTGCATAAGCACCAGTTCCTCATGCCTAACGTTATTCATTATGTTTAGTAAACATATACAAATTTTTTAAAAAGGAATGAAAAATTAACTAAAAATAAATCATCATTTGAAAAAGAGAATAATTCTTTTTTCCCTCCTCTCTTCTCTCTCCTCTTTATAGAGTATTACCCTGAAACAGGTGCAAGATCTTAATCCTTTTGTTTCTAGCCAGTGGTTTTCAACCTAAAAAGTATGTAAGAATCATGTGGAAGGCTTGTTAAAGCATAGATTTCTGGATCTCACCTGCAGAGTTTCTGAGTCAGTAGATCTGAGCTGGGGCCCAAGAATTTCCATTTCTTATAAGCACTATAGATAGTCATGGTGCTGCTGGCCTAAGAACCACTTTTTTTTTTTAAGTTCTGGGTAAAACCCATAGCTTCATGATGTGTGGAAAGTGCTCTATCACTGCACCACATACACAGCCTTTGGTGATATTTTGAGAACCACTGTTTCATGATGTCTCTGAGACCGGCCATGATGATTTACATGATGTTTGGCTTGTATCTAGGTGTCCTCCCAAAGCTTCACGTGGGCTTTTCAGAGGTGGCTAGATCATGGGTGTGTTAATATGGAATAAGGGTGTGCGATAACTAATTTTGGGTGTAGATAATGGGAAATCCCTCCCCCCAGGGCTTGGCACCAACCAATAGATGTGTAGCCTGGGTGGAATATAAAAAGAAACGTGGGAGACAGGCTGGTACTGTTTCCTGCTTGTCTTGCCCTGGACTGATTCTCTGCCATGGCCCTTTGCCATGCCCCTCTGCCATGCTGCCCTCCCTTAGAGCCAGCCAACTATGAACTGAAACCTCTATAAACTGTGAGCTACAGCAAACTTTTCCTCCTTTAACTTGTGGGTGTTGAGTATTTTGTCCCAGCAATGAGAAACTAATGCATATAGCCATATGCATGATATAATTAAATGGCATTTAAAGCGATGCTTCTACATCTTTCAAATACTCAAAGGCAACATTTCAAGATTTAAATAATCGTCTTATTTGATCTGCTTTATATTTTGCTCCTGTTTTAGTAGTTTTATCTCACTGGCCTTGGATTCTCTGAAGATAGATCATAGGGTTATTGTGCATTACAGTTAGTGAAATAATCACAAATGTGGAATGCTAAGTAGGACAATTTTTCAGCCTTTATCTAGGGCCTCTGTATGCATCGTAATCCATGGTCTAGGAATGTATGTACTTTTTAATAAGTAAATTTTATAATATATATAATTGAATATTCTATGGTCAAATATTTTTGATGCCAAATTTTTAAAAATCTTATTTTTAAAACAATAGGTCAATATGGACACTTAGCAAGAAGGCCTCAAAAAAAGGTCTGGGGATATAGCCTAGCATGTTAAAGCCCTGGGTTCAATCTTTAATCCTGAAAAACAAAAGGCAATAAAAAGATGAGGGTTCAAAGTGCACATGGGAAACCGTAGCTTCTATGCATCACAGTGGGTTAGGTACCACTAGACTCCATTTACATCTGTGTCTGGACACCCCTTGTTCATGCTTCAAACAAAATTCACAGCAAGACTCTGTTACTCTTCTTGTTTTCTAGAGAGAAAATGCCAACCTGAGGCAGGAACAACCCATATCAACTTTCTGGATTCCAAGTGGTTTTACATTGCCTACCACTAACCATTTCACTCCAAAAGTTCCTATTAATCATCTGTTCCAAATTTCTCTATTTGGCTCATGATGACAGAGCCTTGCGCTTTCTTCATTTACTATCCCTGACTGCAGTCAAGTGGAAATTATTGCCACCTTTCCTTTGCAATGCTAAGTAGTTTAGTGCAGCCTGAGTTTTTGCAAGTCCAGCTACCACCTGTCAGAGCCTCAGGGAAGCTGCAGGAAAATACATGACCAAAACAAGTCGGTAGAGGGATTTTATGAGTAAGAGTCCTGGCAGGAACAGATAGAATTCTCCAATAGGCTGATTTTAGAATTTAAATGGTGGGATAATTTAAAATCATAAGCAGGGATTAAAGCAAACAACTCAAAGCTAGGAACAGGGTATGACTGACTTCGTACCCTGAGGTAGGCAGAATTCTACAATGACCTCCAGGGAGTTACACCATGTTTAATCTCCTGCCTTTAAATCCAGAAAGAAAAACAACATCCAGAAAGGAAAACAATCTGACCAACACATAAGTTACAGCCTTGGGAGACCCCAGACAGAAGGCCTAAGCTAAGCCAGGCCCAGACTCCTAACCCAGAGAAAGTCTGAGATAACTGTATATTGTTTTAAGCCACTAAGTTTGTGGTAATAGGTTCTGCAGCCTGACTAGAGCTGTGGCCTTTGCTGGCACAGCCAACTTGCAGGAGTCTAAAGTAGAGGGTACTGGAGAACAGAAGTCTGAGGAGGAAGATGCTAAGGAAGACAGCAACAGCTTTGGAGAAAGGGGCAAATGAAATAGACATCTAACACCAGCATGTTCTCAAAACAGCTGTAAGAGAATGAAGCATTTTTTTTAGCATTGTTATTTATATAACAGTGAAATGGAGAACAAATGATAGCTGAGGTTCAATGGTAGAACTAAAACAAGTGTCCCCCAAACTTAAAAGACTTAAATCTCAATCTTCTGTCTTGATAGGCGAGCTGATTAAAACCTATCTTTATATAACTTGCTTTCTTCCAGAGGTCTCTGTATTATAGTTACACTTTGGAACCTTGATTTGCATGGTACAGAAAGAGACCATTATTATGGTCTGGTCACAAATCACATAGCTCTGTAGCTAATGGGTAAATGATACAGACCCTAGAGAAAAGTTCATTATTACTTTTTCCAAGTTGTTACTTAACAGATGCAATTTATTCACTGCTCTGATAAGAATAGATTTTTTTTAAATAACCCATATCTTATTTTATAACCACAGAATTAAGGATCTGTATTAGCTTTCTAGGGCTTCCCCAACAAAGTACCACTTACTAGGTTAAACAACAAAAATTTATGTTCTGGAAACTAGAAGGCCAGGATCAAGGCATTAGAAGAGCACTTTTTTTTTTGTGACAAAGACACAGTCATATAAGATAAGAATCTTCCCTAATGACCTGGTCTTAATGAGATCATCTGCAAAGACTCTATTTCCAAATAACATCCTGTCTACAGGTATTGAGAATTCTTGAAATCTTGGAGGAGAGACACACAATTCAACCCAGAGGAAGACTACTACAAACTTACAGTGCAAGGCAAAGCCTGCTTCAAAGATCCAACTTGAAGAACCAAGTAAGTCTAGATTCCCTTGTTCATTGTAAGGGAATATGTAAAATGGTGTAGTCATTTTGAAAAATAGCTTGGTGTTTTTTTAAAAAAATTTTTTTTGTCTTTTTGAGTTCATGCTGGTCTTGAACTCACTTTGCAGACCAGGCTTGCCTCAGAGTTGCAATGCTCCTCCTGCCTCAGCCTCTCAAGCGCTGGTATTACAGGCATGCACCACCACACCAGTTTAAGAAGTAAACAGCAATGTTATGCAGCTGTTCCATTGCTATGTATCTATCAATGAAAAATCAAAGCATAAATCCATAGAAAAAGTTGTACATATATGTTCATAGCAATACTGTTATTCATAATGGCTATGAACTAGAAACAACTCACTGTTTATTACCTGTGAATGGGTAAACAATATATTGTCTACCCATGTGATAGAATAGTATTCAGCCATGAAAAAGAACTACTGATACTTACTATGATGTGGATGAGTCTCAAACACATTATGTTATGTGAAAGAAACGTTTACAAAACCCACATACTATATGTTCCCATTTATATGAAATGTCCAGGAAATACAAACCTATAGAGATAGAAAGTACTTAGTAATTGCCCAGGTCTGAAATAGGAACTGAAATGAATTGCAACTGCAGGAGGGATTTTACTGGGATGATAGAAATGTTTAAAAACTGGGTTGTGGTAATAGTTTCACTAGTCAATAAACTCACTAAAAGTCATTTAATTTTACATTCAAAATAGGTGAATTTTATAGTTTGTAAACTATATCACAATAAAGGTTTTTAAAAAAATTTTGTTGTTAAAGGTAAAAATCAAAGCAGTAAACATGTATAAGATATACTACATCTTAAATATACCAAAGTTATTCATACAGATGTGGAACCATGTCCAGGATAAAGGGATGAGTGAAAAGAAAACCAAACAATGCTAGGAACCCTGTATTTTCTGTTTTGTGCATAGAAAGTTTTCTGAAAGGAACTACAAGAAACTGACAATAGTGAACTTTCCCTGGAAGATGGGAATGAGATAAGTAGTTTTCCCAGTAAATATTTTTGTATTGTTTGATTACTGTGCCAACATGTACAGATCACCTCTTAGAAAACAGGAGTAATTAACCACTGAAAAATATCAGTATATCATAAAATTTGCGCTCAACATTAGATAGTTCTTACCAGAAAATGAAAATGGTGGATATTCCCTTTCATTGACAAGTCTATCAGTTAATAAGTAATCTTTCAGTCTAAATGACCTAGTATTTGCCCTCCAGTGCAAAGAATAATTCATTTCTCTCCACTAATGAGCCATTAGTGATATAGAGTTATATTATTACATGGTTATATTTGAGATCAGAGATTTCATGTTTTTCTCGTCTGTCTTTTATTTCTGCAGGGGAAACTGGAAATACTCTTCTATGCAAACTGTTTCAAGGAAAGGGATTACACAAACATTAAATCAGTAAACTAATAAATGTTATAGGAAGGTGAGTGGGGAGGCCCTATTCATATATTTGTACTATTTCTGAATACTTAATAAGTCATAGTTAACAAGAGAAATATATTATACTATTCAGTTTTCTTTTTAACAATATAGGCCAGTGTGCCCAATGCTTTTTTACTCATTCTAATGATATCATGCAAATTGAGGATGAGGTCATTTTTTTCAAAGAACAATAAGTTGGTATCACAGAACAGATTTCTATAATGGGGTAATTAGTTTCTGAAGAAAACAAGGGGCACAGACAGCCCTTTAGAGACCCAAAATACATCATTTATTCATTCTTTCCTATCCTCGCTGATGGACTATGTGGCCCTGGTGGTGCAAGGCCTTGCACAGATGAGCTTTTTATAGGCAAGCTCTTCTGTTAAAATTATATTCTGTAGTTGCACAGCCTGCTTTGGCCTGAGAAAATTCACAAGCATCACATTTGGGAGACTGCCTTGCCACATTCTAGTCCTCATTGTGTCTGATCAGTCACCGAAGCAAACAATCAAAAGGCATCCAGGTCTTTGCATGGGGTTGCTGTCGTGTGTGAACACAATTCTTTAGTTGGTTTGGGAGTGAGGGTGTGGAAAGGGATTATGATTTCCTCCAAAATGTATTCCTTTAATCCAGTGATTTCAAAATGAGGTCATTATTCAAATTACTTGTAGCAAAAAAAAAAAAATGAAGAAGAAGAAAATAGAAAGTAAAGCATTCATTAATGATAAGGTTTCCTGCTGTTCTCAGGGAAATATATTTCCAAAACAGACAGCATTAGAACTGATCCAATCTTACTATTGTGTTCTGCTTACATTTAATAGGGTATTATTGTGCTTAGTGATGAGCTATCACACAATTCTTAGATTCAACCCCTACCCCAACAGCAAAGATGTTAGAGTTTGTAAGTGTGCATGCAAATGGAAAAATTGGAAGACAGTAGAGTAAATGTGCATGTGTATGAATTTGATCATCAACTTTCTCATAAAATAAAATACAATAACTCACATGACCTGCTGAAAAAGCATGGCAAATTGTTTTAAAGTAAAGCATGTACATTTGTACATTTGTAATCTATGTGTGTTTAATACTTCATTTCCAGTTTTCATCTCAACAACATAAACATTAGAGCATCCAACATAGAGGATGGGGAGGGGAGAGTTTGACAGTTTAATTAAAGGAATAATTCGAGGCTTTTCTGTGCTTTTTTTTGGTTCTATATCTTGCAATCTTTACATTTTTTATTCATATGTAACTATTTTTCTTCAGTAGAGTTCAAAATCATACCATTGAGGAGGAAAATGAAATTTGGTCTGATTCATATTAATATTAGAAAATTATAATATTTAACACATTAATGTATAATAATAAATTGCAAGTGTTTTCATACAATAATAGCAAAAAATGTAATGCAGTACAATCAGACCTGGTGCACACACCTGTAATCCCAGCACTCTGGGATGCTGAGGCAAAAAGATAAGTTTGAGCCCAGCCTGGGTTCTTTAGTGACTTAGAGTCTGTCCCAAAAATAGAAAGGGATGGGGTTCTACTTTGGTGAAAAGGGCCTGGGGTCAATCCCAGTCCCATGAAGAAGAAGAGTGGGGGAATAATGAATATATCAGGTGAAAAAATTCCTCTAAAGCCAAATGTAATATTGTTCTAAGTTTCTACAGTTCATAATAATTTACAGGGGCTGGAGATTTAGCTCAATGGTAAAATGCTTGTCTACCAAGTGGGAGGCCTTGGGTTGGATACTCAGCACCAAAAAATTAAAAAGCTAAAAAAAAAAAAAAGAAGAAGAAGAAGAAGAAGAAGAAGAAGAAGAAGAAGAAGAAGAAGAAGAAGAAGAAGAAGAAAAGAAGCAAAACAAAACAAAACAAAACAAAAAAATCAAGGCAACTGGTACACACAAATAACTTTTTAGCCAGGTGTGGTCGCGCGCGCGTGCGCACACACACACACACACACACACACTTTATAATCCCAGCATTTGGGAGGTTGAGGCAGGAGGGCTACCGTGAGTTGGATTACTGTGAGTCAGACTGGGGGACATAGTGAGTTTAAGACCAGTTCAAACTGCACAGCAAGACTCTGTCTCAAAAAGTGACAAACAAAATAAAACAAAAAATAATATACAAAGCACAGTCACATGTGATTTCTTTTGATTATGTTAATAATCATCTCAAATACAGCATCCTTTTGCTACAGGTGAAGAAAATATGGCCCAGGTAATTCCCATAAATTGTCCAGCATCACCCAGCTCATCATTGGCAAGGTCATGCTCAAATGCACTTCCATAGCAAAACATTTTTAGCTCCTGTGCTTGCTTCTGCTCTGGGGGCTTAGTTCCTTGATTTTTCTTTTTCTCTTCAAAAAAGAATTCACACTCAGATATGAGTTCCTGATCATACTTAGCATGTGAACTCTGCTAGGGTATTTTGGTTTTAAAGATTAAGTCAAAAACCTAAATGAATTCTCTGTAATGATGGGTTTTCATGCGCCAGCTCAAACGGTGATTGAAAACTATTATTAACAATTACTATTTTTGAATAGTTGTTCTCTGGCTAAATTTTGCACCTGTATTTCACTGACTCCTTACATCTCACTACAGTAAGTGTTACAGTGATCACTTTTCACGATGCTGAGGATAGTACATTTTTCAAGGTTTCGCTCCTACTCAGGGAAAAAGCAACACTCCCTAAAATATACCTGAGTCCAGACCCAGCTTATGAGCTGAGTGAACCAGCTCTAAGGAGCTGGTCTTTCTAGCATGGGGGAGATATACTTGCTTTGAATCAGAACCCTTGGATAAGAATCCCAGGCATCTACTCATGACATTTTCTTGGACAGTGCCTCCTATCACACCTCAGTAACTGAGTGGGGGCATTGGGAAGCATATTAAAAATATTTTTCAAAAATACTGTAACTCCAGACTCTAAGAGTCTGAGGCAGTACAACTGCAGGTTCAAACTCCACCTGACCAAATAGGTAACTTAATGAGAGTATCATTTAAAACTCTGTCTCAGGATTGTATTTTCCCTTTGAAAAGCATTCTTTACTCTTTTTTTTGTACCAGGGAATCAAACTCATGATTTCGTGTTTGCCAAGCAAGCATTTACACCACTGAGCTAAACCTCCAGCCCCCTGCAAAGCATTTTAATAGGTGGAAAAAGTCTAAGATTATGTTGCTTATGAATACAGTATCCATAGATGAATTCTCATTCTATCCGTAGGACTGTTTATCAAGAATCAGAAATATTTGTAAATTTTTTGTTAATCTGTGTTGATTTCATTACTCCCTTATCTGTTTGTAAAATACCCATTTCAGCTATTTGTAGAAGTCCCTGTAGGTTTTTTCTACGGGCTAGTCTGGTTGCAATGGTGGTATGGGGTCCTCCCCTGTTGTGCTCCAACAGCTGTGATGTGGGAAATGAGGAAATGCCTCTCTGCTTGTTGGAGACTTCATTTGGTGTACACTCACTTCAGGAGAGACTACTAAATGTATTAGCATAAAATAACTATGCCAGCCAGGTTCCTTGGGGTGTTGTTGTTTTTTAACTTTTATTTTAAAGAGAAGGAAATCAAGAAAAATAAAACCAATCAAAGCAAACCAGTATAAGTGACACAGGACCTCTAAACAGTAGGAAATCAACAATAATTACCATAATGTGTCTTACTGTTTTCAAAATAGCTGCCCATACCTTCACACACAGAAAAATCAAACAAAACAGAACAGAAAAGAACCAATAAAAACAAAACAATAAATGCAATAAAAGACTTCAAAACAAGATAATAGTAAATCCAAAATGGTTACCATAATATATATTGTTATCTTTGAAATAGCTGCTCATACCATCAGATATAACAAAATCAAATAAAACAGGAAAGAATGGCTGCCATCAAGAAAACAACTGTTAACAAATGTTGGCAAGGATGCAGGGAAAAACGAACACTGCTCCACTGTTGGTGGGAGTGAAGACTGGTGCAACCACTATGGAAATCAGTATGGAGATTCCTCAAAAAACTAGGATTGGAGGTTTCATTCAATCCAGCTATTCCCCTCCTGGGTATTTTCCCAGAAAAATTTAAAAGGGCATGTCACAGAAATATATGTGCACCCATGTTCATAGCAGCACAATTTTTGATAGCTAAATCTTAGAAACAACCCAAATGCCCATCAACTGCAGAGTGGATGAAAAATATGTGGTATTTTTATACAATGGAATACTACTCAACTATAAAAATGGTTGATCTTGAGGCCTTTGTAGGTAAATGGAGGCAACTTGAACATATCCTCATTAGTGAAATAAACAAGATTCACATTAGTAAATATCACATTGTCTGTCTAGTGTAAAAAATAAGAAAAACTGACATAATAATGAGATCCAAAAAGTATAATAGATACTGTGAAAGTGAAAGAGAAAGTGTTCTAAAGAGTGTAACAGTATGTATAGTGTGTAAGATAGATGACCATATTACTGAATTTCTGTTGGAACATTGAACAGAAGGATTTGCACTGTCAATGTTTGAGTGTCTAGCCACTATTTATGCTTTGATTTTGTGACTTTGGCAATTATTTTTTAAGATGACAATGAGTAATATATCTACTCAGATTTTTTGGGGGGGTACTGAGGATCAAACTCGTGACCTCACACTTGTCAGGCAGGTGCTTAAGCCACTGAGCTAAATCCCCAGGCCCCAGTGAGTAATATATCAACTAGAAATTCTAAAAAAAAAATCAAACAAAATAAAATAGAACAAAATCCAACCCAACAAAACAAAGAAAATGACACAGGACTTCAAAACAAGATGAGAGGGAATTAACAATAGCTACCACCTTCAAAAGGAGATTCCCCCATAGATGCTACATTGCATATTGTTACCCTCTGAATGGATGATCAGAGTACTGGCTTTAGATCTGCAAAGTCAGTGAAACACTAAACACTACAAGCATTAAATTATATTTTACTTCAGTAGTTATCATTACAGCCTGTGTTTCTCCAGATCAACTGGTCACTTACAGAGGAAGATGTGAAGAGAGGGGTTTGGCTCTTCTTGTTTCCCAGCCCACATGCCAGAAGGGACTGGCATCTGGCTCTCTCCCAGCAGCCCACACCTGGAACTGATTCACAGGGAAGGCTTGCTTCTTGGTGACTTCTTGTTCTCTTCCCCTGCAGTCCACATATGTCCTTGGGTATTGTTAGTAGACGTGGGTGAACTTTTTGAGTTCCAAATTAATACCATTCTTGTACCTATCCTCTGATATGTCTGAGGTGGAAATGTCCGGAAAGCAACAATAACTTCTGCAGGCAAATGGGATGATTCGAAGGTAAAGTGTTATAGTGGGTTTTTAAAGAACACAAGACTAGACCATGCTGTATGTCTTGCTGTTTGAAGTGTTTTAAAGTGAGTAGTACAAATAGAAGAAGAAACAGTGTGTGGAGATATGACACACACTTGATACCAATTACACTTTCAATCTTCCAAAGCCAAGCCCTGAATTCAAGTCAGCAAAATGAAATAGTGAAACTTTCACCAAGTTTGCTTTCATCTTAAGATGAAATTTAGTATGGCATTTGGTATTTTAAATGTGGCCTTTGACTGGCCAGCAAAGAAAAGCAGCTTCGTGTTGTTTGTTTTCTTGTGCTTCTTTCTTGTTTGGGGTGTAAATATGTCATAGCCTATGAGAGGCAGCTGATCACTAGGAAATGCAGCCAAAAGGAAGATCCCAGCCAAGCCATGAACTTTAGTTCAAATGCTCTTCTCTGGCAGACAATGCCACCCCTTGTGTGGATAAAGAACAGGGACAGAGCTTTGTGTGGGGATGGTAATGACAATATGCTCTAAGATTCACTTTCTTATTAATGCAGGGTTTGTGCTGCTGCCCCATGAATGACAACTGTGTATTTACTGAAAACAGGGACATATTCATTGTGTTGTGTCCTGGAAAAATACACAATCATTCCAAAACCCAAAACCTTTTTTAAAATTTAAGGCTCATTAAAGGCTGTGAACTTAATCCTTAGATTAGAACACAGCTTAGATATTTTTCCAGTGTTTATTCTAATGATCTGGGTCTCTTTGATCCTCCCACCCCAGCTCTCTTCCCCAAGCACTTGATCTTGATCGCTATCCCTACCCTTTTACTGAAACTTCCGTTATCTAGGAGTCATGGCTGCTCTTTTAACGCTGCCTCCTTCTGTTCTCACACTTAAAACTACACTAATAAATGTTTGTCCTGGAGCTCTCTTCTCATATGTCTCAGTACCATTTTTCCAATACGCTAATCTCTCCCAATTTAAATATCACAAAATCCCTATTCTGAAACTTGCATCACTTCCTGAGTTCTAGTTTCCTATTTCTGATCAACTGAATATCTTGCTTCTGCTAAAAAACTTGATTTTTTTATCTTATCAGTACATTTTAGATATACATAATGATAATATTCATCATAGGGAATTTGTACCTGTACGTGATATATACCATGCTTGCTTCTTTTTTCTCATTTCCCTCTCCACCCTTGAGCATCTCTTCCTATCTTTATTTACAAGAGCTTTGTTTCCATTTTTTCCTTATTTTCTGTTTCTGTCTTATTCCCCTGCCCCTTGTTCCTCTTTCAATTTGAACATTTTCTTCTCATTTCCCAATATCTATTATACATTTTGGTCCTTATTTACACTTTCAGTTTCTCACACCAGAGAAACCATGCAATATTTACTTGAGTGTCTCATTTTTTCACTTAAGAGCATGCTCTCAAAATGCATTCATTTAGTTAGAGTGTCTCAAGCTTATCTTTCTTTATGGCAGAGTCTTACTCCATTGTATAAAACCCCCACATCTTCTTTATCCATTCATTGGTTGATGGTCATCTGGGCTGTTTCCAAGATCTGGCTATTACAAACTGTGCCACCATAAACATGGATGTGCATATATTTCTGTGGTATGATGCTTCTAATTCTTTCTGGAAGACATGAAGAAGGGTCATAGCTGGGTTGAATAGAACCTTTAGTTTTAGCTTTATGAAGAAAATCCACAATGATTTCCACAATGGTTGGACCAGTCTTCACTCCCACTAACAATGGAGAAGCCCAGCCAGCATTAGGTATTGGTTGATTGCTTGATAATATTCTTTCTGCAATGAGATGGAATCTCAACATTGATTTGATATCTTAAATAACTAATGATGTTGAACATTTTTAATATACTTGTCTGATATTTCTACTTCATCTAAGAAGTGCATATTCATTTCAGATGCCTATTTTTTATTTGGTCTTTAAATTGGGGGGTCTGATTTTTTTGTTGTTGTTGTTCTTTCTATATTCTGAATATGAATCCTTTGTCTGAGGAAAGTTGGCAAAAACTTTTTCCAGACTGTGGATTGTCTCTTCACTCTGTTGGTGGTCTCTCTTGGTATGCAAATCTCTTTAATAAGATGAGATTCCAGTTGTTGATTCTTTGTGATAGTTCCTATGCATTTGGGGTTTTGTTCATAAAGTCTTTGTCTCTACCCATGTCTTCAAGAGTTCAACCTATTCTCTCTTCCAGTAGATTTAGTGTTTCTGCTTTAATATTTAGATCTTTGCTCCATTTCAATTTTAGCTTAGTGCATGGTGAAAGATATGAGTCTACTTTCAATCTTCAGCATGTGGAAAGCCAGTTTTTCTAGTGTCATTTATTAAAAAGGCTATCTTTCTTCCAGTGAATGTGTTTAGTTCATTTGTCAGAATAAGGTGGCTGAATATGTATGGAGTTGCTTCTGCATCTTCTAATCTGTTCCATCAATCCTCAGCCTGTTTTTTTTTTTTTTTTTGGTGAGTACCATGCTGATTTTATCACAGTAGCTTTATAGTATAATTTCAAGTCAGGAATTGTGATGTCTTCTGCCTTGCCTTTGTTACCCAGAATTGCTTTTGTTTTTCTGTCAGGTCCTGACCCAGAGCCCCAATTTCCCAAACAAGTGTATGGTGAAGACTTAAATAAAATGAGACTAGTGGTATGATTTTAGGGCTCCAGGAGGGTCAAAAACCTTTAGCTGAGTTTGAGACTCTGAGAGCTAAGACAAAGACTTCTCTGGACTGCCCATATTTATTAGGTCCAAAACAAAGGGTGGGGAAACTGAGGAAAGCAAGGGAAATGAGTGGGACCTTGGAAGTCACTTCAAAGGCTTCTCAAAGTAGTAAATTATGCCAATTTAGGAGAACTGTCTTATCTCCAGGATGACATTTATGGTAGGAGTGTAACTGCAGGAATGAGATTCCTTCAGCTGCAGTCTCTATTTACCTAATTAGTATTAGAGCCAAGGTGTCCTCAGCTGTGGCCTTATCTTGCCCCTTGAGGTATCTCTGGCCTCCCAGACCGCTACAGGCCTCAGCCAGGACCAGTGATTCATACAGGTTCACTTACTATGAATCAGCTCTTGTTGCCAGGCAAGGGGCCTAGGCCTAGGACAGACTCACAGATAAACACAGAAAGCCAATTAGTTTTAAATACTGCTTAGAGCCACTTCATAGTGGTCTCCAACACTATTCTAGGTCTCTTCCCATTCCAAATAAATTTTAGGATTTGTTTTCTCTAATTCTGTGAGATACGTTATTGGAATTTTGATTGGAGTTGCTTTCAATCTGTATGTATACCAATCTTGGAAGTATGGTTATTTTCACTATATTGTTTCTTGATGCAAGAACAAGGGCTATCTTTACATTTTCTGATATCCTCTTTGATCTCCCTTTTCAGGGTACTATAGTTCTCAATGAGGAGGTCTTTTACTTCCTTTATTAGATGGATTCCTAGGTATTTCATTTTTTTGGATGCTATTTTGAAAGGTGTTGTTTCCCTAATTTCTCTCTCAGTGAGTTTGTTATTTGTGTATAGGATGGCTATTGATTTTGAGTGCTGACTTTGTATCTAGCTATGTTACTAAATTTGGTTATTAAATCTAGAAGTCTTTGGAGTTTTCTAAATAGAATATCATGTCATCTGCAGATAATGATAATATAACGTCTTCCTTTCCTATCCTTATTCTTTTTATTTCTTTCTCTTGTCAAATTGTTCTGGCTAATATTTCAAGAACTACATTGAATAACAGTGGTAACCGTGGGCATCCTTGTCTTGTTCCTAATTTTAGAATAAGAGGCTTCAGTCTTGTTCTTTTAGTGTGATATTGGCTGTTAGTTTGTCGATGGCTTTTATCAGATTGAGGTAAAAACCTTCTATTCCAATTTTCTGCAGGGTTTTTTAAAATCATGAATTGGTGTTAGACTTTATCAAATGCTTTTCATGCATCTATTGAGATGACCATGTAGTTTTTATCCTTGGCTTTGTTGAGATGGTGTGTTACATTTATTGATTTTCATATATTGAAACATCCTTGAATCCCTGGGATAAATCCTACCTGGTCATGGCATATAGTCTTCTTGATGATTTGCTGCATTCTGCCTACCAGTATCATATCAAGGAATTTTGTGTCTATGTTCACTGGGGAGATTGGCTTGTAGTTCTCTTTTTTTGGTTGGGTCCTTTTCTGGTTTTAGTATTAGGGTAATGCTTGCTTTCAGGACTGATTTTTGGAATACTGATTCCATTTAAATTTCATTAAAGAGTTTGAGAAACAGCAGCATTAGGTCTTCTGTAAATTCCTTATAGAATTCAGCAGTGAATCTATCAAAGCCTAGACTTCTCTTTGTTGATAGGGTTTTTTAATACATCTTCAATTTCATTGACTGATATTGGCTTATTTAGAATTTTTATATCTTCTTGATTCATATATAGTAATTTGGTAATTCATATGTATATAGGATCTTTCCATTTCTTCTATGTTTTCCATATTATTAAAATACAGTTTCTCAAAGTAAGTATTGATGATTTTCTGGATTTCAGAGGAACTATTGTAATTTCATCATCTTCATTCCTAATTGCATGGAGCTGAGTCCTTTCTTTTTTTTAAAATAAGGTTTGCTAAGGGGTCAACAATTTTATTTAATCTTTCAAAGAATCAACTCTTCAATTCATTGATTCTTTGTATTGTTTTCTTAGACTCCATTGCTCTGCTCTGATCTTAACACTTTCCTCCCTTCTATGAGGTTGGGGTTTGACTTGCTCTTCTCTTTCTAGCAACTTGAGGTTCAAAATTAAGTTATTTGAGTTTGCTCTGTTTTTTTAAGAGTATTCATTGTTATAAATTTCCCTCACAGAATAGGTTTCTTTGTGTCCCATAACTTCTGTTATGTTGTTTTGGTATTACTAACTGTAGACAGTTTAATTTGTTCTTTAATTTCATCTGTGACCCATAGATTGTTCAGGAGGGTATTATTTAATTTCCATGTGTTTATAAGGTTCTTGTGGTTTCTTCTGCCATTGATTTTTTATTTCATCACACCTTGGTCTGATAATATGCATGGGAGAATTTCAATTCCTTTGTATTTACTTACACATTTACTTGAGCATGTCCTATGAGATGTTTTGTGGTCTGTTTTGGAGAACATCCCACAGCAGCTGATGCACTGTATGGAACACTCTGTAGACATCTACTAAGTCCATTTGTTCAAAAGTTTGGTTGAGTTCTGATATTTCATTGTTGATTTTTTGCCTAGTTGATGTGTCTATTTGTGACAGTGGGGTACTGAGGTCCCACATTACAATTGTATTGCTACTTATTTTGTGTTTCATTAGCATATGTTTTTGTGCTAGCTTTGGCAGCACATATATTAATATTTATTTAGCTGGGTGTATTGGTATTTGGTGCATATAAATTTATGATTGTTCTCTCTCTCTCTCTCTCTCTCTCTCTCTCTCTGTCTCTCGCTGGATCTTTTAAGTCAGGTCTCATTGTGTACTTTAGGCTGGTCTTGAACTTCATTGTGTAGCTCAGCTGCCTTTCAACGCATAGTGATCCTCCTGCCTCAGTCTCCCAAATGCTGAGATTTTACAGGTATTTCCAGTTATCTCTTTTTCTTAGATTGTTCCCTTTACAAAGATATAGTGATCTTCTTTTTCTTAATCAGTCTTGGCTTGAAATCCACTTTGCTCCAAATAAAATAGTCACTCTTGCTTTCTTCTGGGTTTCTGTTGCATGGAGTATTGTTTTCTATGCTTTGACTTTTGGTACATGAATTTCTTTTTGAATTAAATGTGTTTCTTGCATGCAGCATATTGCTGGATTTTGCCTTTTGATCCATTCTGCTAGTCTGTTTCTTTTAGGTGAGTTAAGACAATTAACATTGATGGTTATAACTGATATGTACTGACTTATCCTTGTCATGTTATTTTTCTGTTGTTGGTTCCCTTTTATCCCCTTGTTTAATTGCTTGCTTCACCTAGTGGATTCATTCTATTGGGGCTCACAGAGTTGTACTTTTTGTTATTTCTCTCTATAAAGTCCTTTAGAACATTTTGGAGTGGTGGTTTGGTGTTCATGAATTTCCTTGGGTGTTTTTTGTCATGAAAGTAACTTATTTCACCATTAACTTTTTATTTATTTGTTTGTTTATTTACTTATTTATTTTTGAGACAGGGTCTCACTGTGTAGTTCAGGCTGGACTTGAACTCACTATGTAGCTCAGGCTAGCCCCAAACTCACAGCAATTTTTCTACCTCAACCTTCCAAGTGTTGGGATTACAAATGTACTCCAACACTCCTAGTTTCATCATGAATTTTGAAAGTTAGTTTTGTGGATACATCCATCTGGGTTGGAGGTTGTTTTCTTTTAGGGCTTGAAATACTTCACTCCAAGCTCTCCTTGACTGGAGAGTTTGTATTAAGTCTGTTGAGATTCTGATGGGCTTTCCTTTATAGGTGATTTCTTTCTTTTCTCTAATAGTTTTTAATATTACGTTCATATGTTGAATTTCTGGAATCTTGTGATTATATGGCTTGATATAGTTTTTTTTTTATCATGGCTAACCAGAGCCAATATGCCTCATTATCTGTATGTCAAATTCTTTTTTCCATGCTTGGGAAGTTTTCAACCATTTCTATTGTAAACAGGTTGTTAACATCTTTTGTAATAGCTCTTGCATTTTCACTGACTCTGATTGATATTATGTTAATTTTCTCTGGATCATCTAACAGCTGCTGGATTATTTTGTGGTCCCTTGCTACTTTTAAGAAATCTTTCTTTCCATGATTGATAACTGTAGTCCTGTCTTTTATATCTGATATTCTCTCCTCATGTCAGCTCATTCTGCTGCATACACTTTTAATGGATTTTTTAAATCCCCTGGATTTCTGTTTGAATCTGTTTCATGGATTCCATTTCTTTCCTATGCTGGGCATTCACAGTTTCCATCATTTTCCTAAGCTCCTCTATTTTTAAAATCTGTATCTGCTCTAGAATCACTAAGCATGTGTCACCATTTCTACAGTTATCTGAGAAATTATTTCTGATTTGATTTTTTAAAGGTTAATCTGCTTTGTTACTTTGCTGTTACCACTTTAGAGAGCCTAGGTAGGTGGCTTTTAAATTGTTTCACCTTGGCCAGGGATTTAGCTCAGTGGCATAAGTACCTGCCTGGCAAGTGCACATGAGTTTGATCCCTGGCCCCCCAAAATAAATTGTTTCACCTCATTGCTCTCTGGGTTTGCCTTTGGTGAGCTAGAAGTCTGGATCTGCATCTTGTTTTAACTGTCTTCTCATTTTCCATTTTCTTGTTTTAGTTTAATTCCTGGGTTGATATTGTAAATTCCTTACTGCTAGTATTTAGAACCCTTAGGAAGTGACAACTCCTTAGAGGTGTCTTCCTTTTGGGTTTTTATACTGTTGCAAGATCATACCTCTTCAATTTATTGGAGATGAGAAGTTGCTGATAACTTGGTCCAGCCCCTGGTTGTTTAGCACTGGCCTATAGTATTATGACCCTTAGCCAGTCTCAATCTTGGTATACAAGGAACAACAATTGATTAGAACAATTACATCCCCTTGGCTAAGGTAGTACAATGAGCAATAACAATAGCATCAAACAGCCTAGAAAATGACAAACTGTGGTAACTATTAATTTGCCACCTTTAACCATGTGAACTACATTTGTGGTTATATAACAAAATCTAAAACAAACCAGAAAACTGTATGCAGTAAATAAGCTCTCAATATGGCAATTTTGCCTGCAGGGGAAAAATTTTTTAAAAGGTTGGAAGAAAAAATAGAGAAATAGAAGAAGAGATTAGAAGCAAGGTTGGCGGACAGAGGAAGATTATGCAAACTTTGGGAAACTGGTGAAGACAAGAAAGAAACAAAAGGAAGAAATAACAACAACAGAAAAAAAACAGTAAGAAAACTAGAAACAATATTCACACCAATATAAAAATAAGAACAAATAGACAAAAAAATGAAAAACAGAAAAGAAAAAAAATCAACTTCAAGGCATATCTCTGCTATCACTGATTGACAATGAGGGAAGACAGAATCCAGATCTGAGTTGATTAATTCCAATAAACCAGTTGTAACATTATAGCTGGGAAATGGATAATCTCAGCAAGCCTGTACCTTCAGTTCTACTGAAGTCAGGCTGGTTTCTGGTTGTGAGGCTGGAACCTTATTTGTTCAGCCCATAACAATCCATGTGCCTCTTGCTATCTTGAACTTAATTAACTCCCTGACCTTCCGCCAGCTTGAACTTGGCAGCCTCATCCTGACACTGCAATATAGCAATGTGAGGAAGCCTCATCCTGACACTGAGAGCCACTAGTTGAAGCTGGCCCACAATTGTTCTGAGTTCTGAGCTCAGTTGGTCCCTCTCTAACATGACTACTGGCCAATCTCCCTCTCTAAGATGACTACTGGCCAATCTCCCTCTCCTGGGAGACATCTAAACCCAAATAACTCATCAGCCTCTGTGGTCTGCTGCATCCACTGCTCCATTCCACTGGTGTATTTATCCATGCAGACCTCTGAATTTGCTACTAGGCACCACGTGTCTGCAGGTTAGCTACTCCTCCCATGCAGTGAATCTAGGCTCAGGGAGAAAGTGTTGCCTGCACCTCCTTCTTTTTCACTGAAGTCTCTCTCCCCTCTGCCTATGGGTTTAAATTCTCGCTTCAGATCTTTCATGGATCTTAGAGACCCACTCTCTTCCTTCTTTACTTCCTCACGTTGCTATATTGCAGTGTCTGGCCACCAAATCTCAGAGAGGTTCTTTCGCTGCTGCTCACCACTCCACTATCTTTCTGGAAGTCTCAAAACTTGATTTCAAAGCCAATTTTTTCTTCCTCTTTCCTCCTTCCAACAAAAATAAGTTCTTCAGATTTTTAAAATGTATTTCTGTCAACACAGCTACTTTAATAATAGTTTAATTTCTAAATTGGCAGTTTACTGCTCCATTTCCTTTTCCCTAAAGGCAAAAGCTTTCAATACTTTTAGCTATTTTTTTTGTTTTCTTCATAGCACAAAATAACCTGTTACATTGGTAATTCTTGCTCCTTTCCATTTTAGGCATTCTCTATCTTTCTGCTGCAGCTTTTGGCATTCTCTGTCCAGCCATCATCTCAAAATAATTCAGTCACAAGTTTGGTGAGATCAACATCCCTCAATTCTTTGACCATGTAACTCCCCACTATTGAGCAATGTGATATTTTCATGACTACTTTTTCTTTCTTCTAAAACTTTGTTTTTCTTCTAGTTAATAATTTCCCTGAGCTTTCATTTAGTTGTCTATGTACATGTTCCTAATTAAGTGCCAAACTCTTTAATATCAGAACAGGTATCTTCACATTGTGTTGGAACCCCTCAGGAATTTTATGTTTTCTATGTCAACACTGCCTAGAAACCTTTGCCATCTCAGACAGACTGCCCTTTAAGGTAGCTTCATTGTGAGGAGTCTTCCTTTAACTTGGCAATTATTTTCTCTGCCCTTGAGTTGAAGTCTGTTTTTTTCTGGACTTCATATCTTCCAACTTCTTGCCATAGTCCTTCATTTTTCTGGTGCAGATTCTCCAGCAGCTTCCTGAGAAGCAAAATATGATACATAAAGGAGGACCTTGTATATCATGAATTTTTTTTTTGTGTGTCCACCATTGTCTCTTGATCTTGAGACTTCTGAAACAATTTTGATTTCTCAGACTTTGAATATATTTTTTCCTCCCTCTATGGGAGGAAATGTCATTAACATTCTAAAATTTTATGATGATGGCCTTGAAATATATCTATTTTTTAATCTACTGTTGTGGGTTCTTGAAACTTTAATCTACCAACAACCTAGTCACTTGTATCACTTTTAGACACATCTTTTGTGATTCTTTTTGTTTCTGTTATTCAGATATTATCCTTTCCCTAATTCTCTTCTCAATTTTCCTTCTATTTCTTCAACTTTTCTCCCAAAATTCCTTTTAGAATTTTTTATCCTAATTTTAATGTCAAAAGACTTTTCCTTGATCTCTGTTTCTTGTTATTATTTCATGTCCTCTTTTCTGAGGGCATTGATAAGTACTTTTTAAAAGTCAGCTTCCTTCCAGTGGCCCTTATCTGTTTGTTTCAGTTTTCTTGATAAAATTTTTTCCTATATCTGATGATCATCTATCTGCCCACCTGTGGTTTGAGTTGAATCTGTGGCACACAGTTGCCAGCTGTGGGCTTTGCTGCAGAGTAACCCAGCTGAGCTGGTTGTTGTTGGATGTTTTGCAGGAAACTTGGATACCTGTGAAGGGGATACTTCATGAAGACCATAAATTTGGCTGCCAGAGGCAAAAGCAGGGGTCCTCCAAGTCCATGGTAGGTCTTTGTGAAATTAGGAAAAGCTACCTGCTCTGGGGAGGCAGCCCTGCAGGGGCAAAGCTGGAGATCATCTGTTGCCTTCCACAGAATGAGGGAAAGGTGCCCCTTCCTCTAGACACAGCCTGCACCAGGGCCTGAGGTTGAGGAGAGGAACTGGATTTCAGCCTCATTCAAGCCTTCAGCCAGGTCTCCTGTGTGAGGCTGACTGTCTTCAGCTGTGCATGGTGGCTTTGGGTCTGAGAGCAGACAGAGGAAGAGGGCAGAGCTTATAAATTTCACTTCAGCCTCTGTCTTCCCCGAAGCACCCCAAACTTCACTTGTGCTTAGTGTTCCCTTCCCAGTGCTATGTTATTCATTCTTCCCAGAGAAGAAGTCAGATTCCTAAAAGGTTAAGGGTGTTTGAGATCTAGTGATAGGATTGTTTCCTGAATAGATTTACAGCCTCTTCTTAAGTCTCACCTTTCTTCCCACATCAAGAAGGGCATGCTCCCACTAGTTCTGTATCTTCAGGAGGTTTTGCATTGCAAAGCAAGTTGCTTTTCACTTTACTCACTACTGTTTTAGGATTTAGTTGTCTCTAACTCTGTTCTAACTCAGTCACTATTCATCCTTCAGGTGCTGCCATATGTTATCATCCTTTTCTTCTCTTTATAATTTTCTTTATCTATAATTTCACTTTTTAGGAACATACTAAGGTATGATTGATTGGTAAAAAGCTCCATATAGCTAGTGTACTTCATGCAATGAAGTATATACCTGAAAAGCTGTCACACTCTCAAGGCCATAGACATAACCATCATATCCCAAACTTTCCTTGCACCTTATTTATGTATTTATTTTTGTAGTAAAACCACTAAACATAAGCTTTATAACTTTAGAAAATTTTAGGTATAGAATACATATTGTTAGCTGTAGATGTTGTGCTGTATAAATCTCCAGAACTTACTTATCTTGCCTAATTGAAATTTTGTATCCTTTGACTATCAACCTGCTTTATCCTCTCTCCCAGCACCTGAACATAATGGTACTCTGCTCCTATGAATTTGATTATTTTAGATCTCACATATAAGTAGTATCACACAGTATCTTTCTGTGTTTGACTTATTTCAATTAACAGTGTCTTCCACATGTATCTGTGTTATTGCAAATAGCAGAATTTCCTTTTTATGGATTAGTAATATATATATATATATGTGTGTGTGTGTATATATATATATATACACCCATTTTATTCACCCATTCTTTGATCAGTGAAAGGTTTTTTCCATTCTTCCATCAGTTTATTTTCATATTTTGGCCATAATCTTGTAGTAAGTTAATATGGTCAATTTTAACTTTAGCCTGTTAAAGATGTATTGAGGTATCTGATATAATTTTAATTCGTATTCTGGATGAGGAATAATAATGAGTAGTCTTTCACATGCTAGTTGGCTTTTTTTGATGTCTTCTTTGAAGTATCTATTTTACCTATTAGTTTGAAAGAATTGTCTTCTCCTGGAAATTTGTTCCTCATGCATTCTGGATATAAATCCCAGTGGACTGTGGCTTGAATATTCACTCACTTCATGATGTCTTTTGATGGAAGTACTTATTATTTTAAAGTCTAATTTTTCATTTTTTCCTTTATGTTGGAGAGCCTTAGGACCATGTCTACCCAAGGTCATCTTCAGAAGTTTTGTTATCTCATCTTTTACATTCATATCTAAGATCTTTTGGTATGGTACCCACTGCCATTTTAACATAGTCCTAAAGAGATGGCTCTGTTTTATTCAAGGATCTTAGTCCTCACATCAATTGCTTTATATGACTGTAACCATTTTAACAAACTAGGAGAAGGTGAAGAAATGTTTCTGGAAATCATATTTTTTGAGGGTCCGTTGTTGCAACTTTGAGTGTATATCCAATTATTTCCTAGGAAGATTCTTATATACAAGCATGATGCCCATATGCAAAAATTAAACCTGCTTAAAAGTTGAGAGAAAATCAGAAGCTGAATTCTCCCTTTCAAAGCAAAAATTGTGCCAAAGTTGAACAAGAAAGAACAACTGTATTTCAAGGATATTGAAACAGAGGAGCAAGACCAGGACTAAATCTGAATTCATCTCTGTTGAAGGAATAAGCATCAGGACTTTTAATGGCTGAGATGAACAAGTGGAACAGGACTGTAGGATGCTAGGTCATCTGTATTTGTTGACTTCACCTGAAGGATAAACAAGTTTCTCATATCTTTACAATATGAAGTAGTTTGCATCTTGGAGAAAGAGACCTATTGGTGTTAGGCTCCTTCTATCCCATAAGAAATAAGTAAAAGGAAGTCTATTTCCTTTTGCTGATTTCATTTTAATGAGGTAGCTATGTGATTCTGGATTGTAAATCCTAGACTATAAAGCTAACAACAGGCTTTTACCATTTTATTTTTTTATTTTTCTTGAGATAGGGTCTCATTATGTGGCCCAGGATGGCTTCAAACTCGAGGTGATGCTCCTTTATCTTGGTCTCCCAAGTGCCAGCATTAGCAAGAGGTTTTTAGAAAGATTTACACACATCCAAAAGGGATAAAGAATGACTTTTAAAAGACACATTTTCTAAAATAAATGCTCTGAGAAAGGGGAGGCCAGGAATTTACTTATAAGAAGCAGCATATCTACAGTTTAGTCAAGCAAAAAAAATTTTAGGCCATCTTGGTTAGCCTCTTTCTTCTCTAGTACATAGGAAAGATATCATTAATAACCTCAGGCTTGTTGGCCGGGGTAAGTGCCTGCTTGGCAAACTCGAGGCACGAGGTTGTAAGTTCTAGACTCGGCACCAAAAAAAAAAAAAAGAATAACGTCAGGCTGGAGTCACTGACTGCTCCTTGCCTGCCTACAGGCAAGTTGAGATTTTTGAGAGAGCCATCTTAGCAGAAGTGCCAAGGCCCTTAAGTGCTTTGGGGTAGATGGGATGTGAATATGGTTCTTGAGACTTAATAAGGGGAAGTGCAAATGCAGGTTGCTGCCAGATTCTGAGTGTGAGTTTCACACTTGTTTCCTCTCAGCACAGAAAGGAGACACTCAGACCCTCCCTAGTTCACTAACAAGTCATGTTTGCCCAGGGAAGGACAGAGTCCCTCAGCTGGAATCTGAGTGCTCCCTTCCAAGTCCCACTAGACTGCATCACAAGAGTCACATCCAGGGCACTCTCAGGAGTAGAGCTGAGGCTTGACACTTTGTCATTTTTCCTGTGTCAACTGCATTCTGTCCCCTGCACCATTGTATTCAAACTTTGCTATCTTTGTCATCTCCACAATTTTGCACTTCTGGAAATTTCATGATTAAGCAAGGTTCTGACTCCAGGAGGTTTGCCAGTCAATTGGTGTAGAAAGAATTTGCTTATGTGGGGAAGGAAAGCAGTGTGGTTAGGCATCAAGGAATGTAAACAAAGTAACTAATTCTGGTTGTGGTAGCTGCCTGAGGCTGGGGTCCTGCCTGGATGAGATGACATCTTACACAGCTTTGACCATGTTTCCTTCCATACTTCAGAGGAACCTGTTCTGGAAGATTTACCCTTTGCCCTTTGCATTATTTACTTATTTTAAACTGAGAAGAGGGGAGGGGAAGCACTGGGGAAAGGGAGGGAAGAGAAGAGAAAGGAGCATGGAAAACTCAAACTTGAAACATTTTAACATTTTCCCTGGGTTCTTAGGAGTGACTGAAATAAAACTACCTCACCTGACTGAAAACTGAGTGACACTGAAGAGTCTTCTGTCTCCCAAAAGGTGGAATGAGAGGGTGTGCTGGTAGCTTGGCCCTGTTACCTGGCTCTAGTAATCTTATTTATTTATTTATTTATTTACTTACTTAACTTATTTATTTGGTACTCACTTTGCACATAATAGTACTGTCTTGGTTACTCTTACTTTTCTCTCATTGCTGGGACAAAATACCTGACACTCAAAATGAAGGAAAGAAAGGTTTATTTGTCTTACAGTTTTTGGAAGTTTCAGTCCTTAATCAACTGGCTCCAAGGCAGGGTGGCATGGCACTGGAGCAACACTTCAAGGCAGCAGCCAGAACAAAAGAGGGAAAACAAGCCTCTCCCTTATAGTGTATGCAGCGCCCCCCAACCCCCAGAGCAGATGTAGTACTCACAAAATCCCTTTGCCCTCCTTTGCAAGTGATGAGGTTATTTACAAAGTAAGAACCCTAGCTCCCTGCTGAATCTCAGTTAAACTTCTAAAGTTCTCAAGTTGACACAATGTATCAACTATAACAAGTACAAAGGAAAGATAAACAATCTTTAAATAGAAACAATAACAATAAATGAAAGCCCCAAACATTCTTCTTTCTGAAGGACTACTGGATCCATATTATGCAAGTATGGGGAGGGGGTATATTTGGAGACCTAATTTTGGTGCTAGAAAGCTTGGGTTTTCTTTCTTTCTTTCTTTCTTTCTTTCTTTCTTTCTTTCTTTCTTCTTTCTTTCTTCCTTCCTTCTTTCCTTTTTTTCTTTTTTGAAAGTTTGGGTTTCTACCATCGCTTTGCCACATTCTAGCTGTGTGACCTTAAAAAAGGTGTTGACCCTCTTGGAGTTCTTCTTTAAAGTGGGAATCATATGTAACTCTCAGAATGGTTAAAAGGATTGAATTAGAAAATGTAATTGCCAGCCTGATATAGGGTTGCCAGACAAAACAAAGGACAGACAGTTAAATGCAAATCTCAAATAGCAAATCTTATTTTTTTCTTCAGTATGCCAAAATATTACAAAAACTAGATATCCAGTATTTTTATTTGCTAAATCTGACTATCCTATCCTGGCATATTATAAGCACTTGGCAAATGTTTCCTCATTTTGACTTCCTTGTTAACTCATTTAAAAAGGATTTCAGACACTGTCTGATTTAAATGTTGCTACGTTGTGAGTTGAAGCACAGAGAGATAAAGATGAATGTAGCAAAACTGGTTATAATCTTATTTTTATTTCCATAAGTAGAATAGCATAAAGTGGGATAAAAATATTGAAGATCTGCTTGATTACTAATTCACCTTATGGAGTGCTTAAATAAATTGTAGTTCTGCTCAAAATGCATTTTTTATTTAAGAGTTTAAAATTAAGGGCTGAAGGTATAGCTCAGTGGTAGAGTGTTTGCTTGGTGGTAAGAGGCCCTAGTTTCAAACCCTGTACCACAAAAATAAATAAATAAATAATTATGTTTATGGAAAGTTTTAAACAACAGTAAAGTATTTATAGCATTTTTTAAGTGAGAAAAGCAGTTTAGAAAATTGTTGCTGCATTGGATTTCTGCTACATTAAAATCCATAGAGAAAAAATCTGGGTAGGAAAATGTGAAAATGGATTTTTGTTCATTCCTGTATCATAACTTCCAATACTGAAAAATACCAAGAAGAACCTTATAGAACAGGTGTGGTGGCACATACCTGTAATCCCAGCACTCAGGAGGCTAAGGCAGGAGGACTGCAGTGAGTTTGAGGCCAGTCTGGGCTACATAGTGAGTTTAAGGCCATCCTGCAAAACATAGCAAGATTTTACCTTAAAAAAAACAAACCAAACCAAAACAACAACAACAAAAATTAACAAAGATAAACCTTATATAAAAAATATATTACCTTTACAATGAATTTCTAAAGTTCTCTCTTATATTGTTTATAATGTAATCAATTGTCTTAAATTATGAATAAAATTCTGAATTAAGCAACTTATGGGAAACATAATTTTAAATTCCAAGCAAGAGCAAAACATTCAGGTTGTAACAAAATCATGCAGTAGATCTTTAAAAATACTTTTGCTATGAAATAGAACACTGACTGCCAGTGTCTCCTAATGCCCATGTCTCCTGGAGCAAATGACTTACCTCCTGTGGGCTGATCTTCCTCTGTGCTAATGAGGTTCATATCTATCCATGATCATAAATAAAAAACTGATCAAGACTGTTCAGTTTGGAAATCTGAAGCTGTGGGTTTTGTTGTCACGGATTGGTTCTTATTCATGACACATTTGTATTTCAAAAGAAACCTCAACAGTTTTCTTAAATGGCATATAAGCCTGCTGTTACTCTAAACAAATTAAATTCTTTTAAATTGCAAGAATCAATTTAAATTCTTTTAAATTACAAGTCTTTTCATTTCTTGTTTTTTGTTTTTGGTACTAGGAATCAAACTTACAACCTTGTGCTTGCCAGGCAGACACTTAAGCCTGCTAAGCTAAATCCCCAGCCCAAATCTTTTCATTTCAAACAAATAGAATCTAAATGTGAAGATCTCTGATTTGTGACTCACAAAAACATTTGCCTATGTTCCAAATTAGAGGATTTTGTTTTTAAGTCAGAACCAGAAATTTCTTTGAGCTAAAAGAGATTTTGGGGACACTGGTTCAAACTTTTCATTTCATAAATCAATAAATAAAAGCTCATTTAAGGTCAGATGTCTTCCCAAAGTCATACTTAGCTAGTTAGTATAGTACTTCTAACTTCCAACCTTGAAACTTATGAACTTTTCAAAAAACATTGTGTGATGCTACTTTTCAAAATATGGCATGTGTAAGAGGCTGAAATTGACATTTTGCCATTGTCACGATTATTCTAACCAATATACTAATGCACCTACTCCAGCATGAGCCCCTCTGCCTGATTTTTTCTGGCAACTCAGTTTTACAACAGAGATATGGCAAGATCACACTTATCAATGTGGCAATGGTGTATCGGTCATGTTTTAAAATATTTTGATACATATTGCAACAGATGGTTGCAAATTGTTAAATTCTTGAAAGTCACACTCTCCATTCACCACAACCATCTGTTACCAGCTATAGAATGGCAGGGTACTAGAAACAGCCACTCTTTGGAAGCTCTAGTGCTGTGATTCCCCAAAGCTCCTCTGAGATCTTTGTACTGGTCTAGGATGGCATTTTTTTCAATCTCTAGTAACAGGAAAAAACAAAGCACAAGGTTAAGGGGTTAGATCAATGTGAAAGAACTTCCTTTAATTCTGAGATCTGTCTTTCTTACTTTTTTATGTTAAAATTTCCTTTTAATATTATGTTATTTATATTTTAAAACAGTTGGGAATTTCTTGGAGGGCAATGATTGTCATAGTTCTGTTTACTGTTATATACTGTACTCAGTTCCTAGGATAGCATTTGGCACATAATGAAGAATCAATAAATATTTAAATGAATCATTAGTAAATTAGTAAGCCCGGTTTTATTATCAGTTGGGTGTGTGTGGCGGGGGAGTGAATATTTACTAATCTGTATAGTCTAAAAGTCTGGTATGTTTTCACCTAGTGCATTGTATCTAAATGTTGGTTCACCTCTACCTTAGGAAGCAGGGTCTCTGCAGATAGTCACATTAAGGTCATGACAGATCATTGGTGGGCTCTGATCCAGTGACTAGTGGCTTTATAAGGATAGAATAATCTGGACAGAGATACACAGGAGAAGGCCATGTGATGACAGAAACTGGAAGGAAGAGATTGGAGTGATGCAGCTACAAGCCAAAAAGAAACTGGAAAAGGCAAGGAAAGATGCCACACCAAGAGACTTGAGAGAATGGCTAGGCCAGCAAACATCTTGATTTTGGATTTCTGTTCTCCAGAACTGTGAAGGAATATATTTGTGTTATTTTAGCTGCTTTATTATGGAAGACCTTGGAAATATACTGAGGGGTTCAGACCACAGATGTGGCAGAAGGTATGGGGGAAGGGCAAGATGCCTAGGGGCTGATGGTGTCTCCTATATGTAATCTCTCCCTGTGGGGCTAAACAGAGAAAACCCAGGTTTTTTCTTCAGGGAATAAATGATTTTAAGTATGTGGCATCATGATATGGAGAATACTCTTTTGTTTTCAGTCCTTGGGGAATCCATAAGAAAGGCTTTGGAATGATATAGGAAAAATATTGATTAAATGTGAATGTTGGTGGAATGAGGTATTTGGTGCTTGGAACAGTTTAGAACCAAAAGCATGTTTTGAAAAACTTGGATGTATATTGGTTTTCAAAAATTAACCTATTAATATTACAGCAGTATTTAAAACAATTGTAAGATGAACTCACATCTTACAATAATACTTAATAAATAATAAATAAATAATACTTTGGCAAAAATATTTATATTCATGTTTAATTTGCCTATGTAGATTTTCATATATTCAATTTACTTAAAACAAGGCAAAAGAAGAGAGTAGGATGATTTTAGCTGTTTGTTTTTTTTTAAACAAAGAGCAATGCCTATACATAATAAGCTTCATCAGGGCAGATATTTTGGTTTATACTGTTTACTTAGAGTGAGTGATATCTTCATAAAGTTCTATGAATACCTGTTGAATGAATGTTCCAGGTAATGTACATTGTTAGGGGAATTACATTGTTAGGGGTCTACATGGCCTATATTCTGGTCTAAAACTTCGTTGTCATGATATACAGAACATCTGTTTATGTCAGTGAGGAAGGATGTAAGAAAGAAATAAGAAAAACAAAGAATTATGGAATTAAAAAGGGTACACTAAATTTTGGAACGCCATCAAGCCATATATTTAAAATGGACTACCTAAGATAAGAGTGCCAATTTATGCTCTTGACAGAATTCAAATGGAAAGTTTTATGAGGGAGGGGTAAAGCTTTAGAGAGACCATAAGGTTTCATCTTGCCAGTGAACAGGGAATAGATTAATTCAGTTTGGCCACCTGGGGCCCATTTAGTGCACTAGAGCAGTAATTTGCTAAATGGGTCCCTCATAGTAAAATAGAATGAGTAAACAGTGAGCAATTTAGGCATGGTAAACCACTAGTAGCTCAAGGGATATAAAAATGTGGAACTATAATTAGATCCCTTGTTCATAATGTAGTAACTAAATGTATTACATTGTATATTGCATCTTTCTGAGTTTATTTCTGGACACAGCTGAGCCCTGAGCAATTCAGATTGAAACCATCCCAACTATCAATTCATGCTGCTATTAAAATTCCAACTGCTTATACTAGAAAAAAAATTCCAAAGATGGTTTCTTTTATCTTAGATCTAAGAATGCAAACAGGATCAACCTAGATGCAGAAAACAGAACACACAGTAATAAATCACCTAACAGAAAGTAAACTTTGGCAGTAAATTGAAATTTATGTTCTGTTTCTCTAAATTTAGCTATGAAAATATTTTAACAAGTTGGCATCAGTGTTTAGAACTTTTAAATCTCATGTTTCTTTTCAGGATTATCTTTTAGCATTTGAAGATGTGATTCTTTGAAAAATGTAGCTTTTTCAGAAATGTGGTACAGTATTAGGTTGTATATTTGGAACACTTTGGGAGTAGTTTACATGGTTTTAGGATATTGGCATATTCCCTACTCTGCTTTTTAAGTGGGAGAAGACACTATTTTATGGGTAGCTGAAAAAATTCTATCTTTTGTCAAAACCCTTTTCTTATTCAGAGAAACTGTATAGTGTGGGCTTGCACAGATGGTCTGGATGATATTCCCTGATACTAGCAAGCTCTGAGTACAAGTTTAATTGCTTTTATCAATTCATTTCAATTACAAGGTTCTGGTTGATCTGACATTAAGAGGACTCTCTTTAGAGTCTCTGTTTCTGTCTCTTTCTGCCTCTGCCTCTTTCTCTCTCGCCTCTTAACCCTAAATTTAATTAGCTTTATTAAGGATCACATTCTGGACCTCTGTCCTTCTGTTGTTCCCTCCACTCAGATTTTTATTATGCTGAATGTAATGGAATATGCCATCTTTTGGATTATAGACTCTAAGCATGAAATCTGGCAAAATTGTATTCTTTAACCCCTACCCCCATTATTTGGTAAGGTTTGAAATATATTTCTTTTTTCTTTAAAAGGAGATAATTTATATCCATTATCCACCTAACCCCAACCAATTTGGCTACAAGTATCCCTGAAACCAAATTTCTCTCTTCCAGGAGTGTGCATACGATGTCTCCCCAATCCCTTTCTACTCTAGTACTTTGGGCACTAAATTTTCTAAGCAATGACTTTTCTTCCAAAAATTTCCCCTTCAGAGAATATGTTTTGATTATAAGCACCTTCAAAGAATAAGCAGAAGGAAGACAGTGGTAGGGGTGTAAGGCTAGATGACAGGAAATCAGTGGTAGATTAAATACATCACTATAATTTTTTAGAGAGGATGTTAGTGGATATTTAGCCGGTGGTGACAGAATTTTTGATTACAAGAAACTTACCTAGAGCTCATTACATTAGCTAAATAATTTGATTCTAGAAAGGAGATATATGGGAATTAATACACATTTCTTAATATAAAAAAAATTAAAGAGGCTTTGTAGGAAATCAACTATGGAACTACTGAATATACAGAGGTATAAAAATTCCATGTTTTAGCACTAAAATTTAACATGTGTTTTGCTCTTAATCTTTATTAAAGGATACCTAAATTAAAATATCATTCTTTTCACTTCTAGAGCTAATAATGTTAAGGGCTATTCAAGACTACTTAAGGATTACTGCAGTTGAAATTTATTCTCAGTATCATTTTTGCTCTCCTCCATCTCTCATATATCCTTATACAAGCCCTCATTTTCTTTCACTGTAGAAAATTACATTGGAAGTTTTTTCTCTATTCTCTGACTTCCTAGACTCTTTGTTAATTCTCTTTATGTCTGTTTCCTCAGTATTTTTCCCTTCTGTACTTCTGTCTCACCTGTTGAATGTTGTACTGTCTAATCTATAAACTCTATGAAGTCAGAAATAGTGTCTAACTTATTCAACTGCTATAGCACAAGGACTGTTATATATTTCTATTATTATTTAAATTAACCGAATTGAATATATAGCTCTGTTGTGGGAATTTGTAATCTTTCTAATACTTAACATTGTGATTGAATGAATTTAAATGGAATAAAAATTGGTTTCATGAAGCTAAGTGGTAAGACTTTCAAAGAAAAATATAGGAAACCATTTTCAAGAATTTCAAGTATCAGTATTGATATTGGTTTTGTCCTATGGTTTTGATATTGGTTTTGTCCTTTGGTTTCACTTCTTTTCGATGTTGTCTGGTTAAACTAAACACAACTTTCCTTGCTACAAGTTCCAAATTGCTGTTTCTCTTTCCTCGCTCTAAAGTTAAGAAGTTAAAGCAGGTCTTGGATAGTAAGCAGTTGCAATTATTTAAAAGTCTCACACATGAAGACACACATATATAAAGCAATCAAGAAGAACGGTATTGAATTAAAAATGTTGACTGAATAATTCTTAGTAAACTGCTCTACTCCAGCCAATGACATTGCTTCAACTGACAAGTGAAATAAGAAAGCAACTTTTTCAGAACAGAATTAAGCATTGTGGCAGAAAAACAAAACAAAATAAAACTTCTTTGAATGCCAAAAGAAAAAACTAGGGAAGACACTAAAATATAGAAGTAGCCCATACTGTATCTCAGGATGAATGCTCTGCGTCATTAAGCTACTTCAAATTTCAAGATCAGTGGAAAAAAATGAGACCCCGATTCATTTGCTGTTTTCTCGTCCCGGGAGAGGGAGAGAGTGGGTTGAGCCATTTCCACCGAATACACTTATCAATCGTCTCAGGTAGAATTCCAGACAGAGGCTGTCTTCCCAGGCGTTGAAGTAAGAAACAAAGTCAGGTGAGCCCACACTGACGGTCACTGGTCATGTGATGCTTCGGGTATTTGCAGCTCATACAATAGGCGGAGGTGAGAAACCAGGACTTCTGTACTGTTTAAACTCCCTGAAAGCCCTCACTTTCAATTAGTACGAAAAATAAGTCATCTGGCCAGCGGGAGTGGCCGAGCAAGGTTCAAGTTTATGAAGAACCTACCCCAGCTCAGAGCAGAACAGCAGAGGGCACTATACTCCCTGCCTACTGCATAGTGGCGGGTGGAACGGAGGAGCAGCATCTCAGAATCGCTGGGGCTTGTAGTCCATCACGGTTCTCTCGGACACGTCCAATCCCCTGATGAGCACCACAACTCCCAGGGTGCATCGCGCACCCAGCTCTCCACCGCCCTTCCCGAGCCTGGTCAGGAATCTCCTGGGAAACGGTCCCGCCCCGCCCCCGTACGCACGCGTCACGTTTGTTTACCCTGAGGCCCCACCTCCCACCGTCTTCCGGCTCTTCCAGCTCCGCCCTGGAATGCTGTCCAGCTAGCTATGCATATTCATGAGGTGCGCGCGGAGCTCCCCCCTCTCCCCGCTCCCCGCCTCCCGCCTTCCCACTCTCCGCGTGTGATTAATATTCAATGAGGCGGGATTCGCGGCTGGCTCGCTGAGGTGAGGCGGGGGGAGCGGGCGGGGGGAGCGGGCGGGGCCTGCCGCTGGGGAGCCCGCGACCCGGGAGGGTAGGGCGTGGGGGGGCGGTGGCCGCGAGGCGGGCGCGCGGGATGGGACACCGAGACACCGACGGAATGCTCCGAATTGCCACATAATCCCCTGGAACGGCCGCGCCGAACGCCATTGGCTTCTTCCTTCTCCGCGCGCCGCCGCCGTCTCCCACCTTCGCCTTACCTCCTCCCTCGGCTCGCTGCCTCCGGAGCTGGGGGGGAACGTGAAGCCCCGCTGCAATGGAGCCCGCCGCGGCCCCGGCGCAGCGACTCCCTGACCCGGGCTCCGGGGAGGACCGAGCTCCGGCGGCGGGGGCGGCCGGGGGCAGCCGGAGCCCGGAGCCCGCCCTGACCCCGGCGGCTGTGATCGGCGGGAGCGGCGGGGCGCGGGGAGAGGCCCCCAGCCAGGCGCCGCCGGGGCCGCTGCCCAGCAGGGCGGGAGGCACCGGCCGCAGGAGGCGGCGCGGGGCCCCACAGCCTACGGTCGGCGCAGCTGCCCCGGTGTCCGTGGCCGGCAGCGCCGCCAACTCCCTCCTACTGAGGAGAGGGCGGCTGAAGAGGAATTTGTCGGCGGCCGCTGCCTCTTCGTCGTCCTCGTCGTCGTTGTCCTCCGGCGCTGCCGGCCTCCCCGCCTCCTGCTCGGCCTCGGCGTCACTCTGCACCCGGAGCCTGGACAGGAAGACGTTGCTCGTGAAGCACCGGCAGCTGCTGCAGCTGCAACCGTCGGACCGGGACTGGGTGAGAAGCCAGCTCCAGCGGGGCTGCGTGCACGTCTTCGACCGCCACATGGCCTCAACCTACCTGCGCCCGGTGCTATGCACGCTGGACACCACGGCCGGCGAAGTGGCTGCCCACCTCCTGCAGCTGGGCCACAAAGGCGGCGGTGTGGTGAAGGTGCTGGGCCAGGGCCCCGGACCTTTCGCCGCCAGGCCCCGGCTCGAACCCCCCGAGTGCCGAGACTCGGGTGTCGTCAGGGGACCCCCGCACGCGCCCCCCGCTGACCTCCAGCTGCCCGCCGGCGGCCCCCGGGCCAGCCCTGCACCCTTGGACGTCAGCCCCGGCGAGCCGCGTCCCGGGGGTTCTGCCTCCCCGGCCGGCGCCCCGCGGCGTCTCGACTGTGCAACCTCTGACACCGAGAGCTTCAGCCTGAGCCCCAGCGCCGAAAGCGTGTCGGACCGGCTGGACCTTTACAGCAGTGGCGGCGGTTCCTCGTCGGAAGAGGAGTTCGAAGCCGACCTCGACCAGTCCCACCGCACCGTCCAGCCCCGGCCGCCCTCCCCGACGACCTCCCTCCCTCGGTTGCAGCAGAAAGCCTCAGGGGGTGTCGACAGTCTGGACCGGGCGGCCCGCGAGGGGCCTCAGGAGGAGAAGGCGGAGGCCGACCCTGGGAGCCTCCCGTCCATGCCCGGGAGGAGCAGAACCTCCTTGGAGAAAGGACCTCTTCCTCCCACCCTGTACGTGCAGCTCCACGGAGAGACCACCCGGCGCCTGGAGGCAGACGAGAGGCCACTACAGATCCAAAATGACTACCTCTTCCAACTAGGATTTGGGGAGTTGTGGAGGGTGCAAGAAGAAGGCATGGACTCGGAGATTGGCTGCCTCATCCGCTTCTATGCAGGTAAGAAAGCCATGTGCACGGTGACATGTGGGTTCCAACATTGGCAGGGACAGAAAAATGATTCACATGTCCAAGCCATGAATAAATGCATCTCCCGGTGCCTTTAATATTCTTTTTAGCTTTCACATACAATCTGTGTAAGTACTGTACTAAATCGAGCAATCTGTAATTCTGCGAGTTTCAGTCAATCTAGAGGGCTCAGGGTTGGAGAACGAGGTAGAGGAGGGGACTGAATTACCAGGAAGTACAGAAATACATATTCATACATACATATTCCTGAAAGCGCACATTTAACCCCGAACAAGCTCTCTTGGTGGCTCTGCTCTGGTTTGGGCTTGTTCAGTTTTGGGTACTTTGGTATTTTAGATAAACTATCACGTGCCCATAGTACTAAGAGAGGAAAATGACCAGCACAAATGTTCTACATGTGGCAGTCTGCAGTTCACCATTCCCAGACTGTCAGTACAGTCGATGCCACCATGAGCTTGTGCCTTGTCAGTTTATGCCCTTGTTTGTGCTGCTCTGCCAACCTAACCACGGTGTCCTCATTAGGCACTGGACAAAAAAGATTCTTGCCTTTAGTGATATTTTTCCCCAGCACTTTTTTGCTTTGTTTCACTTTTCTTTGCAAGTTTGTCTTAAATAAAAAATGATTTAGTCTTTCTTAGAATTGACACCGTGGGATTTGCAATAGGTTCACAGTAAGAATTTAAATGTTTACTCTCTCTTCGAATGTGACCCAAAGTCCTCTCCAGTCTCTGTACCAGATCAAGTTCTTGACTAGGCATAACTAATGTAATGTTTCTCTTTTGGCTAAGGACTTGGCTGGTACTAATTTAGGTTGATAGGTACTGACTATTGTATTTGAGTTTTGTAAGTTTATACCCTTGTCCTCTTCTGGATTGAAGAATTACATTCTTAGTGACAAGAAATTTTCTTTGAGTTCCCAGAAGGGAATTTAGTCAAGAGAATTAAATGTTTGCAAACTTTAGATTTTAGTCGGTTGGTGATGGTGGAAAATCATACTAACAACTCCATTAATTTGTAGTTGTTCTTTCGATTTAATATGTTTTGGTTTAACTTGTATTCTACCAGGTTAGTTACTTTAAATGAAGAAATCTTTACTCTCATACTGAAATATAGCAACTCCGGTGAAAATGCTTTTCTAAGTTTCATTGAAATTCATAAGTGGATTTCTGATGAATTTTTGGCCCATAAAGAAAACCTCTGATCCAGAAAATAGATAATTTTTTTTAAAAGTGTTGGAACAACTACTATATCCATTGTCCAGTGGCTCATATAATTTTTAAAGTGCTACTTTGTTACAGAAATAATTTATTACACTTGGAAGGAGAATATTTATTTTGTTAGCGCAAGAATAAGAAGTGCCCTTATAACTAAAAACTATGAGGAAAATAGATATAAAACAAGGTATATAAAATGAAGTGTCTGAGCCTATTTTAATATGCAAGGAGCTCTGCATCCCTTATTCATGATTAGATATGCTGATCCTGATAAATATCTATGGGAAGGTTTTGGGTGTCACAGTTGTGAAATTTAAATCTTTGATTGTCTTTGATTGTCTTTTCAAGAGTGTCTAAAATGTTCTAAGTGATAAGCAGTGTTTTTGTTTCTCTAATTTATTTCAATGTAAAAATGACAAGTCATTTTTCTGATTAAATCTTAAATTTCTGATCTGGTCACTTTAATCTTTTGTTTATAAGAAACAGTAATTGTCACTTTGTGAACTTACTGCCTTATTTCTGTGTGCATGGCATAAATGCATATATGCCTCTGTGTATATATGCTCATAAACAAAGCTAATAAAGTGGGGGATGCCATACATAGTATCCAGTCTGTTCTTAAATATTAACTAGTATACAGGTGTTCTAGAAGCTTGTTGAAAAAGGTCTGATTTTTATTTTAAGCCTAAAAAATGATGTCTCTGCTGATATTCATGTGCCAGAGAACAACATTTAGCGTATAATGAATCCACTTGAACTTTTGCAAGGCAGCTTTAGACCTTCCTTTAAGGTGATCTCACTAGAACACTGTCAGGATTTCATATATAGTTGAAAGTTTTGTACTAGCTTGAAGCAATTCTTAGAAATTAACAGTGTGTGCCAGTGAATATGTGACATCCAAAAGGAGTGTGTTGCATTTTGGTAGTTCTTTCCCTAGGAAGAGAGTAATTAATAATCAATCAATCTCTCTCTCTCTCTCTCTCTCTCTCTCTCTCTCTGTCTTTTCTTAGATAACACCCTTTAAAAGAGTACCAGAAAATTCTTTACCTTATTTGTTTTTATGATTTTTATATAACTGAGTTTTAAATTTATTGCTGCATGTCTTTGTTTGTGAATGGAGCTAAAGATCACAAGGAAGTTGCCTTTGACGCCTTTTGAGTATTTTCCTATATTTAAATTGAACTTATTATTTACTATCTGGTTTATCTAGTATACTACTTTTTTAAAGGCACTCTTGTCCAGCACAGAGCTTTAATTTTCTCTAGGGTCATCTTTCAATTACATTTTAGTATTTATAGCCTGACTCAAGTTGTTTTTAAAGGCTTTGAAAGCTGTTTGTGGTTGCTTTAAATAGTTAAATATTTATTTGGGTAAAAGAAAATCAAAGTCTTTAATGAAGGTGAAGTGCTATCTAATTACAGTTGTTAATGGAAACTGAGGTTTCAAAATTGTTATTGTGCCTCATGCAACCATTCTCTTAGCTGTTTTAAAATATGAGAAAATTTAAATGATTTTTTTGAAGTTATTTGTCTGAAGTATGCTAATTATGTTAACATAAATTTTTCTTTTAAAATAAGATATCTTAAATTTTGCCTGAAAGAGTAATATTAGTTTAAAAAATTCAAGGAGTTAGATTACCTGACACAACTTAGGGACTGCTAAACATGAAGGAGCTTGTGTTTTTCGGTCTCTGGGAAGTCTGTGTTATTGAGCAAGAGCAATATTAAATTATATTTTTTGACATTTCTGCCACCCTTCAGGTCTAGTATAGCCTGGCTGTTTCAGTTCAAATAATGTAATAAGAGAAACGGTGTTGACAGAGTGAAAATCGCACAAACACTGTAACGTAGTGACCCTTGGACAAGATGTTTTTATATGGAACTCCTTGGGATTGCTTGGGAGACAAACTATCTTCTTACCCCGCTCGTATATCTTGTCTTTTGTCCTTCCGGGAATGATCAGTCCTTAGATGGTTTCCTACATGGAAACCAAGAAGCGGTGGCTCAGCATTAAGCTGTAAAATTGGTGAGCAGGTTCTTATTACTCTAATTACAGCAGTATTGAGTAACGTGGTTTGAACACATGATGCCAGTGTGTGCTTGAACAAGCCTTTTAAATACAAAGAGTTTGCTAAACTTAGTTGTTGCTTTTATGTTTTCCTTTTTTATATTTTATATTTCTTGATATAAGGTACATGCTTTTTCTGTAATTATGATTTTTTAACATCTATGAATGTTTAAATTTTATCTTCAAAATCTTACAGAGGCTTCACGTAAATTATCTCATTTGTCCTGTCAAAAATATCATTAGGGAGGAGTTGGCGTCAATTCTCTTTTCAGAAGGAGAAACTGTTGTATAGAGGGATTTGACTTTTGCTGGTTTCATAGTTTTTTTAGTTTTGGTAGTGCCAAGAATAGAGCTAGGATCTTCTGTTTTGCAATTCATAACACTTTCCATGAATCACTGGTGAATTTCATTTATACTTGAATTTTTCACCTGGTTGGAAGCATTAAAAAAATATACTATGTTTGTTGATAATGAAGTGATGCATGCATCCTGAGTAGTGTTTCTTTTTTTTCTTTCTTAAAGATTTTATTTTATTTTTTGATGGGGTAGGATGACATTCTTCAGTGCTCTAGTTCAGCTACAGTTTTTGGTGTTGTTTTGTTTTTGTCTTTTTGAGACAGGGTTTCACTATGCAGTATAGGCTGGCCTTGAACACACTTTGTAGACCAGGTTGGCCACAAGCTTGCAGTGATCTTCCTGCCTCAGTCACTGGGTGTTGGGATTATAGGGTATGTGCCGCCATGCTCAGCCTCTGAGTGGTTTTTCCTGTAAAGTGTGGATCATTCTATTTTTATCATGCTACTTTTAAAATTTACAAAACCCAGACTGGCAAATAGTAGGTAATATGGAAAGTACTAATGTTTCTGAATATTTTAGTTGCAAATAATGGTATTACATTTAAATTTAAATGAAGTAAAGTTTATATAATTTTTTCTTTTCATGCAGGGGTTTGAACCCAGGGCCTCACACATACTAGGCCAGTGCTTTACCACTGAGCCACATCCCTACTCCTACACAGTTCTTTATTCTCTATTTAAGTTTGTCTCATTTGTTAAACGTAAATTTTCATTGAGGAGTAAGAAATAAATACTTCACCTGAAAAGTGGGTAACTTTAAGAATGGGGCTGTAATTATTTGATGCCTTTAAAACATTCCTTTTAAATACTGAAAATACCAATCATTAAAGATCATATTTATCTTTTAAGATCAAATTACGTGTGCATTGATGTTAAATAGTGCTTTATTAGTATTACCATGCTCTTGTACTGTTTTTTTGTAATTCGTTTGTTACATTACAATTAAATTCTTCACCTTCATTTTCATAATACCTATTCTTAAAATGATGTTTTGTACTCATAGTACTGATAGTAAGAGGAGATGGGTGTAAATGAGTTTGTATGAAGATTCAGGTTGAAGGTTATGTCTTTTTCTTGCTGTAAGATTATCACATTGTGTCAGTGGTTGAGAACATCCTTAACCTGGAAAAAAAGAAAAAGATTGTTAAATTGATTATCTTAAACAATTATCCAGATGGTTATTTTTTTGAGTAAGATATGTTTGTTGTTTCTCATTCTTTCTTCTTTTAAGCTTGAATTCAGCTTTTATTAGCAATATAGCATTCACTGACATCGTATATGACTAACCATACAATACTTGGCATTTTCTTTTAACATTTGTTGAATTTGTGGAATTTTGTTAAGCAGCTGCTGTTGTGTGCCCTGATTCCTCAGCCTTCCATCCTGTTTGAATCCCCAGGGATGTGTTAAACACACATGCAGACAGAGGCATTTCTCCCATGGCAGGAGATTTTGGATGTGCTATATACTGAATTATTAATATCTTATGTTTCACTGGAGTGAACTTGTGGACTTTAAGTACAATTCTGAGTTTTCTTAGAGTTAGCAGTGTTCCCTTTTCTCAAAGTCATCTTTTATCTCAACTTTGAAATTAATTTATCAAGACATCTGTTGAATGAGGATTCATAGATTTAATGTTTTTGTTGTGTGCCGGTTTACCTGGACAGGGAAAGGGTTTAGTTATACTGTGACCGTGGAGAGATCCTCAACAGAAAAACCATTCCTTTAAAGATACCCAACATTGAAAAAGAGAATAGATGTTATCAAGATATCTGAAACAGACCGAGAAAATAAAACCTTTATTTTTTTCTTTAAAATCCCACCTTCTAAAACCCACTCTGCCCTTTTAATCACATACATCTGGTGGAACAGTAGTAATGAAGGGTTTTAAATGTGGCCTATGTTACTGTAATTCTAGATCAAACCGTTTTATATACTTACCTTTTGTTTTCTAAAGATAGTATAACAAAAAAATGGGTCATGTGGATTCTTTGGACACATTAGGTATTTATAACGTAAGATTGTATGGCTGAGTAGATTTATATGCAACTTCAGTTCTAGTATTTAGAAAGTTTTGATAAATTGAAACACAAGGGTCTGGAAAGAAGAGACTTCAAAATATTGATTTAAAGAACTTCAGGGTATTTGGTTAACTGAAGTAGCAGACCTTTTAAGTTGTGTGATACTGTACTTTTTATCAAACATAATAATAGTTACTGATTAATGGAGAATTATAATTTAATTTTAGAAGTAGAATAGTTTTATTGTGTTACTATGAATTGGCCTGGTGTACCTTTCTGTATGTTAAATGTAACAAAGCATAATCATCCCACAGTGCCCTATTCATATTGAAATAATTTTTTCCTTATTGTGTTTTTATATTTGAAAATTTTAAATACATCATAAAATGCTTGTAATGATAGAATAAAGCGTCTTGTTGAGGTATCACTCTAGTGGCCTCTGTATTTGTAACGTAGATGTTGTATTAAAAACCGGGCAAGTTGAGGGTGGTGGTACACACCTGTAATCCCAGCACTCTGAGGCGGCTAAGGCAGGAGGATCACAAGTTCAAGCTCAGCCTGGGCAACCTAGTGAAACTGTCTCAAAATGAAAAAAGGACTGAAATTGTGAAGGCCCTGGGTGGAATTCTTTATTTTCAGATTTCATAAGTTTGCAAGTATCAGTACTTTAGCAAAAGCAAACAGATATTCAGAATTTTGGGCATATACTTTTAAAATGAAGCTTGACTAAAAGCAGATTAGTCTCATTTCCACCATCCAGTTGAAAGATTGGACTGGTTCAGTAATGAGTGAAAAATCTATTTAGAAATTTTGAAGTTTGAGATAATTTGAATTAGCTTTTTTTCTTGTTATTTTCCACATTCTTTTCAAGCAGGAAGAGATTTGTGTTTGTTGCTGTTGCTTCTGACTCATCTGATGAAGAGCGGTAGAAGAATGAACTTTTTCACATACCTGCCTCTGTTAATAATATGTTCAAATGTTGGAGCTTTCTTTTCAAATATCAGGCATGTTTTTAAATACAGTGAAAAAGTATAATCTGTACTTGTTTTCTTTGCATATTTAATTTTTATCTGAATTTTGCGTCTAGCTCACTTCTGAAACATGGTCCAAAGACTGAAATTTTATACAGAGAACAAGCTTTTGCCTTTACTATGTACATCTAAGGAATTTTTGTTTGTTCCCATCCACATACTTTGACAGGGATGGAACTCCCAGCCCTTGTGCTGCTGAGCTATAGCCCCACCCCCATCCACATACTTTAAAATGAGAGCTGTCTTTCTAGTTCCTTAGTTCTGGAACTATCTTGCAGTTCTTGAGTTTGGTGCCAGCTGGTGCTGCTGCTGCTGCGTGCATGCGTGCGTCTATGTGTCTCTTGAGCGGGTTGAGTATAATTCTTTCAAAAAACAACTTTAGGAAAGATTGTTGAACCCTTTTATTCTCACCATCTGTTTGAAAGAAAATATATTTAAAAGAAACTGGTTGGAGAGTTGAGAAACTTCATAGTGAAGTTAGGTATTCATTTTGAGTATCACTGTTTTTTTTTTTTTGGTACCTGGGATTGAACTCACAACCTCATGCTTGCCAGGCGGGCACTTATACCGCTAAGCTAAACCTCCTGGTTCTTGTCATTGACTTTTCCTCATTTGTTGAAGAATGGAGTTGGAATAGAACAAATATAAGATCTCCAACATTTTGAGGCTCCAAAATAGAGCATGTGTTTTTAGAAGGGGTTTGAAAGTTGTGTTGTTTCAAATTCTCTAACAGCTGTGTATGTGTTCTTACAATGATTAAATCCTGAAGGAAAGAACTTGGACCTGATATAAACAAGACAACCTGAGGATTGCAACCAAAGCAGATCTTTTTTGAAGAGATTGGAATTAAAAAATAGATATTTGATTTACCCTATCTTTTCCAGGCATGTTCTCCAAAGTAGAATTCAGTGCGTAATAGATAAATTTACTAGTTCTTTTTAAGTTAAATTCCTTTCTTAAATTGACTTAAGTTACCTTCATGATCTACTTTATAAAGTTTACTGTAATAACTGGTTTTAGAGGGATCCAAATGTGCTGCATAATTGACTTTAACTCATGCTGAGATGTGTCTCTCTACTGGTGCCTGGAGCCTAGAGGAGAAACATTTAAAGAAAATGAAATCTTTGCTCTCTTTTAATTCTAGATCCCACAAGGATCATTTAGCCCAGCATCTATATAGAAATGGAATGTATATCCATAAAGGTTTAAGTGTGTAATCTGAAATCATTGATCAAGTCAATCTCGGAATTAAGGAAAGCACCCAGGTTTTTTGTTTGTTTCTGTTGGTGGAATCCAACCCAGGCTTCACACATGCTAGGGAAGTGCTCCACCACTAAGCAATGCATAGCCTCAGAATCCGGGATTTTGACCAACTGGCTGATTTTCCCACACTTGAACTTTTGTAAACTTATTGTGCTGGAATAGTATTTGTATTTATTATTCACAATGAAAATTAAAAATTTGTGTACCTCACATATTTGACAGCTCTGCTATGCAAAAGTTTATCTAGTTTCTTTTTATTCTAATCGATTCTTTTGAGAGGTTGCATGTCACTGACACATAATAAGGAAAGAGCTTCTGACAGAACAGCTGGATATTTCCATTATGTGGAGAAAATTAGATTTCATCTGTGATACCACCTTTTTGAGGGACTTATGATAGAACTTTTGATAGTGGGCTGAGGACAGGTGCAGTGTTAGAAAGTCAACGTTGGTTTGTCTAGGACTTTGAAGTTAAAATCGTTAGAAGGGAAATGTTGGAAAAGAAATCACTGAACTAAAGTAATTGGAGGAAAAATTTAAGAATAGATGTTTAAAAATTCCCAATCAAACACAGATGTTTAAAAAGATTAAGTATCCGCTGTTTTATTATTTTAATTTTTGAACATCATCCCAAGATTCTTTTCATATAGCTTATTATTCCAGTGCATATTCACAGTTCTACCTGTGTGACATAAAAAATTAAAGCAATTCTATTAACTAATCTGTAGTGTATGTTAATTTTGGAAGTCTGTATCATGAAATCTGCTACTACTTTGAATTTGTTCATTTTCTTTTTGAATTTGTTGTCTCTCCATGAGAAAGGACTAACCTGCTGCTGTTAGCCAAAAAAGAGTCCGTGAATTCTGGGAGCAAGTTTCCAGATATTTTTAGTACTATGAGAGATTCCCTGTAATACTAATTTATTTCCATTTTAATTTATTCTTTAATCCTGTGCAAAAGTTTTAGCTTCTCTTATATAGAAATTAACCTAGTGAGTCAGTTAATTTTACAGAGATTAATGTTCATTTTTAATAGGAGGAAAGGAGCTTTTTAAAGTACACAAGTACAAAAGGGTAAAATTACATTGCATCCGGCATATTGAATGTGTACTCCAGATGCTAAGGCAGTGAAGAAATTTCTCTTGATGGTCTCTTAGAGAGCTGATATGGCTGGGGTGCAGCTGACATTCAGTTTTAAACAACAAGGAACTCTTCCACATAAATACTGCTATACTTGGCAGATTCATTCTCTTATGCACAGACACACACAAGCACACACACACATATGTTCTCCATTGAGTGTTGAGGTAGGATGTAATAGGAGATGGTAGTTATATTTACAGTAAAGAGTATAGGTGATATGAATAGTTTTGGGGACAAAAATCTCTTTGTGAAGTTTGCAGTTCTTAATTTTGTTCATTTTTTTCACATATTTATTGATGTTATTGTGAATGAAATGTTCATATCTTTTGCCTACATTTTTAAAAACTTTTTTCCCCTACTGCTTTATAGATCTTTTTGAGAAAACTAGATCATTTTAGGAAAACTAGTTTTGTTTTTAAAGTCATTAAAACTGAGTCTGTGTTATTGTTAGAAGGGTCTTCCTTACCCCTAAGTTTAAAAGCATTTTTCCTCATATTTTCTGTTTTCTTTTTAATCTTTTTTATTAGTACCCAATAATTTTATAAAATTCTAGGTTTCACTGTAGTTTTTCATGCATTACAAAAAAATTTAAAGAGGAGGAAAAAAAGCAAAACAAAAAAGGGTAGAAATAATACAGAATTAAAAAAAAAACAGTAAGAAATCACTAGATGATACATTACATATTGTCTTCTTGGATATAGTTGTTCAAGTTACAAAATTAAAGCATACAAAGTGGACATTTAAACGGTGAGGCTGCAAACAGTTCTGTTGACCAATCCAAAAAAACTTAGCAACATGGTTATCAATCCTACACACTTAAATATACATGCAGTTATATCCTTTAGAGCACTTTCTTTTCCTCCTTTTGCTTTTTAAGTCCATTATCTGTTTAGTTATATCATGTTTCAGGTTGCTCTGTACCTTACTGATCTGTTCTGTTTTGTTGTTATTTGCTTTCTTTCTTTTTTTTTTATTTAAAGAGAAAAAAAACAGGAAAAAGGCAGAAATATTACAGAATTTCAAGAAAAGAAGATAAACAGTAAGAAATCATTAGTTGATACATTACATATTGTTCTTTTAGAAATAGTTATTCAGGTTACAGAATTAAAGCACACAAAGTGGACACTAAAGCAGTGAGAATGCAAACATCTGTTCAACAATCCAACAAGAACCTAGAAATATGGTTATCAATCCCACACACCTAAACATACATGCAGCTATATCTTTTATAGTGCTTCCTATTTCCTCTTTTTTTACAATAGCAATTATACATTTTTAAAATTTTATTTAGAGAAGAGAAAAAAAACAGAAAAAAGGGTAGCAACAATACAGAATTCTAAAAGAAAGAAAAAGGAGAAGGAGAAAAAGCCCCACTAAGAAATCAGTAATTTATAAATTACTTACTGTCATCCTGGATATAGTCGTTCAAGTTACAAAGTTAAAGGGTACATAATAAATATTCAAACAGTCAGACTACAAAAAGTTCTGCTCAAAGATCCAACAAAGATTCAGCAATATGGTCATCTATTTTACACACTCAAACATACATGCAGTTATATCCCTCAGAGCACTTTCTTTTCCTCTCTTTTACAATAGCAATTACACATTTTGGTTTTATTACTCTTGTAGTTCTTATTTACTTTTTACACTAGAGACACAATATGATATTTATAAATATGATTCTTATTTATTTCACTAATGAGGATAGTTTCAAGTTGTCTCCATTTGCCTATGAAGGCCTCAAGATCATCCTTTTTATAGCTGAGTAATATTCCATTGTATAAAAATGCCACATCTTTTTCACCCACTCTGCAGTTGATGGGCATATTGGTTGTTTCCAGGATTTAACTATCACAAATTGTGCAGCTATGAACATGGGTGCACATATATCACTGTGATATGAACTTTTCAGTTCTTCGGGGAAAATACCCAGGAGGGGAATAGCTGGATTGAATGGGGCTTCCAATCCTACTCTTCTGAGAATCCTCCATATGGATTTCCATAATGGTTGCACCAGTCTACATTCCCACCAACAGTGGAGCAGTATTCCTTTTTCCCCGCAGCCTCGCCAACATTTGTTATCAGTTGATTTCTTGATGGCAGCTATTCTTTCCAGAGTAAAGTGGAATCTCAATGCTGTTCTAATTTGCATTTCGCAAATGACCAGTGATGGTGAACATTTCTTCATGTATTTATTTGCCATTTGTATATCTTTCTCTGAGAACTGTGTGTTCATCTCAGATGCCCATTTTTGGAGAGGGTCTTTGAATTTGGCGGTCTTAATGTTTTTCAATTCTTTATATATTTCTGGACACAAGTCCTTTGTCTGAGGCATTGCTGGTTAAAATTGTTTCCCACTCTGTGGGTTTTCTTCTCAGTCTGTTGGTGATTTCCTTTGAAGTGCAGAAACTTTTCAATAATGTGAGATCCCATTTGTTGATTCTTTGAAGTGCTTCCCGTGCAGTTTGCATTTTGTTCATGAATTCTCTGCCTACCCCTATGTCTCCAAGACTTCTACCTACCTTGTTTTCCAGTAGATTTAGTGTTTCTGTTTTAATATTGAGGTCTTTGATCCATTTAGACTTTAGTTTTGTGCATGGTGATATGCATGGATCTAGTTTCAGTCTTCGGCATGTAGGGAGCCAATTTTTCCAACACCATTTATTAAAGAGACTATCCTTCTTCCAGTGGACATATTTAGCCCCTTTGTGAAATATCAGGTGGCTGAGTGTCTTTGTAGTTGTGCTTGCATCTTCTAATGTGTTCCATTGATCCTCAGGTCTATTTCTTTGCTAGTACCAAGCTGATTTTATCACTGTGGCTTTATAGTACTGTTTCAAGTCAGGAATTGAGATGCCTCCTGCCTTGCTTTTGTTGCCTAGAAATGCCTTTGCTAGTCCAGGTTTCTTCTGTTTCCAAATGAATTTTAATAGTGTTTTGTCTAGATCTATGAGGTATGTCAATGGTATTTTGATTGGGATTGCGTTAAATCTGTATAACAGTTTTGGGAGTATGGCCATTTTCACAATGTTGGTTCTTCCTAACCAAGAGCAAGGAATGTCCTTCTATTTTCTAATATCCTCTTTAATCTCCATTTTCAGCGTAGTATAATTTTCAGCATATAGGTCTTTTACATTTTTAGTTAGATTGATTCCTAAGTATTTCATTTTTTTTACATGTTATTGTAAAGGGCGATATTTCCATAATTTCTCTCTCAGTGAGTTTTTTGTTTGTGTGCACGAATGCTATTCATTTTTGAGCATTGACTTTGTATCCAGCTACATTGCTGAACTTGTTTATTACCTCTAGCAGTCTTTTAATGGAGTTTTTTTGGTCTTCTATATAGAGTATCATGTCATCTGCAAATAGTGATAATTTAACTTCTTCCTTTCCTATCTTTACTCCTTTTATTTCTCTCTCTTGTCTGATTGGCCTGGCTAGTGTTTCCAGAACTATGTTGAAAAGGAGTGGTGAGAATGGACATCCTTGTCTTGTTCCTGACTTTAAAGTGAAAGCTTTCAGTTTTTGTCCATTTAGTAAAATGTTGGCTGTTGGTTTGTCATAGATGGCCTTTATAAGGTTGAGGTAGACGCCATGTATTCCTAGTTTCTGAAGGGTTTTTATCATGAACATGTGTTGGACTTTGTCAAAAGCTTTTTCTGCATCTATTGAGATGACCATGTGGTTTTTGTTTTTGGCTCTGTTGATGTGGTGTATTACATTTATTGATTTGAGTATGTTAAAACTTCCCTGCATTCCTGGCATGAACCCCACTTGGTCATGATGTATAATCTTCTTGATGATTTGCTGCATTCTATTTGCCAGTATTTTGTTGAGAATCTTTGCATCATTTTTCATTAGTGAGATTGGCCTATAGTTCTCTTTTTTGGTTGGATCTTTTTCTGGTTTTGGTATCAGAGTAATACTTGCCTCCAGGAATGATTTAGAGAGGATTGCTTTTTTCTCAATTTCATTGAAGAGTTTATGGAGTACTGGCACCAGATCTTCTCTGAATTTCTTGTAGAATTCAGCTGTGAATCCATCAGGACCTGGGCTTTTCTTTGTTGGTAAGTTTTGAATTACATTTTCAATTTCAATAGCTGATATTGGGTTGTTCAAAATTGCTATATCTTCTTGGTTGAGCTTTGATAGTTCATATGTTTCTAGAAATCTGTCCATTTCCTCTGTGTTTTCCACTCTATGGAGTAGAGATTTTCAAAGTAGGTATTCATGATCTTTTGAATTTCATGGGATTTGTAGTAATTTCTCCCTTTTCAGTTGTTATTGCATGAATTTGGGTTTTTTCTTTCTTTCTCTTGATAAGGTTAACTAGGGGTTTGTCAATTTTGTTGATTCTCTCAAAAAACCAGCTTTTTGATTCATTAATTCTTTGTATTGTTTTTTTAGTTTCAATTGCATTGATTTCTGCTCTAATCTTTACAATTTCCTCTCTTCTATGAGCTTTGGGTTTAGCTTGCTCTTCTTTTTTACAAGCTTGAGTTGGAGCATTAGGTTGTTTATTTGTGCTCGTTCTGTTTTCTTGATATGACAGTTTATTGCTATATATTTCCCTCTTAAGACTGCTTTCATTGCATCCCACAGATTACAGTATGTTGTTTCTATATTTTCATTGAATTGTAGATATTGTTTTATTTCTTCTTTAATTTCATCTGTATCCCACTGGTTGTTCAAAAGGCTGTTATTTAATTTCCATGTATTTATGTAGGTTTTACAATTTCTTTTGCCATTAATTTCCAATTTCAATGCACTATGGTCAGATATTATGCATGGTATGATTTCATTACCTTTGCATTTAGTTAAGAATGTTTCATGGGATAATATGTGGTCTATTTTGGAGAATGTCCCATGTGCAGCTGAGAAGAATGTGTATTCTGATGTGGTTGGGTAGAACACTCTGTAAACGTCTACTAAGTCCAATTGCTCCCAGGTATGATTTAGTTCTGTTATTTCTTTGCTGACTTTTTGTCTAGTTGATCTATCTCTTTGTAACAATGGGCTGTTAAGATCTCCTGTTGTAATTGTGTTCTTGTGTATTTGGTTTTTAATGTCCATTAGTATCTGTCTTATATAGTTGGGTGCTCCTGTATTTGGCGCATATATATTTATGATTGTTAGTTCTTCCTCTTGAATTTTTCCACTAACAAGTATGTAGTGACCTTCTCTATCTGTTTTAATCATAAAAGAGTTTGCAGTTCACGTTGTCTGCAAATAGAATAGCTACCCCTGCTTTTTTCTGGGTTCCTGTTGCATGGAATACTGTTTCCATCCTTTGACTTTTAATCTATGAGTTTCCTTTTGAGTCAGATGTGTTTCTTGTATACAGCATATTGTGGGGCTCTGTTTCTTGATCCATTCTGTCAATCTATTTATAGGTGAATTGAGGCCATTTATATTTATGGATATCACTGATAGGTACTGGCTCGACTTTGCCATGTTATGTTCCAGTTGTTTCTTTCTGCTTTTCCTCTTATTTAATTGCTTATCCTACCTGGTGTTTTCTTTCTGTTGTTGTTTTGGGGATTGTGATCATTTTTATCTCTGTCTAGTATGTCAGTACTCTTTCTAGGGTTGGTTTGGTGGACATGAATTTCTTCAGTTCTTTGTCATGGAAGTATCTTGTTTCTCCATTAAATTTGAATGGAAGTTTTGCTGATTACATCAGTCTGGGTTGAAGGTTGTTTTCTTTCAGGGCTTGAAATACCTCACTCCAAGCTCTTCTTCACTTGAGGGTTTGTGCTGAAAAGTCTGCCATGATTCTAATGGGCTTTCTTTGATAGGTGAGTTGTGTCTTTTCTCTGACAGCTTTTAATATTCTGTTTTTATGCTGTATGTCTGAGATCTTAATTATTATGTGTCTGGGTGTGGATTTATGTTGGTTGTGACTGTTTGGTGTTCTATATGCCTCACTTATCTGCATATCAGATTCTTTCCCCATGTTTGGGAATTTTTCTGCTATTATTTCTGTAAATACTTTACGTATGTCATTTCTGGACTCCTGTATGTTTGCTAATGCCCAGTATTCTTATATTGTTGCTCTTGCATCATCATGAAGCTTCTGGATTGTCATTTCATGCTGCTTTGTTATTTTTAAAAGTTCTATCCTTTCCTGATCACTAACTGTGATCCTGTCCTCAAGGTCCGAAATCCTATCCTCAGCTTCCTTTAGGTGCTTTTGCACGCTTTCAATAGAATTTTTTGTTTCTTGGATGTCTCTTTGAGTTTGTTTCATGAATCCTGCTTGTTTTCTATATTGTTCATTCAAAGTTTCAATCAATTTCCCATGCTCATGTACTTTTTTCTCTAGTTCTTCTTCAGCTGCATTCAACAACTCCTTTACTAAAGTTGTTATTTCTGTCTTTACATGGGGGACTACTTCTAATTTGATTTCCTCTATAGCCTGATGTAGTTGTTTTTTTATTTCACTCGCTATCTTTTCAGAGATTCCCGATATGTTACCTTTGGGGTCCTCTATTTCAATGTCTCCTGTACTTGCTTCTGGTGAACTATATGTTTGAGACTGCAGTTTGCTTACTCTGCCTGGTGTTTTCTGTGTGTAGGAAGGGATCACAGACACTTTACAGACACACCAAAGTCTTACAGTTAGTTGGAGGGGGTTTTACTACTGGCCCTATTTATCCCCTGTGTACCTGTATTTTAGGGGTATACTCGCCACACTGATATAGTCAATCCGCTGTAGTCCAAGGTTCGCCACCTAGAAGCAAAGTTCCAAATTTTCTCACAGTAACTGGAACCCGCTGAGATCTTCTGATGATCCTGGTGGCAGGGCGGGCCCCCGGGGGGGGGGGTGTTCCGGGCAGCCCCCACCTGAGGCTTGTTTGTGCTGAGTTCCTGATGGCAGGGCGGGCCCATGGCGGAGTCTCTGGGCAGCTTCCCCCTGAGGCTCATTCTGAGACGGCCTTGGGCTGAGTTCCCCGTGGCAGGGCAGCCCTCGGTGGTTGTTGGGGGCAGCTTACGCCTGAGGCGGGCTTGCGCTGAGTTCCAGGTGGCAGGGTGGCCCTCGGTGGTGGTTGGGGGCAGCTTAAGCCTGAGGCAGGCTTGCGCTGTTTCAGGTGGCAGGGCGGGCCCTCGGTGGTGGTTGGGGGCAGCCTGTTATTTAGTTTTTAAATTTTTTCTTATTTATTATTATTTTTAATTTAATTTAATTTAATTTATTTTGAAGGTAGTAAAATACAGTAAAATAAAAGGCAGGACAAAGCCAATTGAGGCAGTGTAGTGAAACTGATACAGAACCTCACAGCAGCTCACCGGGACTACAGCAGTAGGTACAATAGTATATCTGGTTTTCTTCACAGTAGTTGTTCCTTCAGTCAGGTAGAACAATATCGAAGGAAATACCAAAATTATAAAAACAGAATAATGGATAGAGCAATACCATTGATTAGAACTCAGCAAAACAGATAAAAATATTTCCCTTCAAAGAGATGGCAGAAGAGAATCCCCTTTATTTGCTATATTGCATATAGTCAAACTCCCAAGAGATGCTTAGATCTCTGGCTGTCACTTGCTAGTGGGTTAGGTGGGGGAGCGGCATGCTGGCTGCCTGTTTTCCCAGCGCTCCAAATTCCAACATCTTTTGATGCATTTTTGAGCATATCAGTTGTACCTTTATCTTCCTTTACATCTGTTCATTCTATTTATCTTACCCAGTAATAGTTGTCCTTCCACTTTCATTCTTTTTTTTAGATTCAACATATTAGGGACACATGGTACTTGTGCTTCTGGGGTTTATTTTCCATAACATGATTGCCAGTGCCCTCTGTTTTCTTGCAAATGACATAATTTTGTTCTTTATGGCTGAATAATTTTATATTATGTTTTTGCACCATTTTCCCTTTATTTGTTTAACTGTTAATGAGCACCGAGGCTGGTTCCATGTCTTGGCCATTGTGAATTGTGCTGCAGTATACATGGGTATGCACAAAGCAGTATCCCTATAGTATGCTGTCTTCAATTCCTCAGGGAATGGTACAGGTGAGTCATATGGTAGTTCTAGGTTTAGTTTTTTGAAGAACCTCCCTACTTGTTTCCATAGTGGGTATACTAGTTTACGTTCCCATGAGACCTATAGAAAGGTTGTCCTTTTCCCTCCCTCTTGCATCCTCTACAGTAGCTTTTTTTTTTTTTTTACTCTTTTTTAAAATGAGTACATTTGTAGCACATAATATTTACACTCCTTGTGGGAAATTGGTACATGTACCTAATGCTTAATTCCTTTATTTCATTTCCTTTCCCTTCTCTCCCTCCCGCTTTACCCATCTCATGATCCACCTACCTTTTTCTTTTTTATACGTGTTTGCAGGGCCTTACAATGTCATTCAGGCTGGCCTTGAACTCACTATGTAGTACAGGCTGGCCTTGAACTGCAGAGATCCTCCTGTCTCATCCTCCTGAGTGCTAGGATTACAGACATGCGACACCATGCCTGACTTTGGTGTTGTGTTTGATTTCTTTGTATATTCTAGGTATTAATCATTTATTAGGAGAATAATTGGCTAGCCGGGCATGATGGCTCAAGACTGTAATCCCAGCATTAGGGAGACTGAGGCAGGGGGATCGTTGTGAGTTCGAGACTAGCCTGGGCTACAAAGTGATCTCAAGGCCAGCCTGAACTGCATAGAGAGACCCTGTCTAAAAAAAACGAAAAAAAACAAAAAAAAAAAAAAAAGAAGAAGAGGAGGAGGAGGAGGAAGAGGAGGAGGAGTTGGCTAAGATTTTCTTCATTCTGTAGGCTGTCCATTCATTTTGTTGTTGCTGTGCAGAAACTTTAATTTGATATTGTCGCATTTGGTAAGTATAGTTGTATTTTTGTATAAAATTTGAATCTATGTTAAGCTAGAAAATAGGCAAGTTAAATTGTTCCCACATTTTTATTGGATTATTGTGTTCTTCACTGATGTAACATGCCATTTTTTCTCAGATTTTTTTTGTTTGTTTTTTTAACTAGAAGGCAGAGCATTAAAATCTGATACAGAGTGATATGGTTTTAGTAGCTATTTTAGATTTGTTGAAAATAAGAGAGGAAATGCTCTTCTGCTATTTGGCTGTTGCATTTCTTTTTTACTCCCTAGTTTCTTATGTCACCATTACTTTTATTCAGCATGGCAACTCATTGATTTATCAGTGGATTTTTTTTTTATCATCTCAAAATTACTAGAATGGGATTAAGGGTGCCACTGAAATATAAAATACTGCTCTGTTGTTTTTCCTTGCATATTAATAACATGATTCCCATTTTCCAAATTTGAACTTTTCGAAAAGTTATGTTAGGTAGAAAGCTCAGGTGCTGAAGAAATTCCTTCTGGAAAAATTTTAGCACTACCCTGCTGGTTACTGTGAAACACCTGTGGTTTATCTTTTGAATGCAGATAAAGGAAGGTTAACATGCACTTTGAAATCAGTAGACTCTGCCAGTGCTGCATTCCTTCAGCCAAAGAAAACCTCTAAAGAGCTACTATGTGTACTGTTGTGAACTGATAATTCTTAATTATAAGAGTATTATTTGAAGTATCTCAGATTTGAGATAGCAGAGCATTGTTTATACTGGGGCTAGTGTTCTCATGCTACCTATGGCGCTTTAGTGTTGTAAGTATGTGAATTCCCAGAAAAGGTGAAATAGTTTTTAGTGAGGATAGGGGGCGAGTAAAGTGATAAATATCAAATATAGTAAATTCAAATTAGAGTACTTACCATATCTGGTAGGGAGTCTTTATGGTCTAGTGACCAGTTCTTCATTATTAGGTGACCATAAGACACAAATTTGTATTATTATTGGGTTTTGTGGCTTTATGATTGTTTAATGGAGAATTAGGTTTCTATTCTTCAGGCTTTTAGTTGAATTGCCACAGTTCCAAATCACCTTTGGTATAGATTCTAGGTTTGAATGCGTTTGTACTTTGAGGCAAAACCTCCAACCCTTAATACATGGTGTTGCCAAGCATATTTAGGAATTTGCAGATAACATTTTGTTCTTCCACAGTGACATAGTATAAGTGGTCTTTTTAAAAAAATTAATTTGGAGAAACAAGTACAAAAGAATTAAGCTGTTTCAGTGTGATTGTATCCCATATAATGTGGAAGAAATTGTATAGTTTTTGTTACTTAGCAAACATTTGTATCATCCTATGTGCTAAACACTTTATAAATATTAATTTAATCATCAAAACAACTCTGAAATAGATAATGTTATCTTCTTGTTTGTTATTAAATGTTATAAACTGAATTGTAGAGCACTTTGGAAACTTCTTTGGATTTGTAGAGTGAGCAAGGCAGAGGCAGAATTCAGGTCCAGGCATTTTGTTGCCAGAGTTAACTAGTAAGTGACCTCCTTTGACTTATTTAATCAAGAAAACTCATCAAATATATCACTGGTCTTCTTTGGGCACATTAGGATTTGTTAAGCACAGATGAAACTAGTTAAGATTCTTGGTTTGAGTTCTGGCTGTCCACTGGGCCCAGAGGCCTAGCATCATCCTTTCTTGCTCTGTAGACAGATGTAATCCCTTCTACTCTACAGTGTTGTTGAGAGGATCAAACAAGGTAACGAAATTGCCTGGGCCACTGTTAGTGTCACAAACCAAGCCCTAGTCACTTAGGGATGTATGTTACCACTTTTTCTAAGGTGGAAAGAACACTGATGGAAGGGCTGAAGATGTTTGACCTGGGCTGCTTTAGTTGATGGTAAGATCTTTAATAAATCCCTTCCTCATCTTCAGTCTCATTACAAAGGGAGAAAAGGTGTTTTTTTTCCTTTTCTTTTTGGTATCAGGAATCAAACTCAGGACCTTGCACTTGCCAGGCAGGTGATTATGCTAATGAATTATGTCCCTGGCCTGAAAGGTACTTTTTAAAGTCTGTCTAACAGAATTTTATAAAGTTCAGATTTGATAATATATGTACAAGTGCTTTGTAAACTGAAATGTTATATAAATGTAATGTGGTTTTATTATTTTTAACAATAGAAAATTACCACATATGTTAATTAGAATTAATTAGGGCTTATTAAGGAAGATGGGATACTATTGTTGAGCATAGATGCTCAGTTACATTGAAAACTGCTCATGTTCATTTGTTCATTCTTGTGATTGCCTATTATGTCAGAGGTGCTTTTGATTCAAAGATGACTAATACGAGTTATTTTGGAGCCCTTAAAATACAGATTTGCAGGCATGCTTTGGGATAGCAAACAAGCTAAAATAGTAAAAAGGTAAAAAGTGTTCTGTTGGAGGCACAACAACATTTGTGGGTTACTGATAATGGCTGAGGCTCCAGTGTTTACTGTGTGCATCCCTAGATGACTTAACAGTCTGGTTCAAGATCCAGTTAGATTGTGTTTAGGCTTAGTCATTCCAGTTTAATCTTTGAAGCTTGCCAGAAACTTCTGTAGACACCTTGGCCTTTTTATCCAAATTGTTTTAGATACCGTTCAGTATCATAATATGCATCCAAGTTCTGGGTTGAGCCTCTATTACTTTTGCTTTTTGGTAAAGAAGCTGCAAGTATGCACATGTTGAGGTTAAACTGAAGCCTGGCAGTGAGCCTGTAATAAACCAAAAGGAATTCTCTCTTTTTTTTTTTTTTAAGGCCTGTGACATTTTGTTGTTTTTATGTTGTTTTTATGGATTTATTGGAAACACTTTTAATTTTATGATGGTATGTACCTTAGTGTTGTATATGGATCACATTAATGTCAAACTTGAAAGATGATATATTAATGAATTTCATGACTTAGGGGTATTTTTTAACAAGTCTTGAACCTTGCTTTCTGGATCTTCATGGATGAAAGATTTTTTTTTTTTAACCTCTAATGTTGACTCAGAAGAAGTACAATTCTTAAAATGTTCATATACGCAAAAACAGTTTATTAGCTTTTTTACCCATGGCCTTAAAACCTGTAGTACACATGGCAAATCTTTACTAGTGAGCTATCATGAATTATTTTTGTCTTATTTAAAACGCACATAGTTCTGTAAAATATCCAGTAATGTGGATGAAATCCCTGGAAAAAGCTTCATTTTGTGCTGGGCAAGGTAATCCACACCTGTTAACTCAGTAGTTGGGAGAGGATGACAGTGAATTTGAGGCCAGCCTGAAAAGTAGTGAGTCAAGGGCAGACTTATACTACAAAGCGAGACCCTGTGTCAAAAAACTAAAGGGGGGGGGAGAGAAAAAAACCCTTTATTTTGACTATGTTAATTTTAAAGCTAAGTTATGACAGATGCCATAAAGAAAATTTCAGGTCTTGGGTAAGTCATGCTTCTAATGCAAATGAAAATACAATTCAAACTAATCAGCCTTCAGGCTAATTACCTGCCAGTGTACATTTTCCACCATCTATTTTCCCTCTGTGAAATTTTTTTACAAAGTCTTTAGTTAACTCATAAGAACAACATCAATACCTGACAAGCTGATTTTCATGAACGATATTAAGGGAAATATTAAGAGCCATGTAATCATGAGAATTACTGGCCCTTGTGATTGTAAAGCAGAAGCTCAGTGATCTTCTGTTCTATAACTAACCAGGTCTTAGTGTTTTTGCCAAAATTTTAAAACATGATGATTAAAGTTCTATAAGGGGATAATGTCTTTCAAAAGAAGGCACACAAAAGTCCATTCCTGAGAGTATGGATTGTCTTGTAGTTTGTATGGTCATAATGCTTTGTTTTATATCCTAAATCAGCTTATATCTGCTAATAGAGAATTGGGAACTGCAATTCATTCTTGCTTCTGTAAACTTAATACCCCCACCCTAATGTTCAGTCAAAACAAAACAACAGTTGACAGTCTCTTGTTTTTAACGAACTGACAGATTAACTTAGCTGGCATGCTCAGATAATACTGATGGATAGAAGGAAGTAGTAGGGTTTATTAATCTCTAAGGTACTTTAATATGCACATTTATACTTATCCTTTGCCTAGTATCCTTTGCGTCTTTTCAAATCATTGTATAACTGGAATACACTAATAAACTAGGTAGTCTCTAGATAATTACAGCATTAGTAGGAACTGATGAATGCAGTAACTGAAGTATAACACTAGGGCAGGCTTTCCTGGTATAAAATGGTTGATGACCTCATGGATATCCCAGAGAAGGATAGAATCTTAGCATCAAAAGTGACTAGAAGGTATCTAGTCAAATAACTTAACTAGCTTGGAAGCCTGTCCTTAAGTTTCTGACTGATGGTTATTTGGCCTTGCTGTAGACTGCACACCAGGCATTTATTCCAGGACAGCCTTACTCCTTGATATGTGGTCTAAACTGGCATCATGAATTCTCCTGGGAGTGTTAGAAATGCATAAGATTAGGCCCTACCTCAGTGTTACTGAAAGTCAGGATTTTAACAAGATTCCCAGGTGTTTCTTCTGTACCATGTAGTTTGAGAATGGCTACTGCTGGATGAATTGAGAATGAGAGAGATTAGAAGCTGGAGAAATGGAGTAGTTGTGTGGTATAGGTGAGAGACACACTTAAGGCCTCATAGAGAGCAGTGGGAGGGAAAAGAAGAGACTGATGTCTTTCTGGGACCCAGCTAGTTGACTGTTTTGATACTAGGAGTTCAAAGATTGCAAGTTCATGGTTTTGGTAACAGGAGAATTGTAGATCAATTTATAAAAGTAAGAAGCAAAAGATTTTATAAAGGATATCAGTAGTTAATTCAGTAAAACTCTGAGAACCAGGACTACAATTATGAATTGATGATATAATATTATAAGTGAAGATTTATTTCTTTTTCTCAGTGTTTAGTAATTTAAGTTTGAAGGTATTAGTTTGAAATGATAATGTAGTGGGTGACTAAAATATACAGTGAATATTTAAGTTAAAAAATATTACAATAAAAGACACTTTGCCATTAATCCTCTTTAGAATGCCCTCCTCCCTTCAAACACAGTTGTCCCATTGTTTTTGCCACTTTTTGCAGCATTTCTGGAAGACTTTATGAGGTATGATAAAAAACACAGTGAATGGTTTTGCCAAGTGCCATCCAATGGAAAGGCAGGCTTGGAAACTTACTAAGGTGTATCCTTATCAACCATGTTTATAGGATCTGGCCGTCTGAAACTTTAGGCTCTTGATCAAAGTCAAAATGACCCTGAAAGGTAAATGTTTTGAATCGATTCAGAACTTGGAGGTAGCCAGGACAGTATAATTAAAGATGCTTACAAAGGAGGACTTCCAGAGTTGCCTCAAGAAGTGGTAAGAATGATGGGATAAGTGTGTTCAAAGGAAGGAGGAGTATTTTGAGGGGGATTAATGGCTCTGTATCTTTTACTTTAATAAATTTTTAAAAAACTTAAACATTTAGCGAAGTTTTTCATCACACATGTGCTGACTGCAGCTATCCTGTTAGCTGGTAAATGGACCTGGCTTGTCACCTGGTTTTCAGTGGAGCTTTATTGCTTTCTACTGTTTACCTTATGGGTGGTAAAACTCTCAGGAGGGTGACAGAATATTTAACTACTTAGTTTTCTTACAACAGCCTTTTTTTCCATACACAGAATACCAGCTTGTGCTGGTAATGTCTGTGGGATGGAAGTTGTCTAAAAAGGGTGATGTATTAAATTTATGAAGCTTTTAGGATATATTCTTTTTGAATGTTGATGTTTTCCTATGTAGTGGAGAACATGTAGTGAGAGAAAATTTATGTAAATAATATACCAAACCTTGAAATATCCTAAAGGAGGCAGTCACACAATGCCTCAGTGAGCTAGAATGGTAAAAAGAAAACCCAGCTCTCTGAATAGAGTGCTGTGGAAATGCTGCTTTGGCAGGATTCCATTTTTGAATGGACCACTGGCATTGCATGAAATGGGCAAGTCAGGTACTCAGGTATGAATGAAAAGGCAGGATGTGGGTCAGGAATGATCAGTAGCTCGGAATGTTGAAGTGTTAGATGAAGAAATTAAAAGTAGTAAGAGATGAAGATAAAAAGGAGGTTGGGGCCACATGATGAAAGACTTCACATGTTAAGTAAGGACGTGACTCAAGCAGTAAAGCAAGAAGTGATAATAGATTTGTATTCTAGGATGGCAGTCAGTTGGACAGTGAATTGGACAGGGCACTCACTATGAGACATGGAGGCTGCCTTAGTGGGATTTTTAATAAACATTTCTTGAATTTCTTTGTGCTAAATACAGCTCTCTGTTAGAAGCTGGAGAGCCTATAAAATGGTGGTATAAATTGCCCCTGCCTCAAAGAATTGAGCCTATGTGGGAAGAAAGAACTGTAATACAGAGTGCTACTTTTAAGATTTATACAATATGATTGCCATACCAAATAGAGAAATAATCACCTGTGCTGTGGCTGGAGGTAGGTGGGAGATGATTTTGAAGATCAGAAGGAATAGACCAGGAGTAAGAGTAGATGGATAGGACATTCCCGGCAGAAGATGAATGCTGCCTGGTAGCTCTGTGAGGAAGGGCTGTATGAGGTCAGTGTGGATGAAGAACTCTAGACATAGGAGAATTGTTTATAATACAGAAGTGTTGGGTTTTGGTGAATTATATGTGTGTGTGTGTGTGTGTGGCATGGCAGGAATAATTCAGGATTTTTAATTCATTTCTAAAGTAATTTGTGTGTGTCATCTTTGTTAAGAACTGAAGATACAGGTACAGCGTGAGCAAGTCGACAGGATTTTGTACGCCAGAATGATGTGGGGGTTTACAGTTTGGGTGGCTATAATTTTATTAACAGGCAGAATATAGCAGTAGTAATTGACCTTAGTGTGAGGGTGAGATAGGATGTGTTACAGTTTAAAGTTTGAGATACCAGGTATGTCTGAAGAGCTGGAGGGTTGTCTATTTAGATGAGAGTTGGAATCTTGGGTTGAATGAAATTGCAGGGAAGAGTGGATAGTGAGCATGGGTCTGCAGAAGTAATTCTGGAGGAATTCCTTTATTTTAGTGGTGGTAAATCATGTTGTATGAAAGAATTCAAACCCAAAAGAGACATACCCTATATTTATATGAAGATCAACTATAGAAGAAACTATTTTTTAATGGTAGATCATAGTACTGGTTATTTTTGAGAACATTATTGTTGGAAAAGGACACAAGGAGCCATCAGATCTTGATACTGCTTTTTGTATGGATCTTGGGTTTAGTTTCTTGGAATGAAAACCATGACCTTAATGGTTTGTATGCTTGATAAGTTGTCATGTATACTTCAATGGAAGAAGGGGAGTAGTCCTGAAAGAAGAAACTGGAACATTATTTCTATCCTGAGAGGGGAAAGAAGGAGCCACAGGCTAAGCATGATGAATGAAGGCACAGGAAAAATAAACAAAGGAAACTCTTGGAAGAAATAAGAGAGGATGAAATCATAAACAACTAAGGAGTTAACCATGGATGGGAAAAGTGCCATCTGTTTTCCTGAGGCTGTTGGAATGAATGAGTAAAGATAGAGATTTTTTAGAGAGTTCAGTCAGTCCTCTATTGGCTTCAATTTTCTTAAGTGAATTAGAAGGTAAAGAAAAGCTAAGTCTTGCTATTCATTGTAATATTTTTTTTTGCAAATCACCAACCAATCATGAGCTATATCATTGACAGCCAGTCCATTAGAGCATTCAGTGATACACCAGCCTGTTGTGGCATGTGTGCCATAGGTTTACCACTACTGATGTATACCAATCTATTCAGACTATTATTATTATTATTACTACTATTATTTTGCTTGTTTGTTTTTTGAGAACAGAGTCTCACTATGTGGCCCAGACTGTCCTCAAACTCACTATGTAGTCCAAGCTGGCCCTGAACCCTTTCTTGGGCCCATCCAAAGTACTGTATTGCATTGAAAGGAGAGTGCAGATAAACTAGAGGTGCAGGAAGTGATTGCCAAATTTGTTTTTTGTTTTGTTTTGTTTTGTTTTGTTTTTACAGACTTGACAGTGTTTGCATGGGCAGGTTTGGTTTCATAGCAGTTTATGCTTCTCTCCCTCTATTTTCTAAAAGTATGTTTGCGGGGTAGATGGAAGAACAGGATGGTCAGAGGCTTTCAAGGAAGTTGCAGCCAGTAGTAAATGAAAAAGCTAGGATTATGCTTCCTATTATACTGTTTCTTTTCTATTTGTAAAATTACTTATGAATAACTTCTGAGATAGATTTTTTTTCTCATGACTTTTGTGTTTATATTTGTAGAGATAAGAACTCTGTTACTATTTAGATCTAGAATGTGCCCCAGAACTCTCATGTATTCAGAGGTGAGGTTTTTAAGTTAGTAGGATTGAGGGTGTACTCTACTTATCAGTAGATTAATCACACTGTTAGAAGATGTGTTCTAGTTGGAGGCTGTGTGTCACTAGGGGAGTGCCTTGTAGGGTTCATGTACTTTCCTGGCTTCTTTCTGGCTGCCATGGATTGGACAGCTTTCCTCTGTCATGCCTTTCTGTGATCCCATTTCTGCCTTGGAGTATACCAGCCATGGACTAAATTCTCTGAAAACGATGAGACAAAATAAAGCTCTTAGACTTTTAAATTGCTGGTGTTGGGTATTTTGTCCCAGCAACTGGAATGTGTCTAGTACAAACTAGTTATGAAGAATATATTTTTTATCCATTATTAGAGGGACTGAGGGCTTAAATCTGTTTATAAAGTGAGGATAAATACATAGTAAAATTTAAATAGTTACAAACCAGATGGTATAGAGGACAATTATTGTAAATAATAAGTATGGTTAAGAAATCATGCTAACCCTATCATTTTTCCTCTTGTTAATTGTAGTAAGAACTGAATTTCTGCTTTGTGCTCAGTACTCTCCTGGATGCTGTGATTTCAAAGTTTGGCTGTTGAAACAAATGAATAACTTTAGTGACACTTCAGTACTTGTCATTAATTGGCTCCTAGAGGTGTAATAACTACCAAAAATGATGAATACCAAAAAATTGTTTTGGCTGGAAAGAGCAATTGACATTCAGCAATTTCTAGCTTGTGAGTTGAGTGGCAAGATTTTTCTCATCAGGATATGTTGAACATCAAATTTAAGGAGTTTCAAACTATAACCAAAGTATGACCGTAAGGTTTGGTTGTTCTTAAGATATAGTTGCTCAAGCCAGGTGTAGGGGAACATACCTGTAATCCTAGCTCCTTGAGAGGGCTTATAACCCCAGCAATTTGGGAGATAAAGGCAGAAAGCTTCAGCTTGCCCAGTAGCTGAGATTATAGGTGTTGCTATTATTCACAGCTAATTAATTTCTTCATAGTTATTGTTGAAGCTGTTCCTCCACCCTGGAGTGGGGGCAGAATTGAATCCAGGGCCTAAAACGTAGGAGGCAAACACTCTACCACTTAGTTAATCCCCAGCCCTTTAATAATTTTTTTTGAAACAGAGTCTTGCTGAGTTACCTAGACTGGGCTTGAATTTGTGTTTTTCCCACCTTAACTTCTTGATCAACTAGTATTATAGACATGTGATATCACATGCTACCAGATTTTTTGTTTTGTTTTAAAACAGTCTTGCTCTGTAGTCCAAGTTGACCTTGAACCTGCTACTTAGATCAGGCTGGCTGGCCTCAGCCTATGAGTGCTGAGATTATAGGTATATACCATCACACTGACCAATTCTGTTTTTATTATGGAAAAATTTTAAATAATTACAAAAGTAGATAACATATAGTATTATTAAACTCTTATCTAATCATTGTCCAGTGTCAACAGTTAACTAATGGTCTTTGTCTTGAACCCTCTTTCTTCTGCCTAGATTATTTCATCCATAAATATCTTTAATTTTATCTCAAAACATAAGTACTCTTAAAAAAACTGATTTTGTTGAAAAAGTAAGCTTATGTAGTCAGGTTCAAGTTTTCAATTGTTTAAATTTTTAAGCAGCCTGAGCAACTTAGGAAGACCTTGTCTTCAAGTAAAAAAATAAAAAAAGGGCTGGTGATACAGTTAAGCACTCTGTGCTTCCTGAGTTGCCTAATCCATAATAATTAGTTAAACATTATAGTTTCTCATAGGACTCACCCCTGCCCCCTGTACCTCCTGTCCTCCTTGAGTACACTCAGATGATATGGATGCTTAGGGTTGGTGCTGTTGTGCCTCCATGTGTAACTGGTGAATGGTAGTAGCTTCCTCAGAGGACCCCTGCTTATCCACAGTGTTTCATGCATGCTGTTTTGTGCCTGGTTCCAGTGGGTTATTGGTTTGTAACTTAGGGCAACAGAAATTATTTCATGTGTTAAGTTTTGCTCATGATAGTGCTTATTTTTTTCAACATGTTTTCCTGCAAAATGGTGGTTTTGCTGTGTGAGAATTGGTGTTTATTTAGGTAGAGTTCCAGTTATCCCTCTTGAGCTTTATACATCTGTCATAAGACTTACTCAGTGTGAAAAGTGATTGAAATGTGATGGGCTAGGATTTGGAAAAAATAAAGAGAGGCAGTAACAGGCTGGGCTGCCTCCTGCCTCAGCCTTACCATTAGGAGCTAGTGAAATGACTTGAGAGTGGATAGGCTGAGATGTTGGCCCTTTTCCAGCCTGTTTGAACATTTGAAAGCAAATCCTTATCAAAATTGGACTTTTTTCTTGCCAACCCCACCCCTCTCTGGCTTTTTGCAAAACTGCAACTTTAAAAATTTTACATATTTATTTTTACTTTCAGTAAAGTAGGGAGTTGCAAAAGTCATACAAAGCAATTTGAAGTTATCATTTGTGACACCTAAAGGGTTCTTACTACAGTCCCTTCAAATTAGGTACTTGGGAATGACTAACTGCTTTGGGTGTCCAGAAACTCATTAAATCTTAGAAGAAGAGCAAGAAGATGAGGAAGACATCCATGTGGTCTCAGTGGAAAAGAAACAGTTCCTTGCCAAAAGGTCAAAATCAGTCACTTCCCTGGAGGGGGAACCCTGCAAGCTTCTCTACAGCCCTCTTGTCCTTAAGAGGTGCCATGTCTCCACCCATCAGCACATTATTCCAGGGCCCCTCCATGAGGAATGACTATCCAGCTGCGAAGAGGGTTAAGTTGGACAGTGGCAGAGTCCTGAAGCAAATTAGCAACAACTGCAAATGTGCCAACCCCAGGCCCTCGGTCATGGAGGAGAATGACAACATGTAGACACACAACACTGTCTTGGCATGTTGGAGGAGAAACGTGTGGAAATGGAGTTGTTTTGCTTTGTTTGCATGGCTAGATCCCAGAGTTGGAAAACAATGAAAAAGCCCCCAAGGTAGTTATCCTTTAAAAAAGGCACAGCATACATCTCATTGGTTGATGTAAGGAGCAAAAGCTCATTTTGGAAAAGGACTTGTTGAAGAAGGGGGAGAATAGTTGAAACAGCTACAAAAGTCTAGTGCATAAGGTGACCCGAGAAACTGTAATTGCTCAAAGATTTTCAGCTCCTTACCTAAGGGAAAGTAAGGAAAAAGTTTCCTTCTGCTAGAACTGTGTCAAGTTGTTATGTATGAACTTATTTAACCTCACAATCATGGCTATTGAGTTTGGGGACTGTAAGGTTAGCCATAAAATTCCTCAAATAAGACTTAGGGTATGAAAGAGTATTTTTTTTCCTTGAACAGATTTATATTTAGGAATTACTTTTTAAATACCAATATCAACCAACTTTCCTCGTGTAAATATGGATATTAAATGTAAACTTTAATAAGTTGTAAAATGTAACTTTAATAAATTTTAACAATTATACAAGATTTTCATGTTGTGTAATCATGTATCCTCCTGCCCCACTTTTTTTTTGTAGCGGGAATCAAACTCAGGACTTTGTACTTGCCAGGCAGTACTTGAATCATTTATTCTTGAATATCATGTATTCTAAATGATATTTTTTATTTAAATACATTTACCTTTTTATTTTATTTATTTATTTTTGTCTTTTTGAGACAGGATCTCACAATGCAGTTGAGGCTGGCTTTGAGCTCACTTTGTAGCCCAGGCTGGTCTTGAACTCGCAATGATCTTCCTGCGTCAGCCTCCAAAGTGCTAGGATTACAGGCGTGCCCCATCACGCCCAGCTCTCTACATATTTACCTTTTTAAAAGTTGATTTTTCTTGTATTGCTTTTCAAAAATAAAATTGACAAATGTATAGTTGAGTCAAAAAACCAAAGACTTATTCAGTGCATTATATGAATTTATTCTTATGCTTCTCTCCATTTAGACTATAGAAACTGGTGTTTGTTTTTAGTACTTAATGCTTCGTATAAAATTAGGTACTGAAATTCTTGGTGATTGAAATAGGAAAAGAACCAGTAAACAAACAACTAGTTAAAGAAAGCAGGAAGAGAAAAGTGCCTAACCATATTTGAAATTTCAGTGATATAAATAGCTCTACTTTATGTGTTATTGGAAGGTGATTATAGGTGCTGAAGATGTAACTATTAATAGAGCACTTGTCTAACAGGTGGGAGGTTTTGGATTTCATCCACAGCACCATCAAAAAAGAAAAGTGATATAATTTAATATGTTAATATTAAAACACTAAAATATTAGAAATAGTTTTTGTGTAAATAGGCATATATTTAGCTCATATATAATAACATGTAAATTTGGGATAGGTTTTTTAATATTAAATTCCAGGTTATTTGTGGTTTGGAGAATATATTTGCTAGGTTTTGTACCTTGCCGCAAAAATTTGGAATTTGAATTCCCCCATTTTGGTTTAGGTCTTGTAATAACAAAGACTTGTTCCAAGTACTGTATAAAAGAGGAAGGGGTATCATGTGGACAGCTCACAGACTTAATGGTTAGGAAGTGTACCTAGTATAATTAAATCATATTTTTAAGCCTAGCATTTGGATATTATTGAATACAGTAATTTAAAATAACTTTTATTTTAGAGTTTAATGACCTTATTGGTATTATACTAAGCATATTTAAACATTAAAATTGATGTTTCTCTTTTCTATTTTTGGGCAGGTGAGAAGTCTGCCTAAACCTTCCTTCATAAAAAGAGTGGGTGAGGTCAGGTTCTGTATACTTTGAATTCAGGGGAATATTTAATTAACTATGATTAAGAACAGAAAATACAGAATATGTGTTGATGGTTGTGTTATTGGGCAGTTTCTTTTCTTTTCTTTTCTTTCTTTCTTTTTTTTTTTTTTTTGTACCAGGGATTGAACTCATGACCTTGCGCTTGCCAGGCAGGTGCTTATGCCACTGAGCTAAATCCCTGGCCCATAGGGCAGTTTTTTGTTTTTTGTTTTTTTTTTAATTTAAAAAGAAAAAAAAACCATGAAAAGGGTAGAAATAATGCAGAATTAAAAAAAAAAGATAAAACAGTAAGAAATCACTAGTTGATAAATTACATATTGTCCTCTTAGAAATAGTTGTTCAAGTTACAAAATTAAAGCATATGAAGTAGATATTCAGACAGTGAGACTATAAACAGCTACGTATGTATGAGTCTTTATGTGTATTTCTATTCTTTCTGTATTAGAGGGAAAAACAAAACATAGCAAGACAAAACTAAACAAATTCCTTTTAAAAACATGAAACCAAAAAGTCGAATAAAACCACAGTACAAGGTAATCTACAATGGTTACTGTGTTCTCTCTTGTTATCTTCAATAGAATTCTCCATATCATCAGGCATAATTGAATATAGCAGTACATAAGAATATTAATAAAAACAAAACATTGTTGACAGTGTAAAACTTCAAAGGCAGGTAATAATCAAAACAGAGTGGGTATCCTAGTGAATCTTGTCATCTTCAGTGTAGTTGCCTATACTCTCAGACTTGATACTATCAATCATAATAGCTTTGAGTAAAATCTATCAATACAAAACAGCAATCTAACAAACCAGATTCGATTAAGATCAGTCATGATAAAACAGTGTAAGTTATACAGAGCTTTAGATTAAGTTAATAGGAAATTAAGGATGATTACTGTACTATATCCTGCTATTTTTGGGATAACTGTGCCCTCAAATCTAGTACAAGTAGACAAACTGGAACAGAATATAATCCATCTCAGCAGAGTGATGTGAGAAATGTGTGTTTTAAATCCTGGTACACTATTAACAATATCCTCTGCCTTCTTTTTTTAGGCTTTTCCTCCCCTTTCACTCCCACAGGGAGTTGGGTCCCACCAACTCCCTCAGTTTTTAGATTGGGGGACCACCTGCTTTTTACCTAAGTGGTTCCGAACCTTCTCACTCCTAAACTTGATCTCAAGTTGTATTCCTTTACTTACAAAAGCCTCAAAGTTTTCCTTTGTTATAGCTGAGTAGTTCTCTACTGCACATAAGTATCCTGTCTTTCCAACCTATCTGGTGGTGGTTGAGTTGCTCCTATTTCTCTCTGGCTCCCTATCACATAGAGCATTGTTTTCTCATATTTGATTTTTGGTCCGTAAACCCTCTCTCAGGTTGATTATAGTTCCTATATAGAGCATCTCAATGGACCCTACCTCCTGATCTACTCTGTCTTTTTTTTTTTTTTTTTAATGTATCAAGGCCATCTATGTTAGAGATTATAGCCAACCTTCTCTGCCTCATTTCTGCTATGCTATTTTTCTGCCTTTTGTCTACTTTTCTCCTTCATTCTGCTGCCTGCCCCATTCATTGAGGCCTTTGTGCCACTATTCCTAAAATCGTGGTATTTTTTTTCTTTCTCTCTAGAATGTCCTTCAGTATTCTCTGTAGGGTTGGATTGGTGGTCACAAAGTCCCCCAGTTCCTCTTTGTCATGGAAGCATCTTGTTTCTCCATTAATTTCTCAGTGACAGTTTTGCAGGGTATATCAATCTGGGATGGAGGTTATTTTCTTTCAGGACTTTGAATACTTTGCTCCAAGCTCTTCTTGATCTGATGGTCTGTGTTGAGAATTCTGCCGTGATCTTGGTGGGCTTTCCTTAATAAGTAATCTGTTTCTTTTCTCTGAAGGCTTTTAATATTCTGTTTTTATATTGAACTTCTGGTATCGATTATTATATGTCTGGGTGTAGCTCTGTTTTAGTTGTGGGTGGCTGGAGTTCTGTATGCATCACATAACCAAATATCATTTTCTTTTCCCATGTTTGGAAAGTTTTCCTTAATTATTTCTGTGAATAGCCTTTGTAATTCACCTGTTTTTATTCCTGCTTCTTCATTCATGTTTCGTATTCTTAAATTATAGATTCTCTTGTCGTCTTCTAGCCTTTGTATTGTTACTTCCTGGTTCCTTGTTATTTTTAAGAGATCTTTCCTTTCATGATCACACATTGCAAACTTGTCTTCAAGTTTTGATAGTCTATCCTTAGTTTCTTTTAAGCAGTTTTGCCAGCTTTCAGTGGAGTTTTTAATTTCCTGGTAGTCTCTTTGAATCTGCTTCATGTATTCTAGATTTTCTTTATGTTCGTTATCGAAAGTTTCTCTCCTTTTTTTGTCTTCCTCCCTTCTTCTGTCTGTGTCTTCTTGAGAGGTGCTTAGCATTTCTTTTATTACTCTACTTATATCTTGCTTTACCTGATTTAATATTTCAGTTTTGAGCTCATCTACAAGGTCCCGGAGATATCTCTTAACGTCCATTGAAGCCGTGTCTGATGTTGCATGTTTGCCACCCTCAGTCTCCCTTGTTTTTCCCGCTCCTGGATCAGTGTTCTCAGGGTTTTGAGCTGGGGATTTTTCTTGTTTCTCTCTCTTGTCATGTGTTTGGTTTCTTCCATACAGGTGTATAGTGGAGGTCTCAGCCCCTTTCCTTGTTGATTATGGTTCTTCTGAACCATGCTGGCAAGGGATTTCTGCCTTCTCCTGTTTGCTCTTGTCACTGAGGTATAAGCAGGGGCTGCGTATGCTGGCCAGTCAAATTTCAGGGGCCTTCATCAGGTTAGTGTGTGCTAGGTGTAGAGAATCGGTTTGGAACGGCTTATTGGGTCCTGGCCAGGGGTCCCAGGCCAAGCAAATCCCATGAATCTGCTCTGGGGAGGGAGCAACCAACTGAAGTCACTGTTGTTCCTAGCTCCTCCTGCCTTATTACAACATGTTGCCCATTTGGTTGTGCCCTTCCTGTGGGGGTATCTTATTCCCAGCACTGACTGTGGATTAATGAAGGTCCTTTTGCTGGCTTAGTTCTCCGTTGGGCTCACCAACCCCCAACTTCAGTGCGGCTGTGCCTTCTGTCAGTCATGCCAGGAACAAGTTTGAGTGGCCCTGCAGGTCACAGCGGGTCATAGCCATCGTGAGTTCTGGCGGCTGAGGGGGGCATCACATTGGAAAGCACCGTGTCCGCTAATTTTAGTGGTTCCAATTGTAAGCCTGAGACTATGTGTTTGATGAGCATTTTTCATTTTAATTTCTTCCTCTGTCAAGAGGATCCATCTCCCTCTGTCTGGGTCTCTCCAGGATGTTTTATTCTGGCTTATGAGTTGTTTCTCCCGGGAGGCTCTGTATTTTGTTGCTTGTGAATTGGCCATCTTTAGCTCCTCAGGGCAGTTTCTTTAGAAATGGCTCACTAATCAAAAATATTCAAGGTCCTTCTTGCCTCCAATAAAGAATTGGATGAGACCAGCTAAAAATGATGCCAGAAAGTTTAGTTGAAAGGTGAGGGGTGAATGGGTATGGAAGAAACCAGCTTTTCAGAGCAAACTTGCACCAAAGAGAGAGAAAAAGAAGTAGAGGTAAAAGTAAAAATAGAAAGTCTTGAGAAGTAGCATGGGTTTTCATGGGAACTCATAGTAGTGGCTCTCTGTGATGGCCAGTCTTCTTTTATGCTGTCCATGTCTCTTGGGAACTGAGGGTATTGGCATGTTGTAATTGGCTGTTCTGCTCCTTTCCCCAGCCAGCTTTGCCATGCCGTCCCTTATCAGTAGCATATTCTAGTACACTTTAAATTCTTCGTAGTAATATATAAAAATATAATGGTTGTTGAGAAATCTAGAAAACTGCTTTTTTATTGTGATCTGAACATATGCTATCATTCAGAGTTCTTTAGTGGTACTGGTGAGAAATGATAAAGTCTTAATGACAGCATGATGTATCTTAACATAGTGCAGTATGGAGTATTACTGGAAAAGCTATAATATTGAAGGGAATTACAGGTGTTTTTATTTTGTTTAGTTTTTTTGAGTAGACGATTTTAATCTGACCACTATAAATTGCTTTACAATTTTTAAAATATTTTTAATATTGAAATGATAGTCACTGATACAAGCCAATGAGAGGTTCCTGATTAAAAGGAAAATTCTTAATATTACATTTGTCTCTTTTTTAAAAAAATAAGTTATTGGTAGTAAATGTTCTCTCATGTTTCTTTTCTACATATCAATCGATGGTAAGAGTCTTTACAACTTGAAAGAATATGACTTAAAGATACGCAGCAGAAATGCTATGTTTAGAATGAACTATTTTAGAAACCGAGTGGGTCAGAGTTAAATCTATATGCAACTGACTGCTGCATTGCTTTCTGGGACTCTAAAAGAAAGACTACCTTACAAGGCATACTTTATGGATTGCTTTCTGTGTTAATTAGTGGAGGAACATAATTAGAAGAGCTCAAGGAATTGTTTTTTCAGTTGAGGTTTCTTAAACATTAGCACTGTTGTTAAATATTTATGGATTATTCCTCCAATTTGGTTTTCTACTTTTCTACTTATTACCTAGAACAGGCTTTGAAAATTGTGAATGCTGTTTGAACGATGAGCTTAAGTAACAATTTAGTTTGATTTTGCTGAAATGCTTTTAGCTTTATAGTCTTTATAGTCTTTGTTTAAAAAGTTTACAAGCTATTTTAAGTTAGATCCACCCTGCCGCCCTGTTGAATCCTACATTTTATTGCATTTGTTGCAGATGTGATTTTTTAAAAAGCTGTATGCTTGTATATACCTCAGTCTCAAAAATTTGGTAGAGTACATGCTTCGTAAGATTTATTTTTGTAATTCCTTTGTATTTTAGTGGGGTGTTTTTTTGTGTGTTATTTATTTATTTTTGTCTTATTTTTACTGGGGGTTTGAAAATTGCTAATGCATAATGATGTGATTTAGTTTTTGCATTTTGATCTTTAGCAGTTTTGTTGAGCTTTTAATTTTCATAGTTTGTATATGTATTTGTTTGAATTACTTTGTTTAATATTATAAATGTAATTTCTTACACTGGCTTGAACTTTCAATTTAGTGTTGAAAGAAAGGTGGTAGGAAACTAAATTTTCTTTATTGTAAAGATAATGCATTTTGCTATTTAAGTTTCCAGTAAATAAATTTTATAAAGTTAAGTATGTTCTGAAATTTTGTTTTTAAAAACTTGAGAGGATTTTTTGTGGGGGCAGGGGTTACTGTTCTTTACTTATCTAGTATTATGGTGATGCATATTTTTTCTCCCCCTTAGTGAATTATGTATCTAGGCTTTATATTTTTTATTTTCTGGTACTGAGGATTGAACTCATGGCTTTGTGCTTGCTGGCCAGGCGCTGTGCTGCTGAGCTATATATTCCTGGCTCTCCTTCTAAAAGTAAAAGATCTCTGCCTCCTTCTTCTCCTCCTCTTTCATTCACCTCCTCCTTTACTTCTTGAACAGTTATTAATATTTCATTTCATATTGGCCTCAGAAGGTAAATTGGGAAACATTCCCTTTTCTTTTTGAGAATAATTTGTGTAATATGAAAGTTACCAGTTATTTCCTTAAGTGTTTGGTAGAACTTGCATAAGCTTTTGGACATGGTAGCTTTTAGACAGCAGGTTTAATGTATCTATTATAAATTATTGAGATTTTCAGATTATACAATTTGGGGAAGATAATATTTTTCTAGAAAATATTCTATATCTTTCAGTATTAAAATAAATATTGTATATATATTTTTCTATATTTCAAGTGCTGCTTTTTATTTTCCTTTGTTATTTTCCTAACCATGGATTTGTAATTTTTTTCTTTTTGTATTTTTACTGCCATTTCCATATAATAAAAAGAGATAACTTGAATAATCTCTGTTCCATACTCTTGCCAATCTAAGTTTTGCTTGCTCTCAAATCTGTTTCATGTTTTATTTTTACTTTATTTTTATTTTTCTATTTTTTTTAATTTTAAAGAGGATAAAACCAAGGAAAATAAAACAATAAATCAATCACAATAAACCAGTATAAGTGATACAGGAAATCAACAATAGTTACCATAATGCCTTTTGTTGTCTTCAAAATAGCTGTAGATACCTTCATACATAGTAAAAATCAAACAGAACAGAATAGAATAGAAACAATAAAAACAAAACAATGAATGCAGTAAAGAATTTCAAAACAAGACACTAGTAAATCCAAAATGGCTACCATAATATAATGTCTTGCTATCTTTTAAATAGCTGCTCATGCCATCAGATTTAACATTATCAAAACAAAAAAGAATAGAATCCAACCCCACAAAACAATGAAAATGATATGATTTTTAGGCAGGGATCACCTTCTGGTGAGGGCCCCCCCACCCCGACTCACAGAGGCTTGGGTCTGGCTGGCTATCCCCACTCTGGCAGCATCCCACGCATGGTGCTGGTTTCCATGCGGGGGATCACCTCTTGATGAGGCCTGGTTCTCTCCCTCCATAGTCCTCCAATGGCCGGTTTCAGGTTTTAAAGGCTTTGATGGGGAAAGGAGTATGGTCAGTTCTTTTATATTTTCTACTCTAACTGCCTGCCCCCTCAGAATTTGAAGGTTGCGTTTTCCTCTGAAGTTTTATTGGAAGATTGTTCTGAATGGAAGGAGACTAGCTTCCTTTGGCCCCTAGTTTGATTTACTCAGTTGTCTGTCAGAATTAAATACTTGCAAGTAAGCCTCTTGGGCCAAGTCTAGCACCTGTTCTTGAATTCACAAAGAGTAACTCTTGCCTCTTTTACCCACTGTCAGACCTTCAGTGTAGGCCATTCCCAACCCAGTCCCTTCTCTTAGCTCTTGCCAGAAAAGCAGGTCACCATGGCTTTAAGAATTTCAGGTCTGAGGTGTCCTTCAAGTTCCAGGGGAAACTGAAGCTCTAGGAGTTGTTCTTCAAAGCCTTCTTAATGGCTTGAGGAGGGGCTACCTCCTCCCCTTTGTCCATTCCCAGAGTGTTTGTGAAGAGGGGGACATCATCACAATAGTGTAATGAGTGGTACTCATTTCTCTTTCCATTCTAGAATCAGGTTTTGATTTTTAGGACTAAAGATGGGGTCGTGGGTATTGCCAAAGAACAAGATTATCACAATTATTTTAAAGATTTCAAATGGCTTTACTTTGGATTCTAAAGTTGGGCAATATTTCATCCAATAAATAGTTTTCCTGGTGAATTAGTCATTTTCTTGTCATTGAGATACAATACCCAGTTACCCACAATATAGGAAGAGAAGTTCAGTAGGCTTAAATAACTGGATTTGTAACTTTTTTTAGTGTTTTGGGAAAATCATTACTAGGTGTTGTTGAAAATTCTGTTGCCTTTCTCTTCCATATTGAATTAGTTTATGCTCTTATTTTAATTCTAGCAACCAATTTATTAGAAATTGTCTTTCAGTTTATTCCTAAAATCTCATGCTTATTCATTTTTGAACCCCTTTTTTTCTAAGATGGTGTAATGGTTGATGTATTATGTCAGTTTAAGAAGTTTAGAAGCTTGCTGGGCGTGGTGGCTCATGCCTGTAATCTCAGCACTCGGGAGGCTGAGGCAGGAGGATCATTGCAAGTTCAAGACCAGCCTGGGCTACAAAGTGAGTGCAAGGCCTGCCTGAACTGCATAGAGAGACCCTGTTTCAAAAAGCCAAAAAAAAAAAAAAAATAGAAGCTTAATTAAGCAGTTCTATATCCTAAGGTATAGGACATGCCCCTACTTCTCTAGGATGTTGTTCATTGTGTCAGCTTGAAAAGTTTAAGTGACTTAGTAGGGATCCAGGGTCTTCACATTGTAAAAAACCTGAGCTTGTGCAAAAAGCGGGGAAATGAGATAGTGTGAATGCTACACCCACCTGAGGGTGGGTTGGTAGCCTGCATACAGTATGAAGGAGGAGAAGAAGCTTGTTCTCCCCATTTTGTTCTTTTGCTTTTACATCTTCTGTGGCCTTGAACAGTTGCCTTTCACCATGCCATCCTGCTAGCCTGAAGCTAGCTGAGTATGGACTGAAACCTCCACAAACTGTGAGCTAAATAAATCTTTACTTCCTTAATTTTGAGTGTCAGGTATTTTGTCTCAGCAACGAGAGAGAGGAAAGTAACTAAAACAGACCTTTAACAATGTTTTTAATACCATTTTAATGGCGTCACCACAAATTTTATGAAGTGCTTTAATTTCAATTGATTTCCATTTTAGGTCTACATATTTTTAATTGTGATTTTCCCTTTATTTTGTAAATTGAAGGCCCTTCATTATTATTTATTTAGAATTTTATGGCCTAACTACCCAAAAGTTTGCAAATATGATACTGATTCTTTAGTATTAACTTTGGCTTTAAGCTTGTATGTTTTTGTAATTGTTTCATGTCTGTTGAAAAAGGCATATTCTGGGCCGGTGATTTAGGTTAGTGGCTTAAGCACCTGCCTGGCAAGCGTGAGGTCGTGAGTTCAATCCCTGGTACCCCCCCCAAAAAAAAAAGAAAAGAAAAGAAAAAAGAAAAAGACATATTCTAATACACATTCTAATTGTTGTATGTTCATTAAAGCTAGTGTATTCATTAGATCATGTTTGTTAATTCTGTCACTCAAATCTTCCCTGCCCTAACTTTTTATTGTTCAACCATTGAGATTAGTATTATTGCTCAACCATTGAGATTAGTATTATAAAATCTATTATAATGAGTTCACCAGATTCCACCTTTAATGTATTTTGATAAATGATAGGTAAATTCAGAATTATTTTGTTGACAGAATTTTTTTCTGATTCTTTTTTTACTCAGTGACTACTTTTGCCTTAAAAGGAATTTTGTTTGATGCTAATAGATTATGCTAGCTTACTTTGGCAAACATTTATATGGTATATATTTTTCCTTTTTCAGTTCTTTCATTTTTGCTGTGGTTGCTATTATGAATAGCATATAGCAGGCTTAAAACTGAAATCTTCAAATTTTTAAAATTTAGTCTGTTTATTTACATTTGGATTTATGTTTATGCCTCCCCACAAGTTTTTGGAGGTTTTCTTTTTTTGGGGTAGAGTTTTCTTTAGTTCTCATTTTCCTTCTAGTTCATCTGGAAGGTTTATGATTTGTTTTATTTTAGTGGCCATTTTTAAACTTTTAGCTTGAATATATGCCTTAAAACGTCTATGATCCTAATCTGTTCAATATCCTTAGAAAGAAAAACAAGCAACAAAGAAGACACCCCACAACATAATGACCCTAGAATAATTGAATTTTGGTAACCTTTTCCATTGTAGGTGTTATTTTTGACTGTCCCCCCTCCAGGCCTTTTGACTCCTGAAACTAGGTTACATTGTTATTACTGAGCACAAGTGTAGTTACCCATTGACTTACTAATAATCATAAATATTATTATATATGGAGAAGTTGGGTTTTTTTTTGGAAGTTTTTAGGATTTTATCAAACTCTAAACCTTGGTGGTAGGGGAAAAAGAACACGTTCTTTTCTTCACTGAAAAATGCTACAATATGGAAGAGCATGTAGGAAAAGTATAAATTTTTGAAAACTTCAGAGATACCACTAGGCATCTTTCTTTTTTCCTTTCAGTTTCGCTTTTTTCTTTCTAGTTTTCCTCTTTAGCATTGAATTATTCAGCCAGAGTAGTCATAACAAAATACCTCACACCTGTGGTCTAAACTAGGGACATTTATTTTCACAGTCATGGATGTCCAAGGCTCAAGGTCACAGCAGGGTTATTTTCTTTTGAGGCCTCCATCCTTGGCTTGCAGATAGCACCTTAGTGTGGCCACAAATGGCTGTTCATCTTTGGGTCTCTTGTGTGTATATATTGCTATGAGTATACCAGTAAGATTGGTTTAGGGCCCACTCTAGCGGCCTCATTTTAATGGAATCACATCTTTCAAAGGCCTGTTTTCAAGTACGTATTCTGAGGTCCTGGAGATTAGGGCTGCCCTAATGAGGCAATTCTATCCATAATACTCAGCTTCCATCTTTCTTCTTTTGGTAAGTGGTCTTAATTGTTCCTGTGTATGTTCATTGGCCCTGAATCCCCATATAGTTTCTGTCTTCAAGAGGCTTATAGTCTGGACAAATTCAGTGATAATTTCTTTCTCTTTCTGCTTCTCTTTCCCCACTATATGAACTTCCAGTACCCACACCCACACAGAGAAGCATGTGTGACATCATACCATAATGGTTCCTTCTGATTAATTTAACCACTCAGTTTTACAAACACAGTGAAAATAGAAAATGCCTCAATAGTCTTGAAAATCTTCGCACTTGTCTTTAAACAATTTTTTAATTAATTAATTAATTAATTTTTTGAGTTACAGGATCTCACTGTGTAGTTCAGGCTGGCCTTGAATTTGCAGTGATACATTTGCTTCAGCTGCCCGAGTGCTGGGATGACAGGTAATGCATCATCACACCTGACAGCACTTCTATTTTTATAGTTTTTTTTCTTTTTTTTTTAAGATTTCTGTTCAGATTCAGTTTGTATCTAGATTTGACTATTGAATTTTTTCCTTTTGCATTTATTGCTTTTCTTTAGCTACTTGAGTGACTTTTTGCTGTTATGGAAGCTTGTATATTACAGTTTTTATGTAAATACCTTTTTTTTTTTTTCTTGAGACAGTGTCTCACTATGCAGTTCAGGCTGGTTTTGAACTTGTTTATGTAGCCCAGGCTGGTCTTGAACTCACTGTGATCATCCTCCTGCTCCAGCCTCCCAAGTGCTGGAATTACAGGCCTGTGCCACCACACTCAGCAAGGAGATTTTTTTTAAATAAGCTACTGGACTCTATTTTCTTCTGTAATTTATTAATACACTTACTTTTTGCTGTAGCCCAAAATAGGCTTTAATTTTAGATGTGGAATCATTTCTGTTTGAATGGGAGTCCTTGGCAGAAGAATGAAAAAAGAAAGAGAAAATAAGAGTACATATACAGTGGTGGTGGTAGGAATTTATATAATTGACTTATGTCCGTTTACTTTAAATGCTGCTTTCTCAGGTATCTTTGATCTCTAAGCTATCTATAGTCAAAGGTGCCTTAAAGAAAAGTGTCACTTGCCATTTGATTTTTGAGTATTGTGTCTCAAGATGTCAGTGATCTAGAGTGCATCTTGGGTTAAAACAACTGCCCATCTGAGAAATATGATATGTTTTCTTATTCATAAAGTTAGGCGGAATTTTAAGAACATTTTTCAAGAAGCAAGTGCAAAATATATAGAATTTCATAGGGTGAAGACGTTAGTCTAACCCTGTTTGGATACTGTTTCTAAAATTCATTGTGTATGGGAACTTTTAAAGGAAGAACATTTGAAGGCACCAAGTCATTTTTTCACCTGTAGGTAAGAAATAGTTTGTACTTCTTCAAGAGAATGGATTAATAATAATATCTGGTTAACTTCTTCCTGCAATGTTTGTCTAAGTGTAAGAACAACATCAGTTCAAAGGAGGAAGTGGCTAGCACATAGAGGAGACTCATTTGGCCTTGTTAGTCCAGTCCAGCTCTTTGGAAAAGGCTTTCATTTGTATGCTGCCTAATTATACTGTAAAATAAAAGACTGAATCCATTAAATAGCCAGGCCCTTTGTGTTGTTCCTGAATCTCTTCAATTTCATGGCTGCATAGAAGCTTTATTCAGAGTGTTCTTAGTCTTGTACTATCTTTCCTATCTGCATGCCAGGCCCTATTCATAGTGTTCCCATTGCAGGAAGTTCTCACAGTCATTTGGGGTGGCTGGAGGGGGAGGGGAGAGATGAGGGGAGGCAAAGGACTGTGTGGATCTTTTCTCCCCCCTCCATTTCCTGCTCTGCCTCTTAAAAACAAAACCCCAAACAAAAGGCAAACTCAGGAAGATAGCTATAAAGGAGATTCTCAAGTGACTTAATGGATTGATAACTCCTGGTAAATTGTAGAAAATGTGTCTACCTCTGCATTTATTTATAAAATACCCAGAAAAGCATTTAGGTCAGATAAGGGTAGAAGGCATTGGAAAAATAGATGGTAATTTACTCCAGAGGATTTATTTCTTTCAGCTGAATGTATTTAAGAATTTTTTTCTTTTTTTTTTTTCCTTTGAGTAAAGAGTAGCTCTTAAGGTTGTATTAACAGTGAAATTGGGAGTAGACAAAGAAGAAAGGGGCTCCAGAGAATATTTTAAAATCCAAATGGGAAGATAAAGAGGCCCAAGGAATGCAGTTTCCCTTTTCCTTCCACAGTTTTTAGAAATAAGTATTTTAACTGTGGTTTAGAATATGTGTTCTTTTATGAGTGGATGTAGAATTGTTTTAACAGTAAATGTTCATATAAGGAGAAGACCTGGGATGAGTTTTGTTTTGTTTTGGGAACCTGTTTGTGGTCTTGTAGATGGACTCCTGAGATGGACTCCAGATAAATTGTGTATCCTTTTTGAGTTGCCAGGATGTTGATTTATAGTAGTTCTGAAACTCAAGGGAAGTTTGATCTTACTGGATTTTGTGTTCTTTAAAATCTTGAGAAGTGGGATGGTGACACTGTCAGCAGGTAGTCAAAGTTAAATTCTACTTTTGTTTCATACTGTTTTGTTTTGTTTTTCAGAATTAGGGGATCTGTGGGGTCATTTCAAGTCCCTTGTCTCTTGTCTCAGATCCTTATTAAAGCTGGCCACACAGTTAAAAATAAAACAAAAGGAACTAACCCGCTTAAGTCTCTATAAAAGCTTCAGTGAAAACGAGTGAATTTTGGATGAAAACTAAGTAAAAGTGATGGATATAGTCACATGTTGTGGCATGTTTCCTACTGTGATATATATAAAAAACTATAAACCTTCCAAAATAGCTATTTAAGGGATATGACAGGAATAGTTCTCATGTGTGGAGTCCTTGACTGAATGTGTAGTAATAGAATGGAATAAAGATAGAACTGAATATTTAGTTTTCACTGAAATAGTACAGAACTTTATAGTCTTTTTGTTTTGTGGTAAGGTGGTATTGATAATGTGTGTGCCACATTTAAGCATATGATTAAGCACAGCTGTCTTTCCTAATATGTAGAAAAGTGGTAACAAAAATTCCTATATTTGCAATAACTGTTATTCCAGGGGTTTTCCAGCATCCTAGTGAAATAGGTATTAGAATAGTTGTGAAAGATAAACAGGTGATATTTTCATATAATATTGCCAAACATTTTTGTTTCTACACCTTGAGAAAATAGTTTTTCATTTAAAACCCCCATGTTTAAATTAGTTTTTCTCTCTTTTGCATTGTCTTTTTTTTTTTCATAGATATTACTAGTAGGAAATGATCTCAGCTATTATGCATGCATTTATAGGTGTTTATGGTGTTATTTTTTTCTTCTAGAGTATTTAGTTGTACAAATGATGCAGAAGTTGTAGTATAACCTCATAAAGTAAGAGTCTCATGGTACTAAATCCAGAGCAAGCAATATACAACTACTGTTTTTTGTTGGCTTTCCAGTCTGGTGACAGGGATGGAAGTACTGTGGGAACCAAGAAGCTCTGCATGTTTTATCCAATGCTGTATAAATGTCTAGAGTTTAGGCTGCTATACATGAGTGCTGTTTCATTCACATGCTTATTTTCATTCACCTTTTGCTTTTAAATGTAGTAAAATTAAACTAATACTTAAATTGGAATAGTGATTTTTTTTTTCTTTTTAATCTGAAGTAACAGATTTTTTCCTGGGATGGTTGCTTTATAAGGTCAAGTTGGGAGTTTAGTCCAAGTTGCTGAGCACTAGTATACCAGCAGGCCCTTGGAAAATTGAAGTAAAAAGGAAAACAGTTTGAACCATTTTGAGTAAAATTTAATCGATAAATTTATAATTTTCATTACAATGAATTAAAGTTTTTGATTTGAAATTAAAATGTAGATATTTTGTGTCTTTCAGGTATATTGTTTAGAACAGTGGTTTTCAACTCATGGCCATTTGGGTAGAGCCCAGTCATGCTGTTAATGTATACTAAATCCACTGCGAAAAGAATTATCTAGCACTATCATCTCTTGCCTAGATTTATTATAATAGCTTTCTCTATTTCCACTCTCCCATCCCAAACCCTGATAAAACTGAAGTCAGATCATGTACTGTACTTTAAACCCTCCAATGGTTTCTGGCTCAGAGTGAAAGCCAAAGTCCTTCCTAATTCATAGAACCAGTGCTTGGCTTATAGTTGGCAGGTTGTGTTTGTTGAACAAAATGTATAGTTCTCACACTGTTTTGGAGGGAAGTACCTAGAGCCATGTACATGCTACACAAGTGCTCTACTGCTGAGCTACATCCCCTTTTTAAAATTTTTATGTTGAGATAGGGTCTTCTAAATTGTTCAGGTTAGCCTCAAACTCATCCTTTGAAATTCCTGTGGTTACAGGGATCCCGGTTGTAAGTACAGTGGGACTATGCCTGAGTAGGTCCAACTTTTAAAAAGACAGAACCTGGGCATTTTAGAGAATAAATTGTGAGTTTATGTAAGAACCATGAATTTATACTTAGCCTATGCATATTTTGTATTAAATTCAGTTGTTTAAGGTGGTTATGTCCAGATAATTCTAAATATTTTATCATTTTAATGGGCTTTTTCTGATTACAGTGCTAGTGAACTGTGTCTGTATGTCATAAGAAAACACAACATGGTGTAGAGTTTGATTAGAGGAAAATAACTGAGGGTTCCTTCTAGTAATAGACATTATACTGTCATTTATTGAACCTAAGCAATATCTCATAAGGTACTTAGACACTTCACATAAATTGTTTGGCATCTGGATTTTGTTGTCTGGGAGATGTCTGAATCCTCTACTTATTGCCATGAAGAATTTGATCAGTTTGACACAGGAGATGTATGCAGCTACATTCTGTGCCTTGCTAAGCAGTGTAACTTTATAAACTCATTAGTTACTGCTTGCAACATAAACAATGAAACAGGAACATGTTTGCCCTAGCCACATTATCAGATGTAGTTGAACTTTACCCTTCTTACTCAGGATGTGCTGTTGATACACCTTCCAACAAAGACATGAAAGTGTAGTTTCCTCATGGATATTACTTATAAAAATTAGGTATTCTTTCTCTACAAAATTTGATCGTTGTCTATTTTTGAAAGATTTCTTCAGGAGAAAGAGAAAGAACACAACAACTTTTGATCCTGTGGGATTGAGGTACTGCACTGCTCTTTCTTTTTTTCTTTTTTTTTTTTTTTTTGGTACTGGGGATTGAACTCCTGACCTCGTGCTTGTCAGGCAGGCACTTAATGCTGCTGAGCTAAATCCCCAGCCCTGTACTGCTTTTTCTTAAAGACAGCCCTTGTAGTGTTTGATTGATTATTTCCTTGGACTGCTACCTATTTCTGATTCCACTAAGGACTGTCTGATTGGAATGTTTTACTATAGTCATGTGACTAGTAATTTAGCCTGTACTTACACCCTTCTTGTCTTGAAGTTGCAGCTGCTATACCACCTTCCGCTTTCTCGAGTTGGAAGAGTGCTCATTGTGTTCTTAGATTTGGCCTCACTTGTTCCTGATTTCTTACTCAGCTGTTCTTGTACTCCTGTGGAATTCTTTTCATCTTTGTGCAACCTATCACCTGTTTTGTCAGTCTGGCAGACTGTGCCTAGGGACAGGACTGGGCAGTTTTGTTGGGTATTGATGCCAGGGTAGCAACAGTGCATGTCTGTGTGTGCAGGGGTCCTGTCAGCAAATTTGGCCACTTTCAGAGAGATACAGAGGCTGTTAACATTCAAGCTGTAATTTTCTGCTTTTGTTTTTTTTCTTTTGTAGTGTTAGTGTCACTAATATGTTTGGCTGTTACAGAAAGCTTTCTGAGTATAGCTTGTACCTTGTAGTTGTGTTGAGAGAGGTGTAGTGCTTTGAGGAATAAGTATGACAAACAGACTAATTAATCCACACTATCCAAAGTAGTGTCTCCCTGACAGAAATACCAGAAGGTGGGAATACTCAGTTATTGGATCAAAGGGTTAGAAATCATCACTTCCCCTTGTACTTTACCATAAGGATAAAAATTATATTAATAATATACATATATTATTAATATATGATATAAATATATGTATACATATAAATATACAATTTCACATGTAAATCACAAGGGGGAAACGGGTTGAAATTGTAATTTTTGCATTATGTGATAGAAAACATTAAATTCTTGTAGTTTTTCTAGGATACTTAATGTCTTCAGAATGATAGTAAGGCAGATTTTTGCCCAGAAATTCAGCCAGCCGGATAATACAGTAGCATTTGACATGGCTAATGTAGTCAGATGAACTGATTTTTTTAGTAGGATCTAGAGACTTAAGACATTTTTGTATTCCTTTCTTTGTTGTTCCATAGATTGATGATCATTCTGTGTAGACACATAATAGTTGAAAAACACTTCTGTAACTAATTACAGTGTGGAAAACCTGCTCTTGTCTTACTCTGTCGACCCATTGACTCATTCTTTTCCTTTCTTTATATCACATCACTACCAGTCTTCTTTATTAATTAACTCCTTTCCCTCAAATTTACATTAGGAATGAGGGATGAAGAAGGAAAAGTTTAGATAACACTTTGGCCCTAATATTTGTGTCCCTTCTTCCCCCAAATTTGTGTTGAAATCTTAATCCTCAAGATGATGGTGTTAGGAGGTAGACCATTTAGATGTGATTCACTCAAGGCTCTGTGATTAGCACATGAAGGCTCTGCCTATGTTATTCTAATCTGGAATGTGATTACTGTTTTTATAAACAAAGCTTGAGTGATTCCCTCACTTTTCTACTGTGTGAGGAACACCATCTATGAATTAGTAAGCTCAGCTGCACCAGACAAATCTGATGGTTAGTTAATTTTGGACTTACTAGTCAACAGAACTGTGACAAAGAAAATATAATTGTTCCAAAGTTTATGGTATTTCTGTTACAGCAACCCAAACAAACTAAGATAGAAAATTGCTTTATTCTGTGCTGGTAAACTAATTTGTAACTATTTGTGTTTGATTGATAATGGGTAGTTACTGCTAGGGGGTTCTTTTGCTTTCATCAGAGATGGTTTTTGTATTTAACCTTAGGAAATTCTTCCTTTATGTCTGAATAGGAAATAAAAACAAAATTTGTGTGAATATTTTGTGCCCCTCACCTCAGTTCATTTATTGGGAACCCAGACTTTTTCTTTCATTTTCATTTTTAAAAATAAATGGCTTTTGAACAGATGAGATTGTTATGCTATTTAATGATTTTAGTGGCCTAAGATAGAAAAGGTTTGTTTTCTGTTTATGCTGTGATTCACCACTGTGGAGGGAGAAAGGAACTCCGCAGATCACTATTACTCAAGGAGATAAACTGGCACAGTAAACACTGTCTGGAACATTGTTAGTTGCCAACTGGAAGAGGTCTAGAAGATTTCAGCTCACAGGGCAGAAGGAGCAGGGCCCTCTTCAGCCTAAGGAAACCAGGAAGGGTAATCCTGGATCTGCCTAGAAGGAGAGCAAACCCACACACATCGAAGTATGGGCCATCTAGGATACCTTTGGCTACAAGTTGGACAGCTTGAATGAGGCAAATTTAAGTAAAATGAGATTTATTGTTTCACAGTATGGAAAAATCCAGATGTTAATTGGATCTACAGAGTGTCTCTTGTGATCAATGATTAGCATTGAACATTGGAATTCTCTTGCTTTCTTAGTTCTGCAATCCTTGACTTGGAATGTTGTGTTCCTTTTGGTCATAATCTGCTTCATCATTTGCAGGAAGCACTTTCAGAAATGACAGTGTTTAAAGAACAAGAGGGAATCAGGAAGAAGTTATAGTTTTCTTAAGGAAATTATTTCCCTAAAGCCCCCGGTTAGATTTCTCATGGTTTATGGCAAAGAACTGTTACATGGCCATTATAAACCAGTTGCTATGGTTGGTTTAGAAATCAGCTAGGGAACAGGGTTGACTTTCCCTGAAGGGCATGGCTGGACACTTAAACAAAAGTGGATTTTAATAAAAAATGGGAATGTAAAATGACCTAAACAGTTTCTGCCATACACATTACAATGTGAATGCCTGTGATGGAGGCCTTCATCTCCAGATGTGCTGAGAGATACTCATTTTGATGGGTGTAAGATGGGTGTATCTATCCTGAATGGAACAGGATAGATAGCTGGCATAGAATACCTGAGTGCCATAGTGCTTGCTTATCTTGGGCAGCCCCAGTTCTCTTTTCTGGTTTTATGTTTTAGCTTTCAGCTGACATTGTAGCTTCTTCTTTAACCTGCTTATAGACCTTATGAACAGATCATTCTGTATTTCATGCAACACCTATTCTTACCCACTTGGCTCTGGGCCCTGAGGGTATATGTTGGTTTTTCCAGTAAGTCCTTTTCATTTGTGTTCAATTTGTTTTTGTCTGTATTAAGTTTTGGGTTATAGGTACTTTAAATGAAATCTGGATTAAAGTGTTGTGCAAACAGCTAAAACTTTCGGTCTATGAACTGAGATCTACTTATGTAAAACGCTATTTTCTGCTTAAAAAACAATGTAAAATTCATTATTGCTATGTAGAGAACAGATATCTTTTCTTGTAATTGTAGCACTTTCTCAATAACTTCGGGATTTGTTTACCAGAGTAAATCATAACCTTGTCTTCCAATAATTAATAACACAGCTTTTTAAAAAAGACAAATGGAATGCCTCATTCAGGGCTAGTAAATTGACATTTCCAAAATGAGGAAATGGATTTATGGAGGCTAAGTAATGTGAACAAGATTATTCAGCTAGTAGGTGGGCATCCTTTTGTACTGAACCCAATGCTGTATGATAGAATTCTCTTCACATTTTTTTCCTTTTTCTTTCTCTTTCCTTCTTCCACAGTTGCTTCTTTTCCTGCTGCCACTTGTTCACCATCTTTGTTCTTTTGATGTAATTTATAAGCAAAAGGAATGCTGGAACTATGCAATTCTTCCACATTTTCATTCTATTTAGGCTGGTGACTATAACTTTTTTTTTTTTTTTTTAAAGATAAAAGCAAAGGCAAACCTTTATTTCTCAGTACATTTCTGGGTAGTGAGAAAACAAAAAAAAATAGCTTCTTTTTGCAGAGATAGAGAGTCTTTGGTATCTTAACTTTGTAGGTAGTCTGTAATGAATCAATCTGAGGCAGAAATGAGACATCTTGTAGTTTATAATTTTCCCTAGTAAGCCTATTTCAAACAAGAAAAATCCGGTTTATGATATTTGCAGAGGAAAACCCATGCTACTAGAGTGAATTGGTAGAGTTTTTGAAAAATAAGATCTCTTTACACTTAACGTTTCTTTCTTCAAAAGGTAGTGAACTATAATTGTAAATTAACTTCTTTTCATATGGTGATAGCAGTAAGGGGAGGATTGTAAGGTTAAATCTTTGTGCCAAGTGGAGAGTCTTAAAAACTAAGAAAAAAAAAGGGAAATTTTCTCTCTGATTCCTCTGTAATGTTTATAGAACAAACCATGATGTTAGTGAGTCAGAAATAAGATTCATGGGGCCAGGGATTTGGTCAGTGGCAAGTACAAGGTCATTAGTTCAATCCCAGGTACCAACAAAACAAAACAAAAACTTGCCAGAAAACCAAAAACAAGGTTCACATGGACATGTTTGTTGAATATGTGAATCCACCTGGTGAGCAGACAGAGGATAGAGAGTAGTCAGGGGTAATTCACAGATAACATTTTTAAAACTCCTGCAAATACAGCGACAGAAAATAACATGGTGGAATCTACTTCAAAAGCCTAAGACTATATTGAATGGCCATGCCATATAGTGAGAATATTGGTACTGAGAGTGTGAGAGTCGAGACGCCCGCCGCGTGTAGGAAGAAGCCAACAGATGCCTTCTCATGCAATTGGCAAGGGGTTTTTATTGTCCAAGCATGCGTGGGGCTCACTGAACTCGCAGGAACAGAGAGCCACGAGGTGTGCCGGAGCATGGCTTTTAAACTACCGAACAAAGGGAGGAGGGGTCTTTGCAAGCGTGGTCACAGAAGCAGATGGCATTGGTTAGTTTGAATGGCTTCCTACATTCATTGGAGGGGGCGACTATAGGGTGGTCTAGAGTTGGGCGGCGGAGGGTGCTTCCTAATATGGGCAGCAGATGCCCAGGGAAGGTACACTCCATAAATTCCTTAAACATGGGAGGGGGCTGTTTCTACCTCGCAACCCAGGTTTTCTAGTCAGCTTAATCCTTGTCTGAATTTAATCTAAGCAGCTTTAACTATAATGGCTCAATTCCCAGAATATTGGGAGGAGATGAGCAGCATAGACCATGTACTTTTAACTAGAGAAAATTCCTCTTACAAGAGCACAGATAAAAATAATTGTTTTGAGACTTTAAATAAAGTGTTGTATGTGTTTGCGTGTGTGTATGTGTGTGTGTGTGTGTTGAATTCCTGTAATCCCACCTACTTAAGAGACTGAGGCAAATTCCAGGTCAGCATGGGGCAATTTAGCAAGATGCTGTCTGAAAATTAAAGAAGGCCTGGGGATGTAGCCCAGAACTTGCCTAGCATGTTCCAGACTATGGTTCAATCCCTGGTACTAAAAGACAACAGTTTAGAAAAATACTTTTTGTTTTTTGAAAGTTTAAAATCTCCATCCATCTGTTAAATAAAGATAACACTTTTCAGTCTTAGATCACTTTTTACTTTCAGAAACTTTATTATGTTTGCAGGTAAAATGTTTTCAATTTATTCACATTTTCCTCAACATGAAACTTAAGGAAAACGAGTGGAGAAATGGGGAGAGTTAGCTATAGTTGGTATAGTTGCATCTTTGGTTAAAATATTTTTTGTCAAAAATCTCATATGAAATTCTCTTAATCTCAAGATCTTTGATGTGTAAGCATACTAATGATTGCATTTTCTCATGGCAATGGCTTGTGGCTAAAAGTAAAGACTAATCAAAATTAATTTTGTTTAGAATTACGATGTCAGAGAGTTTTTGTAACTGATGGCTTGGGGGACTCACTTAAGAGTTGTTTTTTTCTGGCCATTAAAATGATTAGTATATCATGCTTCCCTTTTCTGTTCTCTTGCTCTTTATTTAACTTTGGGAATGTGAAAATTGAAAAGCTGTGAATGAAACAATTAACTATTTTCAACTGTAACTAAACATTACTGTATATGATTCATCTAATTTTATAGCCTTTCAGTGTTCAAGGACTTGGCATCGCTTTGCGTCAAGTTGTACACTTGACTCTTTCTGTTTGTATTAATTGGATGATAATAACTCCAGAATATTGGAGGCTGAGAACTGGCATTTCCATGGCCTGGATACTAGTTGTTGACAAATTTATTATATTGTTTAAGCAGCAGTATGCTTAATTTTTTAAACTCAATTTTCAGTATCTAAAAATAATGAGATTATTTCTAGTGTCTCTTGAAGTGACCTTGACATCATGTTCACATTCCTTTGTGAAATGAATAAGCAGCTGCCTCTTTAGGTGATACACTTTCTTGCTTCTATCCCTTGTTTGTCCCTTCTAGGCATTTCCAGCTTGTACTTCACTTTCCATAAGTAGTCTTGGTAAAAGTGGTTTTTGTGTTTTTATGATATTAATTTTTCTCCCTTTATTGCTGCTGTCCCTGAGCTTACTGTCTTTTGAACTAGTCAAAGAAATGGTGGTTTTGGGAGCCAGACAAAATTGGTTTTGCATCCTAGTGTGAACATTTACACATTTTGTTACCTCTGATAGCTTTAAATTCTTCCTGTACAGATGATTCTTACCTTAGAGTGGTTGTGGTATCAGTGCAAGGCTCTTTCTATTACTTTCCTCTTATTTTTCTTTCTCCATTTGCACTCTCCCCAACAGTGTGTTTTTTTATTATTTTATTTTATTTTTTTACACTGTAAACTGGATAACATAATTTCATAGGAATTTTAGAGTTTGGGGAATGGAAGAGTGAATATTAAGCAAGATCTATATAGGGGGCATTTTTGTTTGTTTGTTTGTTTATTGGTGGCCTGCTTGGCAAACTTCATAAAATTTGCTGTGATTCCCTTACAGTAGGTGTCCCACTGGTGCTTGCCTTTAATGAGGAAAGGCCTGCACATATGTAGATTCTCTGTTGATAGGGAATTATTAAGTAAAAAAAAAAAAAAAAAAGAGCAATAAAGTATCAGCATCTCTTTATTAAATATTCTGAGAGGAATTATGATGGTTAAATAATAGTATTTTTAGGTCTACATGGAAACGGGCACTGAGTATGACCTACTTTATATAAGCATTTAAAAAACATTTAGAAAAATGCCAACAAAAATGTCCTAGACTCTTTTGTTATATATTATCTAAAAGCTAGTAAAGATTTAATGGTGTTCAGTCTGTGATAACTTAAGTGATAGCATTTATTACTAATAGCTATATTGATTTTATAGTTAATAAATTATAGGTACTATTGAGTATTCCTCATTGCCTAGCTAAATAGAATCCTTGCCTAGCTAAATAGAATCCTGTTTTTGTTTTTGTTTTGGTTTGGTTTTTTTGAGACAGTTCAGGCTATACAGTTAAGCCTGGTCTTGAGCTCACTTTGCAGTACAGGCTGATCTCAAACTTGCAAGGATCCTCCTGCCTCAGCCTTACTTGTGGGAATCCTTTTTTTATAATAGAAAATTAATTACCTAGCCAGGTGTGAGGTTGCATTATTTGTAATCCCAGCACTCTGGGAGCCTGAGGCTGGAGGAATACTGGCCTAGAGATTTAGGGAGATCCTGTCTCAAAATAAGAAAGGATTGGTTATGTAACAACGTGGAAGGTCTGGCTTTTATGGGGTGAGGGAGAGGGTTGATTGTGAAGCCATTTTGATGTACCTTGAACTTCTAAGTGAGCATCTAGTTCAGTTCATTCATTTACAGTGAAAGAGGCAAAGTCTTTAAGAGGGAATTGATTGTTTAGGATCTCAAAGTAATTGTCAACTGATCTTGAACTATGACTGCGGTGTTTTTCTGTTTTATAATCTTACTGTGACTTTTAAAAACAAATAGACTATCTACCTTTATAAAATTATCTTCATAGAGTATTTTCTAGAAACCATTACTGTTCTCTTGATATGTGATTTTCATGTAGGTTTTTTTAAATTTTAAAAATTAGAATAATTCAATTTTTGTGCTTGAGTTTTGTGATTTATACAGGTAGGGTATAAATTGCCCAACGAAAATATCTACTGCATGTGTATAATCTGCATTAAATTAGTTTTTCTTTTTCTTATTTTGCCATATAGTTGGGATAAAAGATATTAGTATGAAGGGATATTTTGTGTGTGTTTTTACGCTGGAAATATGAATTGTAAAATAAAATATCTAAAATAGTTAACTTTTTAACACTATTTTGCATCTAAATCCACAAAATCTGCCTGTCCAAGGATTTACCTTTTCAGTAGTTTTTCCTGTGTGACTGTATGCATTTTCTGCCTCCGGGATATGTGTGAGCTGCTGAGCTGCACAGGTTAGCACCACTTTCAAGAAGTAACTTATTTTTACCACTGTTTACTGAATTTTCTTTGCTCTCCACACTATATCCTGAGGTAATTACAGTATTAAGAACTATAACATAGTGCTCTCTGATCTTTGGGATAAATGGAGTCCTAGGTACCTGGTGTCCACAGCCACAGTCTTTTATTTGGGTTCATGCATCTCCAGTGCTGGAAGTAATGCCAAATGTCTTATTCAGCATCCTGCCATCTGTTCTTCCTATACATTGGAACTGAGACGGTTAGATAGCTGTCATTTCTTTTGTATTCCCTTTCAGGTCTCCTTTTTAGTTTCTCACTTTTCAGACTCAGCACTATAACAAGTGTTGCTTGGTAGCACTATATCCTCTGCCTTGTCATACTATTTCCTGGACAATTTAATATCATGTACCTATCCTCTGTGTATGTGTCTTTTTCCAGTAGGATCAAAGATATTTTCTCTATTGGGCAGGTATAGATTGTGTCATTCCCTTCAATAAACCTTTTAAAAATGTTCAGTAGCCTCTGCCTTACAAACAAACAAACACTTTAGGCAAAACATTTTTTCTTCCTTCTAACATGTTCTTACTTCCACCTCATTTGAGTTCTATTTCTGCCTTATTATGGATGTAATTTTCTTGATGGTCAACAAAATGGGGATAATAATATTATTTAGCCTTCTAGAGTTTTTGGGGAGCATTGAGTTCATACTTCTGGAACAGTATGCCTGGCACATAGGCACATGGTAAGCACTAGTGGCTGCTACCTTTGATTATTACTACTTTTTGCCACACCCACTAATGTCTTTGTTCCTTGTCCCTTAATTCCTGCCATGAATAGACATCTAATCTATTTTAAAATGCTTTCTCCTTGTCTACTATTTCACTGTCCTTGTTCCTTTCTAGTGTCATTGCCCATTTTCAGCTTCTTCTTTGGTTTATATATTCCACTTGTTCTTTAAATGCAAATATTTCTAAAGGATCTCTCATCTAAATATCCTTCCCTCAAATTGCTGTTTTGTGCATTTTTCTTTTTAGTTACTGCTATTACATTTTCCAAGTCACTCAGGATTATTAGTTTGAGATCATCCAAAATTCTATGCTATTACATTTTCCAAGTCATTCAGGATTATTAGCTTGAGATCATCCAAAATTCTATTTCCTTTCTCAATTCCTTTTTCCAAACCACCCCACATTCCAATCTTTCCCCAAATTTTGTCGATTATAACATCTACTATGGCACACTTTGCCTTGTGATATTTGTTCCTGTCACATTTTTAGATCCCTGATCTCTACCTTTTCCCTTTCCTCATTTTCTTGAAGTTGTCTCTGATCTCATTCCTCATTGTATGAAGTGGCTTGGTCTTCAAAGAGGTGTGCTTACCACACATGTATTTGAATATAGGAAGAACATATTAAAACCTGGATTTAAGACTAAATAAAGATTTACTCATTGGATGTGTGCATGGACACTGGTATCTTCTTTGGGTCTACTGAGTTGTAACACTTTGGTTATACTTAACATAGCCCATGGCAGGTGGGAAATGAAAGATGCATTAAATAGCCTTCCAGTGTTTATTGCTTCATAGCATATTGCAGTCTATTCAAATTTACTTGTGTGTGTTCAAGTGAATTTTTAGAGTTTTAGCACTTACTTTTTATAAACAGATATTTTCAAAATGGATAAATGACAGAATTGAAGATACCAATAATATAAAATGAATAGGATTTGTTCAGGGAGGGAGTTTCAAATATAGAGAACAAGGCATAGGAGAATTTGGGAATGTCCTACTGTATTTGGAGGGCAATTTAAGGTCCTTTTAGCTATGTTTTGGGAGAGAACGTCATTTCTTTTTTTCTTTTTTGGTACCAGGCATCAAACTCATGACCTTGTGCTTGCCAGGCAGGCACTTATGCCACTGAGCTAAATCCCCAGCAAGAGAAAATCATTTCTTCTGGTTCCTTGTTTGCTTGAATGGGATGGGCATTTATTGGGCATAATGCTCTCAGCCACTCTAGGAATCCTTATCATCCCCAGCAAAGGAGAAGTGACTTACCTGCTTGGAGTTTGGAAAAAGGAATTTGGCCTAATTCTCCTCATCTTTTTCTGCAGGGCATTCATTCTGCCCTGCTAATTCATGCTGTAAAATTTACAGTGACAGGCATTCACAGGAATACCTATGCTTATTGAGCTGTACCTATGATTGGGTAGGCAAGGTGACCAATTCTGGGGAGAAATACTAGCCCAGACTATTTAACTAGTTGACATAAACTGCTATATCTAATCTGGTTTTCATCAACAATAAAGCTGATATTATCTGTTATCTATCTTGGTTTACCTTTTTTCTGTGGTTTAGGGTGGGAAAATAAGGATAAGTATTAAACTCTTTCACTTAAATGCTGAAGTCATCTTCTAAAATTAAGCTACTATTGAGCAACTCTGAGAGTTGTGAGAATAGAAAATACAAAATGAAAGGCTTTTGAAAAAGAAACTTATAATGTATGGATTTATTTACATCTTTAAGCAGGTAGAAGGTAGAAACAAGTTGGAACATGTTGGTTTTATATATGTGGCAGTATTAACTACTACCCACAGACTAAATCCTAGATCCTCCAGCTACCTGTTGGATTATAGGAATCTGAGGGTGATGAGTAGATACAGATATAAAAAATGAAAAACATCTTTTGGTTGGTATTATAACTCAGTGGTAGAACCCCTCTCTGGCATGTCCTCCCTGCAGTTCAGAACTGCAGAAACAAAACAAAAACTCATTTTGGACTTGAAGTTGGTATTAGGCTATAAATCACAGTATTAGAGTATCATGGAATATGGAAATGAGAAAATAGATCAATAAAATAAATTTTCCAACAGGAGTGAAGAAAATTAAATTCAGTGGTTGCACTGAATTAAAGGAACAAGAAACCACAATTCTTGTTGCCACTTAAGAAAGCCCTAGAATTTGGAAGAATACTTGTATTACTATATAAAGTTAGAAAGAAGGAAATGATTTACAGTTTTGTTGGAGTGGATCCTTCCTTTTCCTATATGAAAAGATAACAGTTCATACATAGCAAAACCCAATTCAATTTCTTAAGAGCTTTAAATGAAATAACTTAATAGTTTGTAGCATGAATACCTGTAGCATAAACATAAAATCCTAGGTAAAGACTCATGAGAATTAACTACTGCCATAGAGTTTTACAATTCAGGGACTGAATTGTCACTGAAAATTTTTATATTTAATTGCATTTCTAAATAGATAATAGCTGTTTTAACCTGGTGGTGGCATGTGTTTAGAGGCATGGGGGAAAAGATAATATCCTGCTTTTATAGTGAAGAAAGTATGCTTTTCTTCCTACTTGGTTTAATAGAGTACCATAGCAAAAATAACTCAGAGAGTAGCCTATTTTATTCCTGCCCACTTTACCCACAAATTGGTTTGGAATAAAAAATGCTAATGTACAACATTTGGCTAAAGCTAGTTAATCACATGGACTGTGGAAGAGTGGTGACATGAGGTTTAAGTCATCTTACAGCTTGTAGGAGAGGCATAAAAGTCCATTAGCTTTTCTCTATATCTGGGAAAAGGGACGTTGTCAGGAATCCTTTTTTTTTGCATGTTAGTTTTTATTGACACTTATTTTCTGCCTTGTAAAGAAATTGTCCAAGGATGTCTAAGATTAAAAGTTTGAAAACTGCACTATAGTAAAGAAGACATAGCTTGGATGAAGAATTTACTATGACTAAGAAAAACAAAACAACAGAAAAACCAACATTGTCTCCCATTCCCTAGGCTCCCAGGAACAGTGAGTAGGCACCTTGAGAACCAAAAGGATTGAATGGAGAGAATCCAAGAACAGAACCAGACATGACCTGTGAGGCAGGAAGTAACAGCTTGAACTTTACTGAAAACAAGTCAACAATGATATTGGCTGGTGGTGGAGGAGATTATTTTATAACCCTGGAATAAGACTTTAATAGGCTACATTACTTAAAACAGCAGAAACATTGCAATGAATGGCTCTGTAACAACAACCTATCTGGAACAATTAGACAATAATGAGAAAGGCCGATAAAATTTCTGAATAACCCAAATTGATTTCATTAAAGCTTACTTATATCAGATTTCAGTAAATATAATTTTGCTAAGTTTAGGCATGTGATTATATTAGAAATATGCAACTGAGAAAGAGCCTTCTATATGTTTTTACAGTGACTATCAAGCAAGTATGTGGGTGGGAATGTGATTATATGATTAGTTAACAGTGAGAAAGGAGGTGGAAAAATATTTTTGGAAACACACAGGGTTTAAAATCTTAAAATTGGATTCTATTAGGATAAAACCAGTTTGTACCACAGAAAACCTTTAGATATTAGAATCATACTTATTTTATAGACTTAAGAAAATGGTTTATGTGCTGTTTTCTCTGGGTTGTTAAGTATAGAGGTGACAGAGTGTTAGTAATGACTGCTAACCTCATTGATCATCAAGTTTGAATAGGAGGTATACTGAAAGTTTAATGCACTTATATAAAGTGATTGCTAATAATAATAATAATAATAGAGGGGTCAGGAATATAGCTCAATGGCACAGTGCCTGCCTAGTAAGCACATGGTCATGAATAAGATCCCTGGTTTCAAAAAAAAAAAAGAAAGAAAATATGATAGAGGCCTTAAAATAACTCTCAGATCTAAAAACTGTTAAGTGCTCATTTAGCATTCCATATACAAAGTTTCACAAACTAATTGAAAGAAATAAAATCAAATGTGAGTAGACATATATAGAAATAAATTTGAATTTTAGTGGACTACTGACTTAAACCTTGACTAAGCTCTTCAGTGTTATGGAGTCATAACTCGAGATTGCAGTAGTCTTAAATAGGATTTCATTTAATCCTGTTTTCTCCCAGGCAGTTTTACAGAGATTTGAAATCATATCATTTTAGAGGAAAAATTATTGATCACAATTAAAACACATGGTTTCTGACTTTGAAATGAATAGAATAGTTAGATGTGATTGTTGTGAGGCAGGAGGATAAATAGTAACCTAAAACAAACATATATTCTGTGGTTCTATTTATCTTTAAAATATTCGTGGAACTATCTCAAAGCCTCTGTGTCTTCAGTAAGCCAGGAAAAATAGTCTATTTATCAGTTACTGTCTAGGACCAATGGTTTCTTTTACATTTTTTCTTATTTTTCAGTTTGCAAATAGTTTATAGAGCAATAAATAACTAGTGACAAATTTCATTAAAATTAGGCTCTTTGGTGAAATGGTGTGGTCCAAGTTCTTACTGCAAAATATTGAATGATATAGTCCTTCATGTTGAATGATTTTCTGGAAGACAATGCTGTATTTTATTGTCTTGTGTACTTAGAAATTTATTGGTCACATGATAGTTCTTGAATATGAGAACATCTATGTAGAATATCTTCATTTGAAGATCACAGTTTGGATGTGGCATATGTAGTTAATTTCATCGTCATCAATATACTCTAGAATGTTTTCATCTGACTTCACATTTATGTTCTGATTTAATTATGATACATATTTTGTCAGTTTTCTTTTGCCATTATGGGAAGAAAATGAAAAATTCCAAATTCTCAACTGTTCAAAAGCTAAAAGTGAAGTATAAGTTAGTGTCTTTAGTCTGAAACAATTTCGAAAGTTCATTTAATCCTTTGGGCAATGTGATAAGAGAACTGAGGGATGATATAATAATAATTTGTTTCATTGTATCTTTCTTTTAGAGATGATTCTACCATTCATTGATTTTTTTTTTTCTTTAGTCATTTTTTTTTTTTTAAGCAAGCAGAGTTGGAGTTGGAGTTGGATGTGGTGGTGCATGCCTATCAGCCCAGGAAAGCTGAGGCAGGAAGATTGCTGTGAATAGATGCCAGCTGGGGCTATATAGTGAACTCAAGGCTAGTCCAAACTGCACAGCAGGATCTTGTCTCAAATAAGAAACCAACTAACCAAACAAACAAATGGATAGTTGGGAAAAATTGATTAGGAATAATGAAATAATTCATAAGGTAATGAAATAGTGAAGTATTTTAAGGTATAATAAAAATATACCTTAATAATAGATCCCATGATGTTTCTTAGATTTATGAAATGGTCCATTGTAACCCATTGGGCAGTTGAAAGAGAAGTTCACTGTGAATATTGTTCTGTTTTTAAAAAGTAATTTTTTTATTTAGAAGACTTTTAAGATAAAAATATAGGCAATTAACTATAGTCTTTAGAAAATTTCAAAAAAAACCTCAAAATACTAAAATTGAGTACATTGGACCTTGGTGGTGTGCTGAGGGTTAAGATTGTACATGGTTAGTGATCTTTTCTCCTTCCATGTTATTGTTTACTGCAGCTGATTTAAATTAAAACTTAGTCTCTGTGAGACTTCTACATTGTTAGGCACATACTATGGGGTTGGGGAGGTATTAGGAATTTGAAATCAGATCAACTTAATTTTTGTCTTACTATGTTTCCAGTGTGGGTATTGACAGCCTATCCGCCTCCCCATACCTAAGGATTGAACCATACCGTTTGGTTTTTAACTTTGAGAAAGTCTCTTGACCTCTTTGAGCGATTCATTTTTCATCTACAGATGGATTGCAAAATTTGACATTTAAACGTGATCATAAATGTGATAGTTTTGATCTAGAGGTCATTCTTTCCTTGACCTTGACTAAGATAACATACATAATGATCATCACCTCCTTTTAAAATTGGCAGTTTACATGCATGGATGCACACACACAGACACACACACACACACACTTGTAGTAAATTTGAAAGTTACCTTGAGAATTTGTAGTGCCAGTTGAGATGATTTATTTAAGGAAACCATACTTGTCTTCTTGATTTCCCATGTAGAAAACTGCCCTTACCTCATCAGCCTCTCAGGAATAATTCAGTCCATAAAAACACAAACATTCTATGAATATAAAAAACAAAACAATGTGTCAGATCTAATTAACGGCAAAACAAAGTACAAGAAAAACAAAAAAAAATTCCTTAATTCAATGAACCAACTAAAACCAAAACCGATCTTTGTTTTCTTTTCTACTTAGCAACTTCTTTTTGTCTTCCTTTTGTAAGTGGTATCCTTAAAGAATAACCTATAATCTCTATTATCATGTCTTTTAAAAATGTCTTTTCCTTTCAATTCAATTTTCAGCTCTGCTTACTCTGTTAAAATGGTTGCCCCTAAGGTCATCAAAGCCCTAGTAGCAAAATCTATGAGGCATTCATTTTCTTTACTTCCTATCTTATTTTCATCAAATTTACTTCTAGCCATTCTTACTAATTTTGTTCAAACAACTCCAAAGCTATGTTCAGCTGAGATTTATCTTTGAGGCCTAGACGCTTACTCATTGACTTTCTTGGTATTATAGAGTGTTCCTATAGAACCATAATTGAATGTGATTAAACCTAACTGTACTGCAGTACATATTCTTCCTGTGTTTTTAATGCCTGCTAGTGGTGCTGTCATTTCCATAGTTGCCCAGTTCAGGTATGATGAGATATGGTTTGTTATAAACTGTGTGGTTTGTTAATAAACCGTATCCATTTATAGTGTATAATTTGATCAGTTTTGGTACATATTATACCTGTGAAATTACTGCCATAGTCAAGATAATTACTCTTCCCCCAAATTTCTCATGCCATTTTGTAATCAGTTGATTTTTTTTCTATACTTGGTACCCTTGGGAACCAAGTGATAGCTTTCATCATAGATTATTTTGCACTTTCTACAGTTCTTTCTATAATTATACAGATTGTGATTTTATAAATTTTATATAAATATACTATGTGAGTGAGAATTCTTTAGAGACTCAATATGATACAAAATGCTTTTGAGATATTTACACACCATACATGTTGCACAATTAAAAATATGTATATAAATTTATTTTAAGGAATTGGCTTGCTTATAGGAATAGCAAATCCAGAACTTAAGAACAAACTGATTAGCTAGAAACTTAACATATCTAGAAGTCCACAGCAGTTCAGTCTGAAATTCATAGACTAGGCTGACAGGCTAGAAGCTCAAGAATTGATGTTATAGTCATTAAGGCAGGCTAGAATATTTAGGTAGGAGTTCTGTATGAAGAGTTCTATATCAAGAATTCTTTTTTCTCTGACAAACCTGTTTTTGTTCGTTCATCCATGTTGTCAGTAACTCATTCATTTTGTTGCTGACACATAGTCTTATCATTATCATATATCATACCATATGTAAGTATTTAGTCATGTTTTGATGGATGCTTGTTGAGTTTGAGATTTGTTGTAGTAATGAATAATGCTTTGTGAACACTGGTTTGTAAAACTTGGTTATGGAAATCTTTTTGTTTTACATACTTTGCAATACTACAGTAGGTATTCATTTAACTTGGTCAGAAACTGCCAATTTTTCAAATTGGTTTTAACATTGGATTCTCACTAGCAGTATAAGAGAGTCTTAGTTGTTCTACATTCTTTCCAGTGTTTGTTGTTAATCTTTGACGTTTTAGCCATTCTAATGGACATATGTGAAATTACCTTAATGTGGTTTAAATTTACATTTACTGGGCTGGGGATTTACCTTAGTGGTGTAAGCGCCTGCCTTGCAAGCGCTCAGTTGCGAGTTTGATCTCCGGTACTGGGGGAAAAAAAAAATTTACATTTACTTGATGAGTAATTATGAGCATCTTTATATGTGCTTGTCATTCAGGTTGTGTGTGTGGATCTTTTGCGTTTTTTTCTTTCCATTGGATTGTTATGGAGGTATAAGAATTCTTTATATATACTGGATATAAATCTTCGTGAGGTATATATATATATATATTATATATATATAAAATATATATATATATATCTGTATACTGTGTATGCAATGAAATATTTTAACCTGTTCTTTGATTTTTCTATACAATTTCTTAATGGTATATTTTGAGTAGAAAAAGTTTTTATGAAGCTTAATTTGTCACAAATTTTCTTGTCTATCCCCAAATCACAACAAACTCCAGTTTTTGTTCCGGCCTTCATTATCTTCACTCCACATTAAAATGTTCATTTATTTATTTATTTCCTTGGCAGTAGTAGGCTACTGAGCTGTATCCTCAGCCCTTTTTATTCAGTTTTTACTTTGAGCCAGGATCTTGCTGAATTGTGAAGTTAGGCTTGAATTTGCAGTTTATCTCCTCCCAATTGTTCTTTTCTTCCTGTCTCACCCAGGGTGTTGGGATTACAGGACTCCACTACCAAGCCCAGTTTAAAATACTCTTATTATTGGTGTCCCGTATATAGCTTCTTCCTTCTTCAACCTATTTCCATCATGCCACAGGTTATTCTGAAATTGCCTGTTCATGTTACTGCCCTGCTGAAACAGTTGTGATAAATATTCATTTCCTAAGAACTGTCTTAAGTCTAGATGATGTCCCGTGGTGGAATTTCAGTGTTAATAGTATATGGCAAGGAGAGAATCAATCAGCTAGTTTTCATTGTAATACAGTAATGTCAGTTTTGGAGGATCTAGGCATGACTTCTATTAATTGTATTCATCATTTCTATGTTACTGTTGATATTTTTATTAATTAGCTTGAGGTCTTTGTATTTTTTGTATGCCTTTTATATTCTTCATAGAACTTAACTGATTAGTGTGAGGTAGGATACATTAGTACTTTTTTTTTTTTTTTTTTTGAGGCAGGGTCTTGCCATGTAATGCAGGTCTTGAACTTGCTAATGTAGCCCAGGCTGGTTTGAACTCCTGCCTCAGCCTCCTGAGTTCAGGCGTGTGCTGCCGTGCCTGGCACAGTACCTTTTTTTTTTTTTTTATGGATTCTTAACTGGGAACTCTTTTTAAAAACTAAAAAATGTTGGAGATCATTGAGTTGAAGAGCATGCTAGATAGCCAGTAATTTTTGAATGATATACTAATTTTTAAAAAGTTATGTAATTTTATATTTAGAGGCCCCAATTTAAAGAGAATACTTAGAAGAGGAAATGTAGTCTTTACTTCAAGTAGAAAGTAGCTTTTTATAGAGCTGAAAGTGGAAGAGGTATTGAAAATGGGTGTCATCAATTCATTACTCTGAATTTTGTCTGACATATACTATATATTGTATACTGTAGGGTTTTGTTTTTCTGTGTTGTATAGATTTCTAAGTAATAGCACTCATTTTTAGAAAGATATGTGTTCAAATTAAGTTTGCTCATTGGAAAGTTTTTTATGTATCTTACAAAACTTGTTTTTTTGTTTCTTTTTGTTTTTCTTTTTACATTTTGTATATTTTTTTATTTGCCCCAGGTGGGGTTTGTAACTATCACTTTTCCACACACTAGATTTTTTCTGATTCCACTAGCAGGAACCCTCAACTCTGCTAACTTGAGAAGTTGGAAACAAAGACTTTTTACCCTGCCATCTTGCCTGAGGAGTCTCCTTTTTTGAAAGATTTCAAAGGTTACTGATGGACTCATGCTCAGCTTCCCAGGTTCTGATCACCTCACCTGACCAACCCCCTTCGCAACCTTTATTTTTTGAGATGAGGTTTCACTTTGTAGCACAGGGTGGCTTCAAACTCCTGGGTTTAAGTAATCCTCCCACCTCTACCTCCCTAGTAGCTGAGAATATAGGTAGGCACTATCATGCCTGACTACAAAACTGTTTTTTACTGTTATCCTAGGTAGAACAAAGGCCTGTTACCCAGGAGATAATTAAGGATGTGGGGGTAACTGTTAGTTTAGTAATTTAACACTTTTTCCTTGATGATATGGTAGAGATATAATCATACTTAACATTTTACTCATACTATGCTTTGGCAGTATTTTAAATTAAACCTCTCCTATGGTCTCTTGAGGTTGGTTGTGGGATTGTACATCTTTAACTCAGTGAATGATAGTTGCAGGCAGTGAGAAGCTCAGAGACTGTTTAGAATTTGTAATGATTTTGTTGTATTCGTATGTAATTAGATTGCATTGTGCTCTTGTTTAAAACCTTCAAGGGGTTTCCCATTGCACTCAGACTGAAACCCAAACACCCTAGAGGCCTAGTTCTCCAGCAGCTTTCAACTTTATCTCCTATCCCACATTCCCTTTGTAGTGGGGCCTTTGCTCACTCTGAGCTTAGCAGGCTAATTCACTTCAGTGTTAGGTTTTTGTCCTTGTGTTTACCTCTGTTTCCGAATCCTCTGCCTATAGACCTTGTAATGTCTTTTTCAGATCTCAGATCATTGTCATCTCCTTAGATCACTTGTTGCATTACACTCTTTGTATGTGTTTGCATATTGTATGTCACTGCCACTCATTGATCAGTGATTCTCAGGAGAGCTTTTGCTTTGTTGGTGGTTTATTTGGAGACATAACCCTGTGGACAGAAACAAATGTGCTTTGTAAGTGTTCAGAGCGATGAATGTCATCTTACAGTTATCTTCACTGAAATAAAGTAACTGGTTAAAAACCACTTGTGACTAAACAGGTACCGATTCATACAGTTGCCTATATAATTACTCAATAATTGATTTATCTTTTCATTACATAGTGCAGAATTCAATTATGGTACAAATAGCTGTATTGTGATCTTATGCAGATGTAAGATCCTGTCTTGAATTCAATTTGTCAGGTTATGATTTGCCTTTGAGTTAAGACAACTAGTTGACTAATAATTGTCCTTTTAAAGCAGTTTGTATTACTTTCAGAGACATTTGGAATTTGCTGAGGTATCATTAGTCCATGTGTTCTGTTTTTCTATTAAGTTATTGGTGAAGCAGGGTAGTAGCTTGAACTGGAGGTCAGGAAGCTCAGAAGCTCAGACTGGTTTAGTACTGCTAATAACCAACCATCTGCAAATTTTTTGGCTCTCATTTCCCTAATTTATAAAATAATAGGGTTGAATGAAATGATCTCAGATGTCTTCCCTTAATGGTATGTAATTATGTAATCTGGGACATAAGCCAGTCATTTTTGTACTTAACTGCAATTTGATGGGTTTTATGGATATGTGGCATATATGATAATTGTCCAGCTATTTATTATTAAACTTCCAAGAATGAAAAGTGAAATTCTTTTACTTATCTGAACATTAAAACATCTGAAAGATTCAGAAATGATCTATTTTTTTCACTTCGTTTTTTTGTTTTTTTTTTTATAGTGGCCGCAGTAATAAACACTGTTCATGATTTTTTGAGATACATATTTTACAATGAACAGTATTTAAGTGGATAAAAAAGGCTTCCCTTTGGGTTATTAATTTTGGCCTTAGTATTACTTCAAGAATTCCAACATTTTTCTTTGGAAATCATACAACTTTTCCAGTGGACTTAGCCTAATATATCTTGCTTCTGCATATCAGTTTTACATATATTTTATGTATTTCTTAATTAATTATTATCTAGTAATACATCTCAGTTTTTTTGTTTTGTTTTTGTTTTTTGGTGGTGGTGGTACCCAGGACTCTGGGACTGTGCTATATCCCACCATCTTTAAAAATATATATATATTTTTTTTCTTTACTTTGAGACAGTGTCTTGCTTAAGTTCCTAAATTGCCCAGGCAGGGGTCGAACTTGCTATCTTCCTGCCTCAGGTCTTCCAGAGTGCTGAGATTACAGGTGTGTACCACCATGCCTATTTTAGATGCATAGCAGTGTTAAGACATGTTAGGAAATACTGTATTTTCTCTTCTATATTCATAGTTCAGTGGTCCTCAGACTTTCAAGTCAGAGTATTCTCTAGGATTTGTTAAAACAGATTTCTGGGACTTAACTTGCCTTTTAACAAATTCTTAAGTATGTTAATGCGCTGATTTGAGAGCCAGGATTTGGGGACCACTGCTGTAATTTATTTTTTTATTTGCATGTGTGGGCAGCATTTTCTTTCACAAAAATCTAGGTTCTTTTTTATTGTGTTCTGTTCCATCTCAACAATACCTGTGCCACCTCCTCTGTTTATTTGTGGTGGTTGAATTCCTTCATTTTACAGGATACCTGTCCAGTCTCCTGGTAAAGTGATACAGAACAAACTTTTAAATGCAAATAGTCATTAACAACAGGGTGCTGCCAGTAACTTTAACTTTTTGCATTGTGTACCTAAATGGAAAAAGCATTAGAGATAATAGGCAGTTTATTCTTGTCAATTAGAGAATCCAGGCATTGGAATCAGAAAGGCTTTAACTTAAAGATTCTTTTTACACTTACTGACTCTTTGAGTTTGAGAAAACTTTTCTAAATCTTAGTAACTTTTCTAAATTTTCGTAACTTTTCTAAATCTTAGTTTCCTTAGGCGGTAGTTAAAATGGGATTAATATTTGCCTCATAGAATTTTTTTGAGAACTGAGATATGTACGATATGCAGAGTATTTCATAAGTTCTTAATAATTGTTGGGTTTAGCAAAGTTTATATGCCAATAAATGGTTGTAATTTTTTTTTTGGTTGTAATTTTTATACAATTTTGGACAGTGTTACTCTCAGAGCACTTTTTGTCTTGCTCATCCAGCATGCTTCCCCAGCATACTCACAGACAGTAGAGAGGTGTCTGCTTTGTCTACATAGGTTTCACTTCTCCTTACTTGTTTGGAAATGTTATTTCTCGTTCCTACCTAACCTGGCTCTGTATCCCTGGGCATTACCTTTCCTCCTGGTTGCACTTTGGGGCCTTCATGACCTGTCATGACCTGTCTCTGACTCTTAATCTTTTCTGTGTTCCATTGTGATATTGTACTTCTTTTTCTGGCTCTATGTGAAAAGCAATGTAATTAGAGGTATGCAGATAACTCTACCCCTTGCTGCCTAGGATAGGATTTTTTTTTTTTTTCCTTTTCCTTTTTGGTCACAAAATTGATACTTTTAATTTTAAAATTCACTGCATTTTTCAAAATGTGACTTTAATTTTATTAGATATAAAGGACAAATTTTGCTTCTGCAGTTTAAACTACACTTTTAATACTTAACATGCTCACCATAGTCCAAGTATGGCTGTGTTCTCTTAAAAAGTAACTTGCAATGAGATTTTAGTTAGTTTGGAATATGTTTGGGAAATTTTCATCCATGAATTCTGTTATTTGGAATGGTGATCCCTTAAGAAACTGAACAACTGACAGCTGTTCTGTGGAAAATGCCAGTTGCTGCCATCACAGATTACACTTCGTGGTGGGGTTGGAGGTTCAATGAATTGTCATTGTTTTATATTCCTTTTTTTTGTTTTGTTTTTGTTTTGTTATGACAATGAATTCTCTGTTGTCCTAAGGTCTGTTGTAATGAAATATTTTCAGCCATACTTAGGATTTCATGCTTTTCAGACACCAAAGGCAGTTTGTTTTTGTTATATATTTAAACAAATTGTTCTCTATTTCCATTTTACTTCAGTAATACTCATCTGGCTCAATTGAAGGGTCTCTGCAAATACATGAGTCTGATTGTTTGAACAGTTGTCTCCCTAATCATGATTTTTGTTTGCATTTGTGAGTGTGTGGCAAGCCTTATGTACTAAAACAAGTGAGACTCATGGAGAGAGTACAGATGGTCTTGATTTAGACCAACATTTTTACATGGAGTATAAAAATACATTATAGATATAAGAATAAGGTAATAAATAGTTTTACTGGGGTGAATTATGATATTTAAATCTGGTGAAAAATTCAAGGTGCACACAGTATTATTGCCTAAAAAGATGTGGCTTCCTATGAAAGATTGAATTGTGTTGTCTCTTAGTATTCTTGGGGAAACTCCATCTTCCCACCAAAATCTGGGGATGCTTAAGTGCCTTAAATAAAATATTTTAGTATTTGTATACAACCTATACATGTCCTTCTACATACTTTAAATCATCTCTAGATTACTTGTAACACCAAATACAACACAAATGCTACGTAGATAGTTATTCTGTATTGTTTAGGAAGTAACAATCGAAAAAGTCAGTACATGTTCCATTACACATGTTATCCCCCATGGGATACCCAGTCTGGATACAGAGGGTTGACAGTAATAAATAATGGGACCCTCAGTGCCATTTGCATTCTTGTTTAAAAGTGTCTTATTTTAGTGTGGACATACCATATACAAATATAATCTACATGAATTCAGCTATATGTACTATCTTCTGTATTAACTATAAGTGTAACTATGAATGTGAAAAAAATTACAAATAAAGTGAAAGTGATTTATAAGGGTAATTTTAATAGTGATTTTAACCTGTTCACTGACTTACATAGTTAACCTTGAGTAAGATATAGTTTCCATATAAATTATTTGAGAATAGGAGAAGTAACAAGGAATAATGATCTCTAGTATTATTGAAGATGATGTAGCATAGAGCAAGGTAGTGATAATTTTTAACTGATTAAGAACAGCTGTTTTGGGAGCAAAGAACTTTTTTTAAACTTCCAGTAATTTGCTTTTTGGCATCTGTTTGTGCTGGAGTAAACTGAATTTGTTTACTTTTATAATGTTTTTGACAGTTAACTATAGTTTAGGTTGATACCAGTTTTCATAAGCAAATAGCTTTGGTGAGAATTTATGAGAATCTCTACAAATAGTTTAGGAATCAGTAAAACATTATTCTTACAGAAGATAGGAATGTACCCATCAGTGATATTCATGCTAGAATCTGGTGAGTTAACAGTTGTTTTTGTTTCCAGAGTTAACAACAAAAGAAGATTCACCTATAGTTACTGTGTGTTTTGATTTTGCTCTCTAAAATTCTTTAGATAAATGCTATATTGTAATGGTTATTGCAACAAAAAGCTATTGTGTTACACTCCTGAAATGAGTATCTTTCCTGATCCATGAATAGCACCATTATCAAGGGGACACTTGAAGCTTTGAAGACAAGCTTTTCTTTTGTCCTTTCTTCTTGATTTTTTTTTTTTCCTCTTAAGGCAGCTACCAGTTTATGTTTGGAATATAACCAGTAACTTGTTTCTTAATCTAATTATATCATCATTCATACAGGATGAAACTAACAATTATAGGTGTATATTGGTCCCCACAATTGAAATTAAAATAGAGTTTTCCCAGTTGTCTTTGAGGAAACACATTCTTTCAGTTCTGGCCTGATCTCTCATTTAAGAGCCTGAACATGTGAAGAATGATGACCTCAGCAAGGAGGGATGTACTGGTGACTCTAGGTCTAGGTTTATGGTTGTCTAGATTGTTTATCTTTACCATTTAATACAGCAGAAAGAATTTGACTTACTTTTCTCCTCCTTTGTGTAGAAGCAGATGGACTGTGGGATATCTCTAAAGTAAAGTGGTTCTCATCTAGAGTGATTTTGCCTCCCATGGTACATGCAACCACATCTAGGACAGTTTGCTTGTCAAAAGTGGAGGGATTGCTCTTGGCTTCTGTTGTCATTGGAAAGTGAAACAGCCTACAATCCACAAAATAACTTCTCCAGGAGGAAGTAGCCCAAAATTTTAGTAGTGCCAAAATTGGGTAACTTAGTATTAAAGCATTATTATCCTTGATGAGAGGAACAGAGGAATGCAAACATTTTTAGTATTTTTCTCATCATGAAGAAAAATTCTAGGGAAGAAAACATGTACAGAATTCTTACTTTAGTGAAATTGGTTATATTATGATAACTTTTGGCAGGTTTGTGGCCTTAGTTTCAATGCAAGCTAACTTGTTTTAGGTGAGTGGCTCGAATTCACAAAACTGCTGAAGCCATAGTTGTCTGTGTTCTGATCAAATAGAGAATTATCACCAATAAAATCTCATTTAGTTTGCAAAATGGTAAGTAGTTTGCTCACATGTGTTAACATTATTGGACTATTCTTTTCTTGTTGTTTCATTTAATACTAATTGGATGTTTTGAGAGTGAGTTGGAACACACCACAAACCTACTTTCACTGACACTTAAGTCAACAGAAGATAACAGGGAGTCATTTTTGAATTTGGTAGTTGTGGTTTCTTTTTTGACACTGTTGCTATAACTGAGAAGTTGAAGCATGATCTGTTCAGGGCAAAATGAGTCATGAAGAAAAAAATTATATATATACATATGTGGAAAAAGATTAATATGACACAAATGTAAAGGGAAAATAATTTGAAAACACATTATTATAACTTTTAAAGTAAACAAATCAAAACTCCAGACTTATATCGTTGTAAAACATAGAAAACCAGATAATTGGTATGTTTTTCTGTTTCACTCTTACTTTTTAAAGGACTCTAATTGATGAATTGTTTACATTGTTCACTAAATACAGTGTTTGCGTGGTGGTGGTGGTGGTGGTGGTGGTGGTGGGGAGTTGAGAATGCATGTGATAGCAGCTTAGAGATGTGCAGTGTTTCTCCCCAAAACAATTACAGTGTAGTGGCTGCCAATGGTGATGTCACAGTCAGCAGATAAAGAACCATTTAAGATTTTTAAAATCATCATTAGAGGGCAAGGCAAGTTTGTGCCAAAGTGAAGCAATGTTAAGATTCTTACTGTTTCTCTGTTGTGTTGTTTTAAATTATAATGCCCTAAACATTTAGACATATATAATTTACAAATTATACTTATCAACAGGGAAAAGATAAAATACTGTTTACAGAAGAAGAAGGAATTTCATAGTTGAAGTAGAAGCAGCAGTATGTTGGGAGTGAAATAGAGGAAGTGATGCTGGTTTCTAACTCCATACTGTGGCTGTGTTCACCTAGCTACATCGTATGACAGTGTTGGGCAAGATCAACCTAGTTCAATTGTAATTTTTTAATCCAGATCCTCAGGTATGTTAGGCAAGTGCTCTACCACTGCTCTACATCCCTGGCCTCTTCATTGTAAATTTTAATGCTGTTTGTAGATTTAGCAGCATCTGCAGGTGTTACTCATTCGGAGGGAGGAAATGATAAGGCAGTAGTGTAGACTTAAATTGTGTGTGGAAGAAGTAGAGGATAGAGGGAACAAAGCTTCTTATAGGCAGGAAAAACCTAACTTCAAACATTTTCTGAATGCCACAGGGCCTCTCCATCAGCTGTCCACTGGACTGTTTTGACAAGATTTTGGCATGTTGTTTTCCTTGGGTCCCTACCCATCCTGCTAGATTTGGAGCCCAAGTAAGAAAGGAAGAAACTGATAGTTTTATCTTGGAAATGAAGAAAACATACCATAACTTGATATGGTAGGAATGAGCCATGCAGGGGAAGGGTAGTAAGTCTGGCATCTGGGAGACTAGATAAGTTGATAGATAGTTACAATCTATCTTTTGTATTGTACACAAGTGCCTAATTTATTATAAGTGCTTAATCAGTAACTATCAAAGCTAATAGGTAATAACAAGTAAATATAGTGAGGTGAAAACCTTCCTAAATGTATTTCTTATTACTCTCTTTGACTATCACCCTGCCCTACTTAGTTCTTGTCATTATTAATTTCTTGTGCCGTAGCAAACTTAGCTAGATAGCAGTAGCCTCTAGTGCTGTCTCCTAAATTTCATCTATTCTGTATCACCAATGCCAGAGTATCTCCTATGGGAAGCATTCTAAATGTAGGTACCCTTAGCTAATGCTTAAAGGGAAAAAGAGTTTTTAAAGCATTCCTCAGTGCCTAAATAGTGACTTATAATTGAAAAGATAAACATTATTTTTATTGTTTCTTCAAGATCTTTCTAAGGGGGCTGGTAAGTGTTATGTTTTTCACTTACGAACTTTGTGAATCAAACCATCAAGCTCACTTATTGTTATTATTTATTGTGATCACCATTGTCTTCATTTTAAAATCATTATCCTTACTATCACCTATTTTTAGTTGAAAGTTAAGTCGCTGGAAACAGACTGCCTTGGCTATATTATTTTTTAGCTCTGTGACCTTTGTTAAATTAATGTCTCTGTCTTGGTTACTTTCCTCTGGTTGCTGGGACAAAATACCCAACACACGAAATGAAGGAAGGAAAGATTTATTTAGCTTATAATTTTTGGAGGTTTCAGTCCCTAATCAGTGGGCTCTAAGGCAGGGTGGCACGGCACTGGGACAACAACACTTCAAGGTAGCAGCCAGAGCAAAAAGGAGGGAAACAAACCTTTTCTTCTCCTTTATATTGTACACAGGCTACCTCCCACCCACTTCAGAGATTCACAAAATCTCTGTGCCTTCCTCTTGCATAGGATGAGGTTATTTGCCAAGTAAGAACTCTGGTATCCTGCTGAGTCACTCAGTTAAACTTCTGAACTTCTGAAATGGACACAATGTATCAACCATAACAATCTTCTTGTCTCATTTTCTGACTTATTGGTACCACGAGGTTTACTTTTGCTTTCTTTTTTCTTACAACAAACTTTACAGTTCAGCATCTGAATCTCTTGGTTTATATCATGGAGAAAAATCACCTGCAATTTAAGTATGTTTTATAAAGCAGAAGAATTTTATTTGCTAAATTTTATTTGCTAATACGTTGAGGATTTTTGCATTTGTGTTCATTAAGGAGATTGCCTATAGTTTTCTTTTTTTAGTTGAGTCTTTATTTGGTTTGGGGATCAAGGTGATACTGACTTTGGTGAATGAGTTTGGGAAAATGCCATCCCTTTCAATTTATTTTGAAGAGCTTGAGGAGTGTTGGTGATATGTCCTTAAAGGTTTTGTGGAATTGAGTAGTGAATCCATCAGGTTCTGGGCTATTTTTGGTTAGTAGATTATTACCTTCTTCATTGTTGGTGGGAATGCAATGGAAATCAGTATGGAGATTTCTCAAAGAATCGAAATTAGAAATTCCATAAAATCCAGTGATTGCCTATTAGGTATCTTCCCTGAAGAGCTTAAGACATCACACTATAGAGATCCATGCATACCAGTGTTTATAGTAGCACAACTCCTAAAGCTAAATCCTGGAAACAGCCTGTATACCCATCAACAGATGATTGGATTTTTAAAAAAATGTGGTCTATATATAGTGGAACACTACTTGGCTATAAAAAATTATAGATTTGAGACATTTGTAGGAAGATGGATGCAGCTGGAAAATACAGTGTTGAGTGAAATAAACCAGATACATAAGCTTAAATACCATATGATATCTCTCATTTGAGTGAGGCAAAGTACAGACAAAGAAAATAATAAAGGATGGATTGAAGGGGGCAAGGCATGGATTTCTTGGAATAGAGAAGTGGTCTGAGGAAAAGAAAGAGAAGGTGAAGTAGAAATAAGGATATGCCATATATAGGAACCTCAATTAATGTAAACAGCATAACATGACCTAAGATTAATAATATCAAGAAGAATGAAAAATGGGATAGGGGAATTGGAGGGGGGATGGCAGGAGGAGGAAAGAAAGGGAAGGGGATCTAAAAAAAAAAAAAGTTGTGGCTATGTACATGTAATCACCCCCCAAGTAATTATAAACTGCATAAAATCAAACATACTAATAAAATAAAAATTAAAGCAGAAGATAAAAGGTTATTGATTTTTCCTATATCCCCACTTAAAGACTGACCAAAAATATTGCCCTTAATATTATCTACTTCTGGTGGAATTATTTTGGAAAAAGGGCTCTAGCAGCCTTTTCATTCAGTTGTCTCTACTGCTTTCTGAACATTCTCTTTTTGAAAACTGACGTTTATGTCAAGCAAGTATCATCTGTCTCTGTGGTTACAGTTGCCCAGACTGGATCGAACTTTTGATCCTTCTGCCTCAGCCTCTTCAGTAGCTCAAATTACAGGTAAGTGCCATCTTGCCAGGATAGTTTCTATAACTTTTAGTCTCCCATGTTCTGCTATGTCTGGCTTTTGTTTTTTTATGCACAAATTTCTGCTCCCTTTTTGGAAGATAGCCTTTTAGTTCTGTGATAGAAGTTCTGACTGATGAAGGTGAATAGTTAAGCTTCACTTGAAGCCAATCTTACATACACATATGTATGAATATGTATCTGTAGACATGTAAATGAATGTAAGGAAGCTAAACATAGAACTGTTTGCTGCTTTTCATAGTAACAACTTTAATGGACTCCATCAATCATTTATTGTGGTTGAAATCCTTTTTGTAAGTACACTTACCAGCTAAATTTAAAAAAAAAATCTATGAGACTAGTGATTTCATCAATTTTAAGGATGAAACAGTAGTTTAGAATGCAGGAAATACAGATTGCATCAAAGGCAAGATTTTGTAAATGAGAAAGTTAAGTATAAGAACACTTCTATTATGTGCTTGATTTTCTATTGCAAAACCAAGATTCATTTGAGAAGCTAGGAAAAAAAAGACCTTTAAGCAGCCTAAACACAGAATTTAAGTATAAATACTTATAATAAATTAGAAGTAGCAGTCATAAGGTAGGAACCAGCCAGTAGGGACCTCAGTTGTGTTTATGGATATTTTTATAAATAGTATTATATTCTTATATATGCTTACAATAGTGATGACCCATGATGACCCAAAGGCCAAGGAAAAGTATGAAATATCACATAATCCACAAGTTTAAGAAAGCCAAGATACTATTTCTGACAGGTACACAGATTTAAAATATTCCAAAAAGAAATAGACTTTTAAGTAAGACAAAAGGTATAATAGACGAACTCCTGGTGGTATTGTATATGCGGTGGTGGTTTGTAATAGGGAGAACCTGGACCGAGTAAAAGTAGTTAGGAGGCTTTTGCTGTAATTGAAGAGGGAGGCACAGGGAGTCAGCATCGAGAACCTGAGTCTGGGGGCATGTGGACAAAAAACAAGGGATAGATACAACACATGCTGAGTAGATTCTGCAGCATGAAGCACTGTACTGAACTAGATGTAAATGGGGAAGAGGGACTAAGTACTTGAAAAGAGTGATGTTTACTACTGCAGAAGTGGGACAGGCAGTGGATTTTGCAGGGAGGAAAATTGGCTTTGTTTTTGGGGTGCTGAATTCAGCATTGGCAGAATATGTGGCAGGACCTTGGATTTAAGAGCTTTTGAGAGGCTCTTTTTAGAAGTTCCCAGAGCAAGCAAAGACAGGCATGCTTTCATAGTTGCCTTGGTAAGTGCTTAATAATTATTGGTTTGTTTTGTTCTTTTGAATGTCGTGAGATGACTGGATTTGCTTGAAAATAAATTTTGTTCAGATACTTACTTTTTACTTACAAGTAAAATACTAGTAATGAAATCTGTTTAAATTCTTGGTGAAGGCTGAGTAGTGGAAGCAGAGGTGGGCCTACTAACTGTTGGGTTAGTACTGTGAAGCCACATGTTCTTTCTGGAAATGTTATGTACAATTTCCACCCTACTCTTCTTAAGCTTAGTTGAATGCAATTTGAAAAATATAAAAGTGTTAGTAATTGCCTCCAACCCCAAATGAACAGTTTCCCACCATGCTTCCTTGTGGTGTTGCTTGGCTCTTGCTTCTGTAACACAGAGATGCTTTGCTCCTGACCTTACTGAAGCTGTGAAGGGAAGTGCAATTTCCTGCTTTCAATATGACAATTCTTTTGCTACATCATTGAATGTGTTGCTACTATTTCCATGATATTTAGACAAACAGTCCAGATTTATTAGCTAAACACAAAATGCTTTTAGGAAAGTGAGATAGTACAGCTTCATTTCATTGGATCTGTTTTTGGGCTGGATTTTTAACAGCAGTAAGGAATTTCTGAAGTGAAAACTTTTGTCTTTAAAATGGCAGTTTTTATTGACATGGTTAATTAATAATGACAGATACTGCCATTGTAGAGTTAGGAATCTGTGATTAATAGTTGACTTTTGAGGAAGGCAATCTTAGATGATTTAGATTAGTACTTAGTTTTTTTTAAAATAACTTGATTATCCTGCTAATTATCGAGCACATTACTTTTTCCTATAGTGAGACCTTTTCCCTTTTTCAATAAGGAAATTATAAAAATACCTTTTCCTTTTCTGGATATATTCAATTTGGGATTTTTATAAGCACGCAGATTTTATTCTGTTTAAGCATATTTTTTTCTAATTGGGCAGATAAACTTAAACTCCCTTTTTGCTATAAACTATTCTTTCCTGTGAGTGCTGCAAAAAGAGGAATCTAACCTCCAGGAGAGTACAGTGTATGCTACTGACTAAGCTTTATTTCTAGATTGGAGAGTTTTCCGTTTTTCAAAATGCTAAAGCCTGATGGCAGTTTAGAAAAGTGTTTTTCTTGAGTTTGACTTGCTGAGTCTCTAATGATGATTTTTCAGTGTCAAACTGTAATTTGCTATCACACTTGGTACTCTGTGGACCCTGATGTGAAACAGGTGATTTTATTGCTGATGTCCTTTTAGGACAAATGATTTTTCATGTGTTTTGAATGACATCCCTTTTCCCTAGGTACATTAAATTCTAATTTTGTTACCCTTTTCTGACTTAAATGAACACTGTCCCCTCTTGCTTTTTTTTAACCTACCTTTCACTTTCTATTTTTTCTACTTTTTAAGCAGTCTATTCTGATAACTTCTTGAACTGTTTCCCTAAATTTGTAAACCTGATGTAAAGGACTACCCATTGATAAGTAAAATCTAAAAACATGTTTCCCTTTTACAATCAAGCCATGTTTGAATTGAAATTTAAAAAAAGTAACTCAACCCCCATAAAAGTTTTAAAATTCATTTCTTTTTTCCCCTTCTCTTTTGAGAATAGAAGTAGACCGTATGCTTTGTAAATAGTATACAATGAAATTACTTTGCAGTTAAGAATAAAATTTATGATACTGAATAGTGATAAGAGCATATAGTTCTATTAGAAAATCTGTACTGTGTAAAGCTTATTGAATCTGTGTAGTGTATTGCAAGTGTTGTAATTGGCAAGTCACCTAGGTGTTTGGATAGAAAAATCAGTTCAGAAAAATTATTCTGCTTTTAGTTTGTTCTAACTCTGATAAATCATCAAGGCTGGGTCTTTGCCACCTGTTGCCAGTTCACCTTTATGTCACCTTTTGTTGGAACCATCTCATTCTAATTAACAGATTTACATGGTAATAGACCTTGATGTACTGATTATTTAGCATTGTTTATTCCTGACACTGACTGGTCCTTTGTTCAGTTTCCTGTAGCCCTCTCTTCAGTTCTTCTGTAATAATCATAACCTGTGTTTACTTTGTGGATTTTTTTTTTTTAAATTTTTGAGACAAGGTCTTGTGTAGTCCAGGCTGGCCTTGACACACAGTCAGCCTCTTGAATACTGGGATTACAGGTGTACATCACCACATCTGGTCATAATCATTACAGATATTCCTTGTTTAACAACTTATTGTTTGGATTTAAGACCCATCCTTTTTTGTATGCATCTGAAGTTCTGTACATCTTGTTTATAGAGCCTCAATGTCTTTGTGTACAAATACTGTTTGTTTATATACTACTCTAATTTTTACTGATTGTACAGTGCAGTACTATAGTTTTATGTTGTTATACATTACAGTACTATTTAGCTGAATGGCACAAGTGCCTGCCTGGCAAAGGTCATGAGTTTGATCCCAGTACAAAAAACAAAAAACAAAGCAAAATAAAACCACATACATTATAGTGCTACATATAAGAGGCAGATAAAAGCAGAGTCATCAAGTTGGAGTTTCCTTTGACCATTTCTTTGTTTTAAATACTGTATTTACTGAACATAGACCTATATAACATTAATAGTTACTGAATGCTTCCTGTGTAGCTGATTCTGTGCCAGATCCTACAGATGTATGATTTCAATAGTAGTTTTATCTGTTTTTAGAGATAAATAAATTGATGTCTTGGCCAAGTTCACAGTTAGAAAATAAAGTGAAGATTAAAGCATGTCTTTCTGATTCCAAAGTTTATACTATACTATATATATTGGTAGTTCTGTGCTCTGCTGTTTGAGCCAGTTAAATGTTTCTCAAAGTCCACTGACCTACCATTAGGGTCTTAATTGCCTTATTATCCAACGTATGTCAAATCTACCTGGTACAAATTTGTTTTTTTCGTATTGCCACATGTGTAGTGGTTTACATCAGTGAACTAGTCCATAATTTTGGAGATTGACCAGAATGAGTTTTTCATTCCATAAGCTTTTTTTTTTCTTTTTGTGGAGTTTAATCATTACTGTTTTAATCTGTAATTAACAATTTAAAGAGCTTTTTTAAAAAAAAAATAGATCACATTTATAAATTTTGTTGACAAAAAAAGCTGAAGGACTTACAAGAACTACTTTTGTTATTTAAACGATTAAAGCAGACTGTAGGCCTGGTGTTAGCAGTGCTGGGAGGATTAGTTTTTAATTAGTATCAACACTTTAAGTAACATGACATTAAGGATTAAATAGATGGATTAGGGAACAACTTCTCTTAAAGCAACAGACTAAAGAGTTAATTGGGGAGTCATAGGCTTTATGCTGTGCAGCCTCCTCCAGTCTTCATATCTTATCCAACTTATTTTGAAGTTGCTTTGATAGTGCTTTGGGATGAGAGTCAGCAGACATTTGTATGTATTCTTATTTTTTGTTTTATACAAATGTAAAATCTTCTATTCCATCCTTCAGAAAGTATAGGAATCCCTTTCTACCTCCAATGCTATTTCTCCTCCGACTTTGCAGGTGACCCATCTACCACTTTCCTTCTAATATTTTCTTCTAATCTAAACCCTTATTGTCTGGATTATTGTCCAATTGCTACTGTATAAATTTCTTAGTACTTTGCTTCTAGTCTTTTATCTAAATTTCTCTGTAAAAGTAACATTCTGGAGATACAGTTTTACTGTGTCATTCTTCTACGCAAGATATGTTAATGACTTCCAGTTTCTTGTTGTTTGAAGGTTGATATTTGTCATTTTTCTTCTGAAAGGTTACAGGGCTTCCCATGCAGTGGATATTTTTGTTACTAGTCCTAGGAGAGCCTGCAGTGTATAAGCAGATTATAGGTTGTGATTTTTTCACAGATCTAAAATTTGTTAGTCATAATGGATTTTGTGAAAGGATGTTATTAAAAGTAAATGCCAAATTAATGAAATTTAAAAGATAGTATTCAGAGGCCCTAATAATTAAAGGTATTTATCAAGTATCAGCCATTGTACTTTCCACACATATTGGTTTGTTTGTTTTCTCAACCAACAATGAGGAAGATTCTGCTATTTATTTTTACAGGGAGGAGACCAGGCCAGAGAAGAGAATAGAGGAAGGAAGTGGCTGTCCTAGGCTTTCTGGCTTCAGAATCCATGTTTTTGAACCCCTGAGCTGTGTTGCTTTCATAATGAATTGATAGGTTAAAGAAAAACTTTGAACCTAGTAGAGGAGAGGAAAGAATTGTTCAAACATAGCTTTAACCTTTCTCTGCCAAGGTCCCAGGTCTTTTTGCATTTTGTTGTTTTGCCAGATAGTTTGTGAACTTGGCTGAACTTCACAGATACAAGCATTTGAACATCTGAAATAGGGAAGAGTTGAAGGTTATCAGAATAAAAAAATTCAGTCCTTTGGAGCATAGTCAGGTAGGTGCCTTTGGATAGAATGTGCAGAACTCTATGCAGAAATAAAGAGAAAGTATCTGAGCATGATTATTCATTGTGAAAATTTGTTAAAAATATCAACAAAGCACTGTTTTGGTTAGCCATCTGCTGGAAGAAATGAACTTGCTGTTGTTTCAGAAAACTGTTGATTAGTGATTTGTTCGTAGATTGAATATTTCATCTGGATTGTTAATTGGGGAAAAAAGTTCTACTTTCAGGTTCTTTTGCAGGCCAAATTGAAGTTGCTATTTCTTTGAATTCTGAATATAGATGGAATATCTATGACTGTTGAGAGACAGAAGTTTCATCTTAATTGAACAGTAATTAACTTTGATTTTAACTCAGTTGTTTTCATTAAATCCTCAGATAATTACAGTGAAGCAGATACATTCATATTTTTCATAAATAAAAGGCATATAGATTGTGTAAGAATAATTAATTTGTAGATAAAACATTTTATCATAATAAAATGTATAATAAACGTATCTTCAATATTAGCCAGCCATTCATCCCACAACTTTTTATTGAGACAACTGTCAGGAATCGAATGACCTCTTGTCTCAAGCACTGTTACAACCATGAATACAAGATACAACAATGAATACAGGATACAACTATGAATAAAAGAAAGCTGTGTCCCCATGAAGCTTACATTCTAGAGATAGAGATAGTAAACATACATAATATGTTATATATTTATAACTTGTAATATATTAACTAGTAGGTATTGTAGAAAGATGAAAAAATAGGACAGGGCAAGGAGGTACTAGGGAATGTGAGAAAGGCAAATTGGAATATTTTAGATTTGGTGATCAGGGCAGACTTTTTTGGTATTTGAACAAAGGTTTGAAGGAAATGAGGAACTGAGCCAGTTAATCGATTTAAAGCTTGTCCCTTTTTCTTTTTCATTTCATTTTTACTGTGGGTAGTACTTCATTGAGTTCTTATATTTATGTATCTTTAAATATACAGTTTTCCATATATTAAATGATAACAGTTTTTGTCCTTGCTGCAGGGTGAAATTATGAGGAATCTCAGGGTAAGTATTATCTGAAATGAAGTTTGATTTTGTTTTTGTCTCCCTGTGGGCTTTATTGCTTCAGATCCTTGCTAGGTTCCAGGGGCTCACCTTTCTCCTTCTCTTCATGTTTGTTACTTCATTGTAGCATCTGGACACCAAATCTTGATTGTGTTTTAATAGGATATAAATCATAAAACCAAAGAAGACTATAGACTGAGGACTAATTTATTGTGAGGTGTTAGCCTGACCAACGGGAAGTCATGTAGGATTACTTATGCTTAATTATCTCCTGTTAAATGTTAACTTTTAGTACATGTCCAAAAAAGGAAAGAATTAGAATCTTTTTAAAGATATTTGGTGCCCTTTTCTGAGCTATGGACTTTGCAACCTGACTTCATTCCTTATAACAGTGCTTTTTTTTTTTAAGTAATTTTTTTATTTTAAAGAGAATAAAATGAAGAAAAATAAAACAGAATAAAGCCAATCAAAACAAAACAGTGTAAGTGATACAGGATTTCAAAACAAGATAATAGGAAACCAACAATGGCTGTCATAATGCCTCATCTTCAAAATAGCTACTCATACCATCAGACCTATTAAAATCAAACAAAACAGAACAGAATGGAACCAATAAAACAAAACAATGTAATGTAGGACTTCAAAACAAAATAATAGTAAATCTAAAATGGCTACTATAATTTATCTTTGAAATAGCCCATGCCATCAGATAACAACAAAATTAAACAAGATAAAACAGAATAAAACCAAACCAAACAATGAAAATAACATAGGATTTAAAACAAGATAATAGGGAATTAACAGTGGCTACCACCTTCAGAAGGCGATCCCCCCATAAATGGCTATATTGTGTTTTGTTATCCTCTAAATAGATGATCACACTACTGGTTTTAGGCCTGCAAAGTCAGTGAAACAGTGAATACTATAAGCATTAACTTGTGTTTTACTTCAATAGCTATCATCTCAGCCTGTGTTTCTCTAGATCAGCTGATCACTTGGAGAGTAGGTCACTTGTAGGGTATGTTGGCGGCTCTTGTCTTCTAGCCTGTGTGCTGGAAAGGGCTGACATCTGGTTTTCCTCACTGCAGCCTGTGCATGGTGCCAACTCACAGGAAGGGTTTGGTGTCTGGGTCTTTCCCCCGTGGCCTGCAAATGGTGCTGACTCACAGGAAGGGGCTGCCTTCTGGGTCTTCTTCTCTCGACCTGAGAATGACACTGACTCACAGGAAGGGGCTAGCATCTGCTTCTCATCCCAGTGGCCTGTGCATGATGCCAACTCCCAACAGTGCTTCTTAAACTAAGGCATGCAGTGGAGTACCTGGGTGGTCTGTTAAAACACAGATGCCTGGGCCACAGAGTTCCTTATTTAGTAGTCCTTTTAAGACCAACAGCATGTTTCTAACAAATTCTCAGGTGATCCTTATACATTGGACTCAGGGCTATTACCTCAGCATGTACTTCAGAAATTGGTGTGATATTTTCCATATTTGTTGAAAGGCACTTCATTTGCCTTAGGCATGAACCCAGGTCTCCATGACTCCACTTATGCTTTTTCTCCTGTTCTGCGTCTTTCTGAGAGTATATTATTTGGAAATGCGCAAAATACATTATTCTTTACTTCATAAAGAATGATGAACATCTATATATTTTATCCCTCAAAATTTGAACTCTGGTATCATTTGACTTGTGGAAGTCTCCACAGGACTTGCTGGCCTACTTTTGTTAAAATAGATCATGTTAAATCAGTAAGAAAGGGAAGTTCCTTTCAACTTACCAGAAATATTTTAGAGTTTTTGAAGTATATATGTTATTATGAGTTTATAGACTTGCTTTGGCATCTCCATCAAAATCACATGGGAAAATAAATTGTTTTCTCATTTTATTGCTTAATTGTTCCTTAGAAATTGTTTCACATTTTTTTGCTCTCAACTCTGCTATTTGGGTGGTCACTGTATTAGATTCATTGGTCAAGTTAGCCCTGCTAAGAGCCAGAAAAGTCCTTAGTAAGACCCACTGGTAAGAAAGCAGATGTTCCTGGATTATCTGTGTGTATCTTGATACCTGTTGAAGGCATAAAGATGTTAAAAAACAAAACTAGAATCAACAAGTCTTAGACAATTAGAGTTAAGGTCAGTACTTTTCCCATCCTAAAGTATTTAACTCAAATTATGAAAGTAGTAAAATTGACTTATTTCCCATTCTTCCTCTGGCCTTGAAATACTCTCTCCTGAATAGATTTCACTGAGATTCTAAGAAAAGAAAGAAAAGCAGTCCTGGATAGTCAAGCATAAAGGGGTGCAGGGGGAACCTAAAAACCAAAACCAGTGAAATGGTACATAGGCTATTGCATGAAATAGTCAATGAGAGGTGCCTAAAAATAACATTTTTTAAAAATGTATGTCTTTAGATTTTGCTAGTATGTTTTCATGTACTAGCAAGTAGCTACAACTGGTAGAGAGACTTACAGTTTGATGGCTGGGAAATCTTAAGAGATGGTCATAAAGGCCCCTGAGATATTATAGTATTCCTTAGAAAGGAAACTATCTGTTCTCTTTAACCTTCCTTCACAAGAGGGGTGCATGCATGTAGGGTCTTTAGAGTTCATCTAGTAGAACATATGCTTTATATTAGGAAACTGACACTGAAGGCTGTTTTCAAGACATGTAGCTCATGAATGGCAGCCTGGAATAGATGGAATGACAGATGTTCTTTAGTCTTCCTGCTTTACTCCTGCTCTAGTTAGCTCTCCTCCTTCATTTTCATCTCCTGTTCAGCTCCTAAACCATTTACTTTATACATAGTTTGTTTAACAGCCATACAGAGGAGCCATAATTCATTGGCCTTCTCTCACCTGTATTTATAATAAAAATACAACTGAGGGTTTTATTTTTTTGTCTCGTTGCTTATGAACAGAATGTATCTTTTATATATCCATTAAAACATTTTTCTTCTTATGTAGAAATGCAACAGTTAAGGTTCCAACAGAAAATAAGTAGTACACTTAAATCAGGAACATTTGAGAAGAATGGGATGAGGGTAGAGGGTAAAACCAAGTTATAATCCCCAAATTCAAATGAACAAAGTAAGGGAGAGGTTCACACAACCTGATGGGAAATGGCCTTTATATAGAGCTTTTCTGTTGCTCCTTTAGAGAACTTCAGACCCTAGGACATCTCCTAGGGAGCATGTCAGGGAAATAGATTACTATCCCCCAACGCAACCCCTGCCTTCATTCAGTGACTATCTTGGTTACTTTTCTCTCCTTGCTGGGACAAAATACTTGACAGCCAAAATGAAGGAAGGAGAAGATTTATTTAGCTCACGTGTTTGTGGAGGTTTCAGTCCATAATCAGTTGGCTCCAAGGCAGGGCTGCATGGCACGGGGCAAGACTGCAAGGAAGCAGCCAGCAAAAGCAACCAGAACAAAAGGGGGAAAGAGCAAGCCTCTTTTCCTCCCTTACATTGTATACAGGCCATCCCCCACTACCCCTCAGGGCAGATGTAGCACTCACAAAATCTCTGTGCCTTCCCTCTTGCACAAGATGAGGATATTTAGAAAGAAAGGATCCTGGTTCCCTGCTGAGTCACTTCGTTAAACTTCTGAACTCCTCAAGTTAACACAATTATCAGCCATAACATCGAAAAGTCACAATGCATCGAAAGCCCATTATGTACTGGGAAGTTTTAGGGTCAGAGGGCAGGACAGGGAAAGGTTCAGACCACAGGAATATCATAACATTTTTTGATTCCAATTGTGGGATAGCAGTTGTTCTTGTTAGAAAAGGACAGGTGGGTAATGTTAGAGCAGAAATGTTAGCTTTCAGTGTTCATAACAGCATCACTCCATCAATGGCTTTTTTTGCCAAGATCTTCACCATTCCAGCTGTCTGTGGAGTTCCTGATTTGCAGGACTGTAAGGGAAGTTTTTTCCCTTGAACGTGCTGAGACTTGAACAGAGGGCCTCTTGTATGCCAGGCAAGCACTCTCCTACTGAGCTATACCTCTGATTCTCCCCAAAGGAAATTTCTCAGCCCTGTTCAGGTAGTCTGCCTAAGAACTCCTGCCTGTATGTGTTAGCTCTCCAGTTCTGGGAAGCCTTATTCGTCTGTGAGTAAGAACGGCATGGCCCCCAAGCAGAAGAGCTTAGGAAAATTTGCTCGGAGCTATTTCTTAGAATGAGTGTGTACATATTAAGTTTTACGAAACAATAAATCTGCCTTATTCGCTTGCATGAGTGTAGTATTCAAAATCAAATTGAGAAAACGCAGTATCTGTGTTTCTCCTAAATCATCAAATTTGCTATGTTGACAGTCTTAGATCTTTTGGATTTTTATCATCAGATAATGGCATTGGTTTTATTTTTGTACTAACCTTGTTGCTTTATATAACAGTTGCACATTTAATAGGATTTAGTTTACTAAGATATTTACCCATAGTAAAAATCACGTTCTCTCTGGTAGTATTAGAATAACATTAAGGTGTTTAACTTATGCATGATAGATGCTGGGCCCTTAATGTGTTCCATTAGTTTTTGTTTTTTTCATTTTTAAGAAACACTGAACTAGAGCTGAGTGTGATAGTGCGTGCATGCCTGTAATCTTAGCACTTGGGAAACTAAGGCAGGAGCATCTTGAGTTGGAGGTCTTTCTGGGCTATATAGCAAGAAGGAATAGTAGGACACACTCAGGAAGGCCAAGACAGGAGGATCACAAGTTAGAGCCCAGCCAGAACAACTTAGTGAGATTGGCTCAAAATAAAAAATTTAAGACCGAGGACATGAGAAGTAAAAGGTTCTTGCCCTAGTATAAATAACTGTACAGTTATTGCAGTGTTCTAATGTGGTGGAAGGCCAAAGTGAGAACGCTTACCACTTCCTGCTTCTTCTTCAGCCCTAATTACAACTCCCCTTCCTGTTTGCAAGCACAGAAAATTCCAATCGGTTCCTTACACGTCATCAATATCCGCCCCATGTGCCACTTCCAATCAGAGTCATGTAACCCTCTGCCTCTCTGTATCTGATCAAAGGAGACAGCCCAGTTGCCATGGGTTGTGTGCTCCTTTCCATGTCCTCAACTCAATAAACCTTCCATTTTGTACTTTTTACTTCTCTGTTGCACCAGAATACTCTAAGAAGAAGGCTTTGAGGTTCAGCACTTAATGCCACCACCACCACCACCACCACCACCACCACCACCGCACCACACCACACCACACCACACCACACCACACCACACCACACCACACCACAACCTGAAACAGTTTCAAAGTTAAGTACAATAAAAGTAACTTATTTTCTTGAACTCTTTGAGAGTAAATTGCTGATGTGATGCACTCTGCCTTCTCAATGGATTTAATCATTGGTATGGCTGATACATTGTGTTAATTCGAGAAGTTTAAAAGTTTGACTAAGACTCAGCAGGAAACCAGGATCCTTACTTTATAAATATCCTTTCCAAATACTCTAGTGTATATTTCCTACAAATAAGGAACTTATCCTATATAACTGTCTTACAATCATCAATATTGGAAAATTATGTTTCTATCCTCGTATTCCAGTTATATTTTACCATTTGTTCCAATAGAAGCAGAAAGATCCAGCTCAGAGTACTGTGTAGGATTCAGTTGTCTTGTGTCTCTAGTCTCTCATCTGGAGAAAGTTCCTTAGTCTCTCCTGATATTCCTGGCCTTGGTACATTTGAAGAGTAATATTTTTTTTGGAGGATAATTATTTTGTAGAACTTCCCTCAATTTGAGGTTTTCTGATCTGTGCTCATCACTAAATTCAGGAAGTCAGATTATGCATTTTGTCTCTCGGATTCTGTCTCTGTCTCCGACAAGGCCTCATTATGTATCTCAGGCTGGCCTTGAACTAATGACTTTCTTCTCTGTTTCCCAAATGCTGGGATTATAAGCATATGCCATCGAGTCCCAGGGTATGCATTTTTGACAAGAATGTCACAAAGGCAGTACTGTACTTTTTTTCATTGCATTCTGTTATGTTATGTGATCTGTACCATTACTGATGATGGTCTCTTTGATGATTTGATATAGGTAGTGTCTAGTAAGCTGCTTTGTGTAGTTATCAGTTATGCTTTGTAATTAATAAGTATTTTAAGGAGAATATTTTTAAAGATATGTTAATATCCATCCTGTTCTTTATCAAATGTTGCATTCATTTTCATTGATATGGACTTGTTCCTATGTTAACTTCATTTTTTATAATTTGTGATCTTTATTTAGCATATATTAGATTTTTAAAAATATCTTTGTCTTTCATTGCTATTATCAGAACAAATTAAGGCTTTATAGAATTTGTGCTGGATAAAATATAATTTATTGGGCCAACTCTGGTTTTTTGGCTTACTGTAGCAAGTGCAGTCTTTGATAACTTTTAAAAACTGGCTCAAATATTAATATTATGTAAAAGCATATAATGGCGGTCTCAGATTTTTTACTACTTCTAGGGTAATCATGTGTAGTGTATGTAAACTCTAATTTATGCCGTCATTCACCATTGCAATTCAAATTAGTTTCAAAGCCGAAGTGAAGTAAGAGTAGCTGAAGAATGAGGCATTTCCATCATTGAAGCATATAAAAATGAGAAGGATCTGTATTGTGAAAAGACTTTTGTACTTTTGGTGTTTACCTTGGTTTTAATTATGTGACTTAATTTTTAAGGAGTTTCTCTCATTTGTTCATGAGCCTAATAACTGATCCATAATACCTTATGTTCTAGAGTGTCTTGAAGGTATTGGCTACTGAGGTGACTTCTCTAGCTACCTACATTCTTGGTATGTTTAGTAGTGAGTTTTTGCAAACATTAACTCAATCTGTAGAAATAAGGATCTCTTACCACACTGGTGGAATACACACAGTGGAATATTCAGATGAAGCTTATTTTATGTAGTCCTTTTATCATCTGCTTTCATTTAACCAGAGATTTCCCTTATTGGTGTTTGTGCAAATTAAGTGGAGAGTTGAATTAATTTCTAATTGAATTATTAAGAGCAGTTAATTCTTAACTGTTTTGTTAAAATGAAATTGCTTGGATTTGATCTCTTTCGGTAATAATTTTTTAAAAAATGCACCAGTGAATGTTTGATCCATGTTTCCATTGTATTTCAGGTACTGAGAATGTACACATAGCTAAGTTGATGCCTTCTCTAGGAGTTTGGAACTTGGTTGGGCCGCAGATGAAATTTTGAAAGTTTTCTATAGCATGCAGATTAGGTAGGAGGCTACTAATTATGTCTTTTGGGTAGGGAAAGTTCAGTCTTGCAAATCCGGTGGGTTGGAGTTCAGAAAAGCCATTTCAGGCAGGTAAGCAGCAGAATTAAAGGCAGAGCGTGCAGGAAAAGGATTATCCTAGGACTGGGAGAAGCTCAGGGAGGGTTGAATATAAAACGAGTGGCAGAAGATGAATTTGGAGACCACAATGGAGAATGGAGAGTGTATTGCCTAATGCTTCAATCATTTATGCTTTTGTTTACATTGTACCTTAAAAATCCTCTGCTTCCCCTGTTTTGTTTTTTTCAGATAGGGTCTTGCTGTGTAGTTCAGGCTAGCCTTAAATTGACTTCATAGCCTCGGCTGACTTTAACTTGTCTTACTGGTTCAGCCTCCTGGGTACTAGAATTATAGTCATATACCAAGATACGTGGCTTTAAAAGTTTATCTTAAGTAAATCAGACTTAGAAATAAAGTGTTTAACTTGGAAGTGTTTAATCTCAAAGTGTTTAATTTTGGAAGGCTATTCTGTTCAGATGTATTAATTGTTCATATTGACTCTAATATTCTACATAATACAGATCTTATGGTTTTTGTCTGCTCATTGTAAGTTGTATATATCAAATTATTTTTAAAAATGCTAAGTTTTTATTAGAAACATGTATTCATAAAGGTACACTTTTTTTTTCGTCTTTTTGAGACAGGGTTTCACTATGCAGTTCAGGCTGACTTCGAACTCACTTTGTGGCTCAGGCTGGTCTCGAACTTGCAATGATCTTCCTGCTTCAGCCTCCTGAGTGCTGGGATTACAGGCGTGAGCTACCATGCCTGGCGGTACACTTTTCTTAATTAGCAAGTGACTACCACAGAGTGGACTACTATTAGCATCCTGAATGCCTCTGGTGCCTCCACTTACTATTCTCTACAGTATACTTCCCTTCCAGAATAACCACTATCCTGACTCTACTGCTGTAAATTAGTTCTTCCTACTTAGAGTTTTATATGAATAGCACTGTTGTATATTCTTTTGTGGTTAATTTCTTATGTTTAAGGCTGCCTGTGAGATTCATCCATCTTTTTGCATGTAGTTTATTGCTGTGTGATATTACATATATAATTTTACCATAGTGTATACTACTATTTATGAATGGTTGTGTTTCTGGATGCTTCCTGCTTAATTTCAAATAATGCAGCTAGGACATTCCTGTGTATATTTAATGTTTTTAAATATATATATTTTTATTAGGTAAATCTCTGGGGATGGAAGGGAGGGGTCTGGCATTTTTGGTCTTAAGGTCCATTCTGGCTAGTGTTACGATCTTGGTTGTCTTTCTCCATAACTAAGATTAGAGACTTTATGTTGGCTTTTTGGGTGTCTGTATGTGTGGGAGGATAAAAGATAGAACAGCATTTTGTCTGTGTTTTTACTTGGTTGTCTCTCTTTCCAGTAATTTGTACTAGTGCTTTTATTGTATTCTAGACAGAGTCCTTTGCTGACTATATATGTTACATATATTGTATTCTGTGGCTTATGTTTTCTCTCCGCGCTCCTAACAGACAGTCTTTTGGATGGCAGACAGTCTTAGTTTTAGTGTGTTCTAATGTGTCTCTTTTTTTCTTTGTGTAAGCTTTAAGAAACCTTCACCTGTGTTACAGTCATGAAGACATATTTCTATATTAGGATATAAATATGGTTTGAGGTCAGGATTTTTTCCCTCCACTCATATGCATAACCAGTGGGTTTTTTTTTAAAGTTTCAAATCATAAGATGTTTAATATTTTAAAATATTGTATCTAGTTGTCTGTTCGTACTTTCCCTTTTAAGATCACTTCTAATGCTGTCTTGTAATAGAAATTAGGGTTGTTATGGTTCTGCTATAGTAGTTCAAATTGCATACAAATTTATTTTTCTGCCTTTCATGGGTAGAAAATTATTATAGCAGGGAAGCTGTTACTTTTAGAATAACTTATCAATTGGTTAGTTGATTTTTTTTTTTTAGGCTACTTTTGTTGCTCCTAAAATTTTGAGAAAACCTTTTTCTTAAAGATAATGCTTGCAAGATAAATATATTGTTGGACAATAAAAAGATAATAAGATTTTGTGGCATATTGTATGTACATTACTTTTCATAGTTAGGATATATAAATGTTTACCATGTCGAAATTATACCTTTGAGGATTAACTTAACATGTTTTTTAAAATCTATAATTTCCTGTTATCTAAAAAGAACTTGTCCTTAAGATCTTAGTATGAGATCTTAAACTCTAAAGCTCTTAAATATCATTTTGTTTTCCCCATAAATTTGTTTGGGATTATGAGTTGAAGTATTGCCTAAAGGAGATAAGCTAGTCAGAATTTATTTGAGGATACTCCAAGAGATAACCATGAGATGAATGCTTAATTCATCAGGAATTAATTCAAATTAGTAGTTATTTACTCAAAAGTCAGCTTTTTATTTAAACTGCTTTTTATGAATGATCAAAGTTCCTCTTACTGTCTTTAATAATGAAATCTTCTGGTTTAATGTAAGATGAAAATATTGTTTTTTTCAAGTTAATAATCTTTAGGGATAATTACAATATATGATCACAAGATAATTTTCTTACTATTATGTGGAAAGGAAAATTTCACATTTTATTACATAGTTTTGGCAACCACACAAGAAATAGTGATGGTGAACTAGATACTTGCTAGTTTACTCTCCGTTTCTCTTATTGCCCTCATATCTTCCTACCCCCCTTCCGTCCTCTCTCTTTGAGGTAGGGTCTCAAGTAACCTCCTGAGTAGCTGAGATTATAGATGCCTACCACCAAGCATGGCTCAAGTTATATTTTTGTGCCTGTATATTTCTAAAACTGAAATACAGAGTTGAGAATACTCTTAAAATTTTAAGTAAATTTTATTTATTCACTGAGCATTTGTTCTAAGGCTTATTGTTTCTGGAGTAGAGTATAAATATCCTTCTATTCATGCAGTTTATAAACTGCATAAGATTAAGATGTTTATACATGTTAATTACTTTGAGATAAGCATTTGGAAATGACTGATTCAGTGATGTATTTGAGGACTTTACTGTGGATGGAGAGGGTGTATAAGTCCAGTGTAGTGAAGACAAGTCCAGCTGTGTGAGATGACAGATACATGAGGCTGGCTTCAGCATATATTCATCCTTAGAGATAAATGCCACTGTGTTCTCCTGTTAGGATTGGAGAGATTTCCTCTCCTGCTTAACCTGCAAGTGGAATGAATGGCTCAAGTAAAACTAAAGTTGCAGATAAATGGAGGCTGATAAATAGGAGCTGCCTGAATGGAAAGTGTTCTTAAAGAGACCAAGGTTAAAAACCTAGTCTTGACAAAAAATTAATAATGCTGTCTTAACGTTATTCCTCAATTAAAAATGGTAAATGTAGAAAGTAACAAAACCCTTTTTGGACTTCAGCATAAGAAATGGATAGGTTTATTGTAGTCTTAAAAAGTTTAATGCTTAATTGTCTTTGATCACTATTATATATATATATATGTATATGTATGTATAAAATTTTGTATCCAAAACTAGTGAGAAATTTTTTTTAGTTTTTAAAATATAAATAGCTTAAATTAATGTTTTTGTGTGTTTGAGAGACAAGCTGGGAAGTAAACTGGATTAGTTGCAAATACAGTATTATGTTTGTTTCTCAATATTAGCTATACTGTGTATCTTTGATAGCCTCTTGCTTTTAGGAAATTGAGACATTTCTTTTATATTTTATTCATCATTACAGACTATATTATACAAATTGAATTTTTATCTCTATTTAGTTTTATAAAAATTCCAGTTATTTTGTTTAGATTTTGTTGAGTACTTACTATGTATTTATCATTGGAGGCAGTCCTCTGAAAATACAAAAGTGAGCAGCATGATTCTTATCCTGAAGCTCCCAGAAGTTAGAAAGTTTTCAGCATTATATTAATCATGTATTAATTATAAATATATATAACGTGTTATGGGAAAACTGATGAGACAGAAGTTAATTTGGCAGGCAAAAAAAGACTGAGCTTTGAGGGGTGGGTAAACATTGGCTTTCTAATTTAAATGTAGATTAGAAATTTTTGTTTTATCAGAGTAATAAAAGGCTGATTTTTATTACTATAGATATAACAAATCTAAAGAAATTATTTTTCCTCAAGTTTCCATATTGTTAAGAGGGCTGAATAATTTTTAGTAAGGTTTTCATGAAACTGCTTTGATCAAAACTGAGAAATTTCAAAACATATATGGTAGTGGTCTATACTTTGGTGTAATTTTTTTAAGACAATGTATACTTTCTATGAAAATTTTGGGGATTTTTGTTTGCTGTTTGTGTGTTATATGTATGTTCTCTTACTAGTCTGTTGATTCAAAAACCTTTCTTTCCCCTTCTATAAATAGCTGTCAAAGTTTATCTAAGCTGATAGAATGTAATGTATAGACTCATTTTACTTCTGATCTAATTTTTATTTTTGCTCATTGGCAGCTAATGAGCTAATTTTGCATTAGTACCTATAGTAAAGAATGTAAATGCCATTTAAAACTGCTTATACTTACTATTATGAGGCTTTAGATTCTGAATGTGAAAACCCAGATTAAATATAGAGGTTTCACAGTATTGTTTTAGCCTGAGAACTTTGATTTAGAGGAGAGGGAGAAAGATTACAAATAGCCAGTGATAATATTTGGGGGTTAGAATGATTTCATACAGCTAGTTCAGACACCTTGAAATAGGGAACCATGTGAAGTAGGAGAAAGTGGGCAAGATAAGAGTGAGAGAATAAGTCAGAAATTTAGTGGAGGACCAGATCAGTAGACCCCTGCTAGGCTGTTAGAGACTGGCTGTTATTCTAGGTTGGAAAATCATTGAAAGCTTTTGAGCATAGGCATGAATGTGTCTTTTACAAGTACCATTCAGGGTGCTATGTTGAGAAAAGATTATAGTGTGGGACAAGGACAAAAAGAGGAAGACTAGATGAAAGGTTATTTGGAAGAAATATTGGAAAGAGATGAAGATAATACATCTAGCAGTGTAGCTGATAGTAAGTAGTTGATAAGTGGTTGAGTTCTGGGTGTAAAGATAGATCAGAGGTGGGACTTGGCTTAGGTCCTGGAGTTGTGTGACAGAAAGGAATGAGGAAGATACCTTGGTTTTTTCACCTAAGATCTTCAATGAATACAATTTCTTTTTCTGAAGGTAGATTACATTTTAGAAATGTAGGAGAGCCATTGAAGTGGAGATACATGATAAACAGTTGGATAGGAAATTGAAGTTCAAGATAAGAGCTAGGATAGAGGTACAAATCTGGGAAGCTGAAGATCTGATGTAATAAATCTTTATGTTGGATTCTCTCTAAGCATGTAGTCATATAATTATCTCACTTATGGAGTATAAGTAGGCATTTATAGTTGTGAGAAATGCAGGAGAAGAGGACAAGGTGGGAAAGATTAGGATAAGTATAAATCTAGTGTTATGGGACAAAAGAGAATGCTGTTCGGCAGAGGGTATTAGAAGGGCTTGGCAAAGAGTCATTATTTGAATTAGGCCGTTAAAATGGGTAGCACCTTGCCTAGTAGAGAACATAGTACCACTGGAGAGTTGGTTCAAAATGCAGTTTCCTTCTCTCCTCACTTTCCTCTATTTGTGTCTTCTTTCCTCATCCTTTCCTACCTCCTTCTCTATAAAAATAGAACATTTACTTGTTAAACACATTCATGAGTTTCCTAGGACCATGCCTAATATGGCATTCTGGTAATGACTCCCCAGATATGTCAATCTTCTATTCCCAGAACCTATGAATGGTACCTTATTTGGAAAAATGGTCCTTTGCAGATGTGATTAACTGAGGACCACAAGACAGGGAAATTACTATCCTAGATTATCTATGTCAGCCTTAAACCTAGTTACATGTGTTTTTAATTTGAGACACAGAGAGAGAATGTATGAAGAGAGAAAAATTGGCATTATGTGGTGACAAACTGAGAAATTCCAACTGCTTTAGAGACTAGAAGAGGCCATGAGTAAATCTCTCCCCCTCCCATCTCGGGAGGGAATGTGGCCCAGAACCTATTCCTTTGGGCTGCCATAACAAATATAAACAATTGAAATGAGGGATCTTTTCTTTGTCTTTATCTGCTTCTGGTTGTTGCTCATGATCCTTGGTATTTTCTTGCCTCGCTGTGGCATCACTGTACATACCCTGTACCTCCATTTTTTTTTTTTTTTTTAATCGGTACCGGGGATTGAACTCACGACTGCGTGCTTGCAAGGCAGGCGCTTATGCTGTGGAGCTAAATCCCCAGCCCCGCTGTACCTCCATTTTTAATTGCTATTTTTCCAAATGCTGACACCAGCCATTGGATTTAAGATCTGTCCTAATCCATTTTGATCTCATTATAGTTATGAAATTTGATAAAAAAAATGTGAATGTTAAAAAGATTTCATTACAGTCAAAGACACACTGCCATTAATCCCCTAAAAGTACTACCCCTTGCTTTGAACCCATTAGCCCATCTTTCTTTTCATTTTCTGAATCTATTCCTTTTTCATGAGTGTCTTTAGTTGCACTATCATGGCTCCCTTAATGTCCTGAACTGATTTAAAATGTTTGCCTTTTGAGGTCATTTTGACTGCAGAAGAGTCAGAAATTGCATGGTACCAGATCCAGTAAATAAAGTGATTAAGGACACACCCTCATGTTTTTACAAGCCTCCCTTTCCTTTGGGTGGTACTTGGCAGCAGGTGAAAACACAAGCGGATTTGCAGAATTGCTTAAGAAATTAGTAAGAATGATGAGGTGAGTGAAGTGAAGAGGGGTATTTTGAGGGGAATTAACGGTAATGTATACTGTAATAACTTCTAAAAATTTTAAATATTCACTGTATATTTTCAATCACTCCATGTACATGTGCAAAGATGTTTTTTGCATATAAAGTCATGTTCATGGATACCATAAATAACAACTTAAACATTCTTTTTTTCGAGATACACTTTATCTGACAACAGGGCATGTGGAGCTGCCAGGGAGACAGAGTAGAACGAAAAGAACTAACGGACAGATTTTTGCTCTATTAGCAAACAGTAATGACTGTTAGATTCAGAGTATATCTGTAGTAGAGCCCATAAGATTTACTTTAGGTCATAAAGGAATAGGTTGTGTACTGGCTTTTCTACTTTTATGTAAATATAGTTACCAATCCCATACTGATGACCATTAATACATTGAAGCAATTAAAAATTATTGGCATTTCTTAGCACAATCAGAACAAATAGAATGTTGTAGTACTGTTTTCATATCACATTTTTAGTCTGTTGGTTTAATGAATGTATATGTTAAATAATGTGATATTCAGTGTTTTAGAACTAATATACAAATCTTGTGTACTTGTGTTGATATTGTAATTCACCATCCAGTTGGTTGATTTAATTGACTGATGCTGTCTATTTCAGGTTGCAAAGAGGGAGGAAAAAGAATTATTGATGTAAGATTGTGACAGTTTGCAACATTAATGTTCATGGGGTTTTTTTCTTGTGAGTGTGTGGATACTGGGAATTGAACTCAGGACCATGTGCTTATCAGGCAGGCGCTGCACCCCTGTGCTATCCTTGGTCCCATGTTTGTGGTTTTATTTATTTTATTTTGTTTATTTATTTTTTATTGGTACCAGGGATCGAACTCATGACCATGCGCTTGCAAGGTAGGCACTTATGCCGCTGAGGTAAATTCCCAGCCCCTGGGATTTTTAAAGTACCTTGCAAGTGCTAAGAAATTCTCTTGAAGAAAGTTAAATAAAAAAAGATTCATTTACCTTAGAGCCAGAATGTTAACAGTGACACAGACTACTTAAAACACTGATGATTGGACTTCAGCCAAGTTATTGTCCCTCCAACGGACACCCCCCTCCTGTACCTCCTGCCCAAAAAAGCACCATCTTAGTTACTTCTCTTGTTGCTGAGACAGAATACTTAACACCCAAAGTTAAAGGAGGAAAGGTATTTTTGGCACACAGTTTGTAGAGGTAATAGTACATAGTTGGCTGGCTCCAAGGCAGGGTGGCATGGCAGAGGGGCATTGCAAAGGAGAAATAGTCCATGGCAAACAGGTAGGCAACAAGATCACATTAACCTTCTTTCTGTTCCTTATATTTTATACAGGCTACCTGCCCTGCGGTGGATATAGCACTCACACCCTTAATCTTAGCCAGAATGATGCCAAACCAGTCAGTGGACCATTTCAGTAATCATATATCCTTGATCGCAGCACCATACACTCTAGATCCAGCCACCTCTGAAAAGCTCCTCCTGTGATTGCGTATGAGACTTTGAGAACCTAGACACAAGTCATAACAGACGTAAAACACACTCGATGCTTCGTGTATCTTTAGTAACTTGAATTTCCAGGGATATGACACTTTCATCTTCTGGGACATTTGCCTTTGACATTTTAAAGTTGAAAAACCATATTATGCATAGCAGTCTGTTTAGAACTCTGTTAGCAAGAAAAATCAGGTGCTACTTACTGATTTAAGTAAGTTTTTTTTTTTTTTGTAAATTGAATACTCTCCCACTCTTGCACTGAAAATTCATTATGGCAGTACTGAACAAAGGTAGCATGTATTATAAATATTTGATTATTTAATCAAAAATTAAAAGACCAAATTAGACTTAGAAATTAAACTAGAAGTTAGCAATGTACTGAATTTTTGTTCCCTGAGTCTTAGCTAGCCAAAACCTCAGACTGTGATCTGAGAGTCTCTGTATATGTAAAGTACTTAAGATGAGGTCGTAATGGCTAAGTGTGGGCCTTGAATCCAATGATGTGTTCTTACAAGAGGAAACTGGGATGTATAGAAATACACACTGAGGTTATGTGAGGATGGAATTATGCCACTATAAACAGAATCAAGGGTTATTTATAACCGCCAGAAGCTGAGAGAGGCACTGGACAGTTTCTCCTCGAGAGTCTCTAAAAGGATTCAGTACCCTTCAGCCCTTTGATTAGAACCCAGAACCAAGAGGAGAAAATTTTTTAATTGTTTTATTGTTAACCCAGTTTGTAATACATTATAAGAATACATTATGCTGTCTGTGACAAGTAAGCTAGCATTGCATCCTCCTTTTCTTGTGACAGGCAGCAGGTTCACAGTCTTGCTTATGTGTTAGAAGACTGGGAGACTTGGCACCCAACTTGGGAATATCGGTGTTCCTACTTCTAAGAGTTTGTGCACAGGTTAGGACAGGAATTTACTTCAGTTCCAGTGGGGATGAAATTTAAAGTTGAATGTAACTGTGTTAGGGAAACTTTAGCTACTACAACAATCAGCTATTACAAGTGTAATGGTTTAACATAATACACATTTTTTGTTGTTGTTGTTCTCATGACCGTGTCCATTGTTGATGTTTTTAGTCAGGTGGCTCCACTCCAATGAGCTCAGGAAGGTAGGCTACTTCTGCCATGTAGCTTGCCCATCCCCTAGAGCCTTTTCAGAGCCTTTCAGACCATCTTCATCCAACCAGTCAAGGGGCGAAGAGCATGTGGCATATGGATGGCTGCTCACATTTTGTTGACCAGAACCAGTTTTGTGACTCCAGCTGAATTGCAAGAGAAGTAAAGAAATGTGATTATTTTATGTGTCCAGAAAGATAAAATGGAATGATTAAACATTTAGTTTCTGCCAAAATAGAACATTGTAATTCTGATGTGTTTATATGAAAATCATTTAAACATATTTTGGCTCATGAACTTTTTAACTGTTTTGGATGTAGGGTTTAAATGTTTAGATGTGCATTTTAAATCATTCCTCAAACTTCCTGTGTAGTTTTGAATAATGTTATTTTATAATTTATTGCCATACAGAAATTAAAACTTCCCTTTGAAAATTCAGAGTTGAAAGGTGTGACTTCAAACCAAATCAAATGCCATTACACTAATGATTTTGAAAATTACAGTGAAAATGAAGAGCTGGTGTTAAAATTTCTAATGTTTCCATAGTAACTGGAAGTTATGCTTCATCAAAGTTTTTATTTTTCTAATCATTGTAATCTGAAAAATGAGTTAGCAAATATTTCTGTTGTTAACAAATTTTGGAGACAAGTTTTTGTTTCTAACTTCAGGAACAGTAGAAATAATAGACTGTTATTCCTGCTGTAAGCACAAAACTCTCATTTGACTTTCTGATTTTTCCTAGTGTAATTTCTGTAATCTTTTCATTTCAACTTCCTGTCCTTATATATGTGTCTGTGGCTATATATATATATACACACATATATATATATACATTATGATGAAAATAGTAACAGGCTACATTTTCAAAACTAAATATATGCATATTAATTAGCTAGATGGTTTTCATTTTTCCCATTGAAAATACTCTTTTCCCTTCCTTCCAAATTAAACAAAACAAAACAAAACACAAAACACCTCCCTTTCAGGAATAGAAGTTTGAAACAAGGGTGATAATTCTAGGCAAATGTTTTCTTCAGTTGTGTAAACTAAAGATTATTGGAGTCTAGAATGATTATTTTGAGCCGCTTGTTTTCTTTTCCACCCTCCTCCCCATGTAGCTGTAAATTGTATCATTTAATTTGCTATATAGTTGAAAAGTAGCTGTCTTTTTAAATACAGGGATATATTTCTTTAACAGATACTTATTGAGCCCTTAGTGTATTCCAGGTATTAGGTTAGGCTTTGGACTTCAACATAAAATGTTCCATTGAGTAGACCAGATGTTAAGCCTGCTCTGGAATCTATAAGCCAAGGGATGAAGTTAGAGGAATTCCAGAGTCCAAGAAGACTAGATTTAAGAGTTTATAGAACCCTTGAAAGCCCAGAAGACTTACTTTTGAGTAAATGATTTGTCCACCTAGGAATTAAGTCAGATTTCTAGATCTGAAAGACTGTTAAATATGCCTTATGATAGCAAGCACAGCAAAATCCATGTTAGATAATACTTGTTTTCACTGTAGCTGTTTGGACATACTTTTTGTTGTTACTGTTTTTTGTTTTGTAAATTTATTGCTAAGTGTGCTCTTGTTCTTTATTGTCATAATCAGTGACCAGTGCCAGAATAACTTTTCTTCTTTTTTTATTTGATGAAAAAAATGTTCTTTTGGGGATTTTGGAGCAGAGAGGGAAACAACATAGAGGGCTATATAAAATTAGAATACAGTTTGTTTAAATGCAAATACAAGAGTCTTCCACAAAAACTACAGGCATTCTCCATTTTCTTTTTTAAGCTGATTTCTTGTGTTTCTTTAGAGAATAGTGACTTCACATGTCTTATTCAGATGCAACTACTATTATCAACAACACCCTCTCCCTGTAGTAAGGTGACTCAGTTGGCTGTTCTTTCTTTCATGTGTCCTTAGGATACCAAGACAGCTGCTCATTCCTGTGAGGAAAATACTCAGTAGTGAAAGCATCCTTATTTTTTCCTCATTTTTACGTATAGCTGATGTGGAGCTGCTTGCTAGAAAGAGGTGATATTAAAGAGGGATCTAAGTTACTTAAAAAAATTCATGTTCTTTGACTTAGCCATTCATAGAATGAAATCAGAAGCAGTCATCAACTTTGAGGACTTTGGAACAAGTTATTAAGACATAAAAAAATGACAACTTGGAAAAGTGTATAATACGATTTGAAGTGGATAAAGCAGGATATATAATTTTGTATGAGCTATGACTACAAGTATTTAAGCGACATACAGATTTTTTTCAATTGACAATTCGTACATTACAGTACTAGGAAAAGAATGGATTTTTTTTTCTCTTAAAGTTCTTGATGATTGGGCTGTTATTACATTGGAAAAAATTTAAGTGGAAACTTTGTGGATTTTGTGTGTGGTTCTGAGAAAGTTTAAAATAAAGTTCATGAAATGTCCCATAGGTAAATTCACAGGAATGTGAAAGATTTGGTAATTTGTTTTTAAGATCCCAGTAAGTTGCCAGGGAATGAGCTCAGTGGTGAAAGAGCCTACCTGGCAAGTGCAAGGTCGTGAGTTTGATCCCTGGTACAAATAAAATAAAATCCCAGTAAGTTGAGAGATAGTCATTTGTTTAGAATGGGTGAGTTTTAGACATTTCTGAGGTGAGTTTTAGAATTCATCAACTTTCATCAACTTTGTAAAGAAAAAATTTGTTAACAGAATATTAGACAGTGCAGTTGAGCAGTAGAAATAAAGTTTTAGGGTTACCGCTGGAACATTATTTATGAAAGTAGAATTTAGCTAAGCACAGTGGTGCACATCTACAATCCCAACAGCCAGAGAAACTGATGTAGTACTATAAATTTGAGCTCAGCCCAGACTATTTAGCAATTTAATAAGACCCTGCCTCAAATAAAAAATGAAATTGAAACAATATCAGTATAAATTATAAAGTAGAAAATAAACTATATAACCTGCCTCTCTGAGAGAACCATAGTGGGGAAAATTTTTGATTCATATTACAACTTACTTGATAATATGAGCAGAGGTCTTTGTAACCTTCGAAGTTATCTTGACTGAAGTCTGTTCTTGGCATAGAAAATTCAAGTGTAATCAGTGTTTTATACTATATCTTAGGAGAGAGGAACAGTGGTATGTTTAGTTTTGTGTGTTTGCCTGGATAGAACATCAGCACTCTTAATAAAAGCACCTTAGTACAAACTTGATGCAGCTGAAACTGTGAAACTGCATCATCCTAATTTCCACATCCACGGCACTGTGCATCATCTCTGACATAATCATAGCTTTTATATGAAGGTTGTTAAAAGTATGCCATTTATTCTTTTAGAGGAGTTAAAAGTAAATAGAGGCTTAGTGGACCTTAGTCTCATATTTACAATTTAGAGCTTTGTGAGGTTTCTAAAGTCTCATATTAGCTAGTAATTTTTTAAGTTTTCTGAAGCTCAGAAATTAAGTCTGCTCTAAGATCTGCTTGCTGCCCAGCCTTGCTGTTTCAGTGAGGCTCAGAAACCTCACTCATGGCATTTTACAGTTTAATTCTTATGGCTGGTGACACCTCATGCAAAGAAGTATCAAAGCTAACTAAGATGGCAGGTGACAAAGATTTTGAAGCCTACCAAAATGATTTTTAGCCAGAAAATAGAAAGTGTTTTCACTTAAGGATGAATGTGACAGAAACGTAACAAACCTATGGACCTCAGCAACTCTACTATCTGTTTTAATGGTAGTGACTGTAATAAAGTTAGTAAAACTGTTTTAGTGATTGATCTAGACTTTGAAAATATCACTTGTCAAATAAGAAAGAAGATTTGAGAGAATGTTGAAAGGCTCTTAAGGTGTTGTGTGAAGCCATGCACAGGGAACCTGAGACTGCCATTTCTGGAAAGTAACAGATGGTACAGACATTGGACTGACAAGTGAAGGTTGACTTGTAAATTTTCAAATGTGTTTCCTTTGCCAGGTATGGAGTTAATAGCAGGAGGCCATATCAATTACCTGCATATTGTTGCTGGAAAATTTCCGCTTATGGTGGTAAAGGGTTGTTATAGCTTTGTGAATGCATTATTGTAATGAAACTCACATTTGAAGAAGATACCTTCTCTGAGCACACATCCTAAAAAGAAACTTGAGCATCTAGTATTAAGGGAATTGTCTCTGTCCATAGAATGATGGAATAGAGGGAATTTTAAAGATGTCTGAGAACTGAAACTAGGGGAGACGGACAGGAGTGGTTAAGACAGCACTTGCTCTCTAGGCTGTCTGTCTTCCAGTTGCCTCTCGTCTTCTCCCCACCCAAATTTACTTGCTTCTTTGGTTGAGGTTAATGAGCCAGGTTCCAATCAGCCTCCAGATGAAGATACTGATAATTTTATACTATAATATGGTGGGTCTCAGGGACCTGCCCAGACCTGAAGTATTAGCAAAATCTCAGGTCCCCACCCAGAACTATTAATTTGGAAACTGTGGTAGGGCCCTACAATCTGTTTCAGCAGGCCTTCCAGGTGATTTTGGTACCTGCCAAAGTTGAGTCCTTCTAATCTAATTAATCCTCAGCATTTCCTTTCAGCGTTTTATCGTGTTTAGCTGTACATTACAGAAGTGTATCATCACAATAATAATCACTAGTTTTATTTTTGCTATTTTAAAAGTTCATAATTAATTCTGTTGTAATTTATATAAGAGTTTGTTTTGGTGGATTTTTTTTCTCCCCTTTTTATGTTACTTTAGCCCTGTGATTACTGAATCTTTTAAGGGCATGTAGGGTAGTTCACTTTTTTTCAGGTACTATTTAATGAATATTATAAAGGAAATTATCTCTAACATTACTCAATAATTTAGGGATTAAAGAAAGATTTAGGGCATGACATTTGTCAAGGATAAGGGTCTTCTGTAATTTAGGAGATATAAATAAACCTATTCAAATTGAGTAGCTGTCAAAAAGAAACAAGATTTACTGGGCAGTTGACTTTATACATTTTGATCTGATGCATAAATTAACCCTACCCCAATCTATTTAGCAGCTGGTTGTCATTTCCATTAGCTAAAGAGCAACCAGTCTTAAATCTGTTTCAGAGCTTGTGCCAGCACTTCTGGCTGAAAACCTTTAGCCTCTCAGCTCTGAGACAAAATTCCCAGATGCAGTAGTTTAGTGCTCAGGTCTTCAGACCTCTCATGGAGTCATTTCAGTCTTTCTTTGAGCTCTTGAAATGCCCCTGGGAAAGTAATTTAATTCATTCTTTCTGCCACTGAAAGAAGTCAAAAGGATTTAAGGATTTATATGCAATAAGAAACATTCTTTAGAGTTTTATCAGTCTAAGCCTGAAAGAGAAGGTGAAGTGCAAGTTGAGTATTTTTTACTCATTCTGGACCATTTGGGCTTCAGGGACATGTTAAATTCTTTATTAACTGTATGTTGTGCTCAGACTTCCTAGTTTTTGGTGCTGCATTACCATGAGTTCTGTAATACAGCATTTTGGTAACTGGTGTGATAGTTTAATGTGCCATTCTTATTTTTGCTTTTTTTTTTAAAACTATTTTAGTTCACAGTAGACCCTTCCTAATTTATACTAAAGTACTAAAAATTTTTTTTGTAGGTTACTTTAGGGATGTGTAGATTATTAAATTTTATTATGTTCAGTAAGTAGAACTATGGAATACCAACATAATAAAGTTGTATTAGTTGTCACTCCAAAATCTAGTGGCTCAAAACACCAAACGTTTGTTATGTCATAGTTTCAGAGTTAAGAGTTCAGGAGTGGCTTAGCTGAGTGTTCTAGCTCAGGTCCTGCAGTCAAGATGTCTTGGGGGTTGCACTTCTCTGGGCTTGACAGTAACTTGAGGACATACTACTAAAATGGCTTGCTGACATGGCAGTCAATAAGGCTTCAGTTTTTATTTTGAGGGAGGGAGTGCTTTTGGCAGGAAGTTTTTATTCCTCTCCTTGTTGATCTTTTCATAGGGCTCTGTGAGTGTCTTCACAAGATGGCAGCTGGTTGGCTTCCCCAGAGGGAGTGATCCTCAAAAGTGTGAGGAGCAAGCCCCATGAGTTTTATGACCTAGTTTTAGAAGCCTGCTGTGCTTCTGCCACATTCTGTTTGTTAGGCAAATGTAATCTACACACACAGGAGGTGGACTAAGGCACTGCCTTTTGAATAAAAAAATTTAAAAGCATTTCTAATTTGTAGCTTAGTATTTTTAAACTTTCACAAAGATAGGCCTTAGGAGATAAATAACAAAGACATTTAATTGGTGTCAAGTTTGTACTGTTTCTGTTATTTCTAATTTAATTAGAACTGCTTGGAGTCCATTAAAGATAAGCAGATTGAATTTAAAGACTTGAGTGCCAAAGTATATAGAGTTGCTCAGAGAGGTAGAATTCTGAAAATACAGTAGGAATCACCATTGAGCCTTAAACTGAGTTCTGATCAGTATATGCATATGAAGAACATACACAAAACTGGGGAAATCTCTGAAAAGGAGCAGATGGAACAATTTAAAGCTCATACAGCAGTTGTTCTTATTCCTTCCAGCTGGAGTGTAAAACCTTATAATTTACAGGATAAATAGTAATTAGAAGAGTATTGGTTTTAAACTTAAGGCCACTTTGGTCTTATACAACAGATTTTAGGTGTAAACTTTACAAGAACCAAATTGTTCCAAATAACTGTGCTAGAACAGTTACATTTATACAAATAAAAATATTTATAGCATTCATTGAAGTAAAATTCACAGTGAATTGCATCCAATCAAAAATTAATGGTCATGTTAAAAATATGACCTGTAATAAGGAGAAAACAGTGATACTAAATTGACAGAGAAATAATGGAAATGTTAGAATTAGTTATCAAAGCAGCTATTACAGTTAATGTTCTATATATTCATGAAGATAAAGCAATAGTATGTTAAAGAGACATATGGAGATTATGTATATGTGTTAATGTTTATGTTCATGGTTATGTACACATGTGTAGATATACTCAAATTAGGATTCTGTAGATGAAAAGTATCCTGGATGCAGTAGGTTAAATACTGCAAAAGAAAAGATTAGCAAGAGAATAGAATATCAGTAAGCTGTGGGATAATGTTAAGTAGCTTAATATACATGTAGTTGAGATCCCTGAAGAAGTCATGTGAGATCAGAAAAAGTATTTGAAAAGGTAGTAGCTCACAGAATTTTCAACTTTGACCATAACTATACATTCTACAACCTTAATTTCAAGAGACATGAAGTATGTGAAGGGACATCAAATCTTTTAAAACTAATGAGTGAAAAATCTTTAAAGAAGGCAGCAAGGGTGATGGTGAATATACTCTGGATAACTTCCAAAGAATGACAACAAATTTCTCATAGAAACAGAATTAGCATTGTAAGAGCATTTTAAAATTCCAAAACAAAAAACTGTTAATCTAGATTTCCATATGCTGTGAAAATATTAGTTTAAAAACAAAGGACAAGGAAGATTGTCTCAGATTACAGAAGCTGACAGACTTAAGCACTAGCTACATGTAATGCAGAAAATATAAAAAGTTATTGAGGCAGAAGGAGCATAATATCGGAGGAGCTAGAGCTACATAAGGAATGAAGAATCCTGGAAATGATAATTTTAAAAGATTTGTTTTTGAAGTTCTCTCAGGCTGGGCACGGTGGTGCATGCCTACAATCCCGGTACATGGAGACTGAGGAGGGGCTGAGGCAGGAGGATCGCTGTGTGTTTGAGGCCAGCCTTGGCTTCATAACATGTTCAAGGCCAACCTAAACTGCATAGGGAGACCCTGTCTAAAAAAAATTTAAAAATAAAAAGTAAAGTTCTCTCAGAAAATAATTTACTATATTTAGTAGTAAAACTGTATTTGGCATATGATTTGTAGAACAAGGAAAAGAAATACTTGCTATTTCACCATCATTTATTGTCTTGGGGATGTTTCAATGAACTTACTGCAGTTATCTGCCACATTCGTAGTCTGCATGTTTATATGTTGTTGTTGTTGTTTTTCTTCTAAAGACCATAGCTTTCATCATATTTTTTCAGGTTGCTTTTTTGACACAAAAATGTTAAAGTGACTGATTTAGGGGGAGGATAAAGTTGGAATCCTGAATTTGTAAAGGTGAGGAATAAATGTTGGGAGATAAGCTGACTTTGTGGAATGATGTTTTAAAAAATTTTTTAAAGACATATTACTACAAAACATACAAATCGTTGATGGTGGTTGCTGAAAGCAGCTCTCAGGTCTTTAACTATCAAGTTTCCAAAGTTGTAGGCCTATTGTAGTCAACAGAAATCCATATGATTCTGATCTATGTGGTCTTTGGACCACTTTTTGAGAAACTCTGTCTTTAAGTAATTTGGTGTAAAAAATGTTTCCTTGATAATTCCCAGCATTTAGCATAAGTCTGATTTATGGTGGAATCCCCTCCCCCATTATACTATATATGAAATAAGTAAGAATTGTCAGTTTGGTATGGGAGAGGAATCTTTAGTAAGTAAAGACCTAGAGGCCCTGTTTTTTTGTTTCTGTTTTTCGTCTTTTTGAGACAGGATCTTGCCATGCATTTCAGGCTGGTCTTGAACTCACTTTGTAGCCCAGGTTTGTCTCAAACTTGCAATGATCCTTCTGCCTCAGCCTTCCGAGTGCTGGGATCACAGGTGTGCGTGACCATGTCTGACTAATAGAGGCCCTGTTTGCAATACCCCTAGCATCATGCTATAATTGTCTACAAATGGACGTTGACTACCTTGTGGGCCAGCATCTGTTTTTCAGATAGATTAGTATGGACCACCATATTTACCATGTGGCAGTAAGTAAAAGAGAAAGTATATGAGTTGTTTTAAAATCCATTTGTATCATACTCATGTGTCTGTCTCAGTTTCAACTTGAAATGTTTGCTTTTGTTCTTGAATCATGTAAAAATGCCTTTAACTTGCAGTAACATATCTAGAATAAAATTTGTAACAACTGAACTTGCTTTACCTGGCAGTTACTTTGATGTTGTCAGTGGTAAGTAGAGCACTGGGCTGGATATTGGAATTCCTCTGATTTGAGAATTTTGAGAACTGGCAGCTAGAGCTAAAATATGCCTTCTATCATAGAATAAGGAAGTCTGATTCAAAAGAGGACACATCTGAGTGATGTACGGGTATATATTACTTCATTCACCTTCATAGACCTTCGTGTTCAGTTGGTGCACAGGAGTCCTGAGGGTGTGTCTGATCCGGAACAGTCAGAGAGGAAACAGATAGCAAAGGTAATTGAAATTTACTCAGAGCAAGATGATAGGGATTGGACTCAGATTAGGATGTTTAGAGTTTGCCAAGTATAGACCAGTCTTTCCATTGGGTTCCCAGACTAAGACTCCCGGAAGTTTTTCTGGCTAGGGAATCAAGAGCCCATTTCTGTTTTAACCATCCTCTTACAGATCCCTTCAGGCCAAAGTTCAGTCTTATCTAGTGATTGGCTCTGGAACTTTCTCTGGAATATAAATAAGGAATTGGATAATTGAAAGACCTTCTGCTATGTACCTGTTCTCTTTTTCTCCGATATCTAATTATTTGCAGATCTGCATAAACGTGACATGTTAACAAATGCTCTTGAAGCCATCTTCTGTGACTAAATAAAATTCCTGCTTCTGTGCATTCACATATGAATGTAGGTGTGTGTGTTTCTATCAGATTTGTTGTTAGAAAATGTTATTTTATAGTGAAGGCATTTGGATTTAGGAACCAATTTATTAGTTGTCTTACTTTTCTCTCATTGCTGAGACAAAATGCCTGACACCCAAAGTGAAAAGGGGAAATGTTTATGTAGTTCTCAGTTTGTAGAGGTTTTGGTTTATAATGTCTGGCTCCAAGGCAGGGTGGCTTGGCAGAGGGGCATCACAGAAGAAAACAGAGCATGGTGGACAGAAGGTAGCAGAGCAAGCAGGCAAGGGACTAAATAAACCTCTTTCCAACCCTTATATAGTATTTAGCATATGTGGATGTGGGGGGAGTGTGTTATACTAATCAGTGAACTAATTTAGTAATCACCCACCCTGAATCTTAGCACCCTTCATCATAGCATTCATTACACAGTGAGTGAGTCACAAACTAGATTTAGCCACTACTGAAAAAGCCCCACGAATGACTGCATCTCGCTTTGGGGAGACATCTAGACACAAGCCATAACACTGGTGTAGTTTTTAGTCCTTTACTTTTCATTTTTTGCTCAGTCATGTCTTCTCTCATACCTGTTCGTGCAGGAAGAAGCTGTCATGTAGAAAGAACTCTTTAGACCAGAAGAAGCCTAGATGTTTTCCTTTCTGGCTATACATGAGGTTGTGCATTGTGGGACATGTGAATGAATGTGTCTAATCCATTACTGGCACCCTCTGGTGAGACATGTCTGGTCTTCTGGGGTTTTGTGTTTGTTTTCAATACTAGGGATTGAACTAGGGCCTTCACACTAACCTACATCCTCAGCCCTTCTTTTAGTTCTTATTTTGAGACAGGAACTCATTAAATTGTCTAGGTTGGGCCATGCTTGTGATCATCCAGCTTCAGCCTCCCTGAAGTCTGCAATTACAGGCATATGCCACCACACATGGCAAGTCATATCAGTTTTTGAACAGTCTCCTGGGCTTCTTGCTTATTTCTGGGGAAATTAATATTTGGTGGGCAAAAACAGTACCTTCCTGTACTTAATGGTCAAATAATACAGTTGTTTGCTGGATCCCTGGTCATTCTGGCTCAGCCCCACCAAAAAAACTATAAAGTATGAAGATTTTATTTTACAAAATCATTTTTTTCCACATCCTCACCAGAATTTATTGGTTTTTGCATTCTTTTTTTTTTTTGTATAAGAGTTTCATTTAAATGAAAAAAAAAAAAAACAGAAAAAAGGGTAGAAATACTACAAAATTTCAAAAAAAAATTAAGGCTAGGAAATCATTAGTTGATAAATTACATATTCTCATCTTAGAAATAGTTGTTCAAGTTTAATGCATAGAAAGTGGACAATGAAAGTGCAAGCCGTTCTGTTCAGTGATCCAAAAAAACTTAGTAATATGGATATGTATCTTACACACTTAAACATACATGCAGTTATATTCTTTAGAACACTTTCCCTCCCTTTCTTTTCTTTACAATAGCTATTATACATTTCAGATCTTATTACTCCTACAGTTTTTATTACTTTTCACACCAGAGAGACAATATGATATTTAGAAATATGATTCTTACTTATTTCACTAATGAGGATGTTCTCAAATTGCCTCCATTTACCTATGAAGGCCTCAAGATCATCCTCTTTATAGCTGAGATATATTCCATTGTATAAAAATACCACATCTTTTTCATCCACTCTGCAGCTGATGGGCATTTTGATTGTTTCCAAGATTTAGCTATTACAAATTGCACTGCTGTAAACATGAGTGCACATAAACATGCAGTGACATGGCCTTTCAAAACCTTTTCAGTTTTTCTGGGAAAATACCCAGGAAGGGAATAGCTGGATTGAATGGAATTTCCAATGCTAGTCTTCTGAGAAATCTCCATACTGATTTCCATAGTGGCTGCACCAGTCTACACTCCCACCAGCAGTGGAGAAGTGTCGTTGTCCTCCCCCCCCCCCCCCCGCCAGCCTCGCCAACCTTTGTTATCAGTTGATTTCTTGATGGCAGCCATTCTTTCTAGAGTGAGATGAAATCTCAGTGCTATTTTAATTTGCATTTCTCAAATGACCAGTGATGGTGAACATTTCTTCATGTATTTATTTCTCATTTGTATGTCTTCATCTGAGAACTGTGTGTTCATCTCAGATGCCCATTTTTGGAGAGGATCTTTGAATTTGGGGGGGCTTGATGTTTTTCAGTTCTTTATATGTTCTGGATATAAGTCTTTTGTCTGAGGGGTTGCTGGTTAAAATTTTTTCCCATTCTCTGGGTTTTTTTTTTTTTTAACTCTGTTGATGATTTCTTTTGAAGCACAAAATATTTTCAATAATACGAGATCCCAGTTGTTGCTTCTTTGAAGTGTTTCCTGTGCAGTTTGCGCTTTGTTCATGAATTCTCTGCCTACTCCTATGTCTCCAAGACTTGTACCTACCTTGTCTTCCAGTAGATTTAATGTTTCTGTTTTAATATTTAGATCTAAATATTAAATTGACTTTAGTTTAGTGCATGGTGATATTCATGGGTCTAGTTTCAGTGTTCGGCATGTGGAAAGCCAATTTTTCCAACACCATTTATTAAAGAGGCTATCCTTCTTCCAGTGAGCATGTTTAGCCCCTTTGTCAAATATCAGGTGGCTGAGTGTCTCTGTAGTTGTGCTTGCATCTTCCAATTTGTTCCATTGATCCTCAGGTCTATTTCTTTGCCAGTACCATGCTGATTTTATCACTGTAACTTTGTACTATACTTTCAAGTCAGGAATTGAGATGCCTCCTGCTTTGCCTTTGTTGCCCAGAATCACCTTTGCTATTCTAGGTTTCTTCTGTTTCCAAATGAATTTTAGGAGTGTTTTCTCAAGATCTGTAAAGTATATTAATGGTATTTTGATTGGGATTGCATTAAATCTGTATAACAGTTTTGGAAGTATGGCCATTTTCACAATGTTGGTTCTTTCTAGCCAAGAACAAGGGAATATGCTTCCATTTTCTAATATCCTCTTTAATCTCCTTTTTTAGCATAGTATAATTTTCAGCATATAGATCTTTTACATTCTTGGTTAGGTTGAGTCCTAAGTATCTCATTTTTTAAGATGCTATTGTGGAAGGCGCTATTTCCATAATTTCTCTCTGTGGGTTTTTTGTTTGTGTATAGGAATGCTACTGATTTTTTTTTTATGTGTGTGTGCAGGGGATCGAACTCAGGACTAGGTGCTTGAAAGGCAGGTGCTTATGCTGCTGAGCTAAATCCTCAGCCCTTGCTACTGATTTTTGAGCATTGACTTTGTATCCAGCTACACTGCTGAGTTTGTTTATTACCTCTAGTAGTCTTTTAATGGAGTTTTTTGGGTCTTCTATATAGAGTATCATGTCATCTGTAAATAGTGATAATTTAACTTCTTCCTTTCCTGTCTTTATTCCTTTTATTTCTCTCTCTTGTCTGATTGACCTGGCTAGTACTTCTGGAACGATATTGAATAGGAGTGGTGATAGTAGACACCCTGTCTTGTTCCTGATAGAGTGAAAGCTTTCAGTTTTTGTCCATTTAGTATAGTGTTGGCTGTTGGTTTGTCATAGATGGCCTTTATGAGATTGAGGTAGATACCATCTATTCCGAGTTTCCGCATGGCTTTTATCATGAACATGTGTTAGACTTTATCAAAAGCTTTTTCTGTGTGTGAGATGATCATGTGCTTTTTGTTTTTGGCTCTGTTAATGTGGTGTATTACATTTATTGATTTGTGTATATTAAACCATCCCTGCATTCCTGGAATAAATCCCACTTGGTTGTGGTGTATAATCTTGATGATTTGCTGCATTCCATTTGCCAGTATTTTATTGAGAATCTTTGCATCAATGTTCATTAGGGAGATTGGCCTATAATTCTCCTTTTTGGTTGAGTCTTTCTCTGGTTTTTGTATCAGAGTGATACTTGCCTCCAGGAATGAGTTAAGGAGGATTGCCTTCCTTTCAATTTCATTGAAGTGTTTAAGGAGTATTGGCATCAAATCTTTTCTAAATTTCTTGTAGAATTCAGCCCTGAATCCATCAGGACCTGGGCTTTCCTTTGTTGGTAAGTTTTTAATCACATTTTCAATTCCAGTAGCTGATATTGGGTTGTTCAAAATTGCTATATCTTTTTGATTGGTAGTTCATGTGTTTCTGGAAATCTTTCCATTTCCTGTTTGTTTTCCATCCTGTGTGAGTAGAGGTTTTCAAAATAGGTATTCCTGATCTTTTGAATTTCCATGAGATCTGTGGTAATTTCCTTCTTTCACTCCTTATTGCTTGATTTTCATTTTTTTCTTTCTTTCTTTTTTTGATAAGGTTGGCTAGAGGTTTATCAGTTTTGTTTATTCTCTCAAAAACCAGTTTTTTGATTCATTAACTCTTTGTGTGTGTTTGTTTGTTTTAATTGCATTGATTTCTGCTCTGATTATTATAATTTCCTCTCTTTTATGAGCTTTGGGTTTAACTTGCTCTTCTTTTTCTAGAAGCTTGAGATGTAGTACTAGGTTGTTTATTTGTGCTCATTCTGTTTTCTTCATTTGACAGTTTATTGCTATATATTTCCCTCTTAGCACTGCTTTCATTGCATCCCACAGATTACAGTATGTTGTTCTGTATTTTAATTGAGATGTAAGTGTTGTTTTATTTCTTCTTTAATTTCATCTGTAATCCACTGGTTGCTCAGAAGGTTGTTATTTAATTTCCATGCATTTATGCAGGTTTTGCAATTTCTTTTGCCATTAATTTCCAATTTCAGTGCACTATGGTCAGATAATATGCATGGGATAATTTCAGTCCCTTTGCATTTACTTAAGAATGTTTATGGGTTATTATATGGTCCGTTTTGGAGAATATCCCATGTCCAGCTGAGAAGAATGTATATCCTGATGTAGTTGGGTGGAATACTCCGTAAACTAAGTCCATTTGCTCACAGGTATGATTCAGTTCTATTATTTCTTTGCTGACTTTTTGTCTAATTGATCTATCCCTTTGTGACAGTGGTATATTAGGGTCCCCTGTTATAATTGTGTTTTTATGTATTTGGTTTTTCATGTCCATTAATATTTGTCTTACATAGTTGTGTTCTCCTATATTTGGTTCCTATATATTTATTATTGTTAGTTCTTCCTCTTGAGTTTTTCCACTACCGAGTATGAAGTGGCCTTCTTTATCTCTTTTAATCATTTTTGTGTTGCAGTTCACATTATCTGCAAACAGAATATTTACTCCTGCTTTTTTCTGGGTTCCTGTTGCATGGAATACTGTTTTTCATCCTTTGACTTTTAATCTGTGAGTTTCCTTTTGAGTCAAATGTGTTTCTTGTATACAGCATATTGTAGGGTCCTGTTTCTGGATCCATTCTGTCAGCCTATTTCTTTTGATTGGTGAATTGAGGCCATTTACATTTATGGATAAAACTGATACGTACTGGCTCAATTTTGACATGTTATATGTTTGTTTTCTGCTCTCCTCCTTTGTTTAATTGCTTGTCCTGCCTGGTTGTTTCTTTCTATTGTTCTAGAGATTGTGGTCATTTTTATCTTTGTCTAATATGTCCTTTAGTACTCTTTCTAGGGTTGGTTTGGTGGATATAAATTTCTTCAGTTGTTCTTTGTTGTGGAAGTATCTTATTTCTCCATTAAGTTTGAAAGAAAGTTTTGGTGGGTACATCAATCTGGGTTGAAAGTTATTTTGTTTCAGGGCTTGAAACACCTCACTCCAAGTTCGTCTTGACTTGAGAGTTTGTGCTGAAAAGTCTGCCGTGAGTCTAATGGATTTTCTTTGATAGGTGAGTTGTGTCTTTTCTCTAACAGCTTTTTAGTATTCTGTTTGTATGTTGTATATCTGACATTGTAATTATAATATGCCTAGGTATAGATTTATGTTGGTTGTGACTGTTTGGTGTTCTATATGCCTTACTTATCTGTGTATCAGATTTTTTTTCCTCATGTTTGGGAAATTCTCTGCTATTACTTCTGTGAATAGTTTAACTATGTCATTTGCATTGACTCCTGTATCTTCACTGATACCTATTAGTCTTATATTGTTTCTCTTGGCATCATCTTGAAGTTGCTGGATTGTCATTTCTGCTTCTTTGTTATTTTTAAGTTCTAGCCTTTCATGATCATTAATTGCAATCCTGTCCTCAAGGTCCAAAATTCTATCCTCAGTTTTATTTAAATGGTTTTGCCAGCTTTCAATAGAATTTTTTGTTTCTTGGATATCTCTTTGCATTTGTTTCATGAATTTTGCTTGTTTTATATATTGTCTATTCAGAGTTTCAATTGGCTTCCCATGCTCTTGTACTTTTTTTTTAATCTATTTGTTCTCTAGCTGTTCTTAGCAACTCCTTTACTAAGGTTGTTGTTTCTGTCTTTACATGGGAGATTGCTTCTAATTTGATTTCCTCTGTAGCCTCTTGGATTTGTCTTTTTATTTCACTTGCTATCTTTTCTGTTATGTGACTTTTAAAGTCTTCTATTTCACTGTCTCCTTTACTTGCTCCTGATGGAGTAGAAGTTTGAGATTGTATTTGCTTTTTCTTTTTCTTTTTTATCGGCACCAGGGATCAAACTCACGACCATGGGCTTGCAAGGCAGGCGCTTATGCCACTGAGCTAAATCTCCAGCCCCTGCTTTTTCTTTTTGTCATTTTCACTTTTTGGGCTAATATTTGGTCTTTCAATCCCACTAGTCTCACCTATCAGTAGTGTGTATCTTAGAGTCCTACTGTGTGATTGATGTTTGTCCAGCTTCTGGGTGCTACAATGAATAGGTGGGCCAGTCACCTGAATTCCTTCTGCAGGGCCTGTTGGGTGAGTCCTATATTCTTCCTAGGCTGACAGTCATAGGAGCATTGATGTATATCAGCCCTTAGTTCCTGCTGTTACTGTATGTTCAGGTTGTTCCAGGTCTTAGATCTCTCTCTCTATAGTGTTTATCTGGGCTGGGACTCTGCTGTGTTACTGGGTGTCTCATAAGCCCTTTTAATTTTCTCCAGGTTGGGAGAGGCCTTGTTGGCACCTTCCTCAACCTACCTGATGTTAATCTGTGTGGAGGAAGGACTCACCTACACTCTTGTCAAGCTCACTAAAGTTCTACTTCTGAAAGAGGCTTGGCTATTGCTCCTGTTTACCCACTGAAGGTGGCAAACTCTGTTCCTATTTGAGGGGCAAACTCACCGCAGTGATGGAAGCCTGCTGAGGTCTTGTGTTTTGATGAGGTGTTACTGAGTCTCTCATGGACACAGCACAGTTAGATGATCAGCAGCAGTACTAGGTCCAGGAGGTGGGGGGTCCCAGAGGGTAGAGGTGGGACGACGGGCATGGAGGAGGCCGGTTTGGCCTGGCCCTGCATACCACTGAAGGTCCTGTGTCCTGCAGCAGACGGCTGGAAGGCAAGGGCACAGAAGCGTGGGCTTGGGGGGCCAGCCTTGTGCACAGCTGATGGTCCTGTGTTTATAAAATATTTTGATATACTGATTGAAAAAGGAAGAAAAATTCAAATTGCTGATTTTATTTCCTAATATCTCCAGGTTAAAATAGGTGAGTTAAATGAATGATCTTTTCCTTGGGTTTTAAGGAAAAGGCTTTTTGTCACCTAATATTAAAATATACATGTGGAGTAGATATCATAATTCTTACCATAATTCTATTACTGCAACTGTCATAAAATAAGATTATTTCCTGGTAATTATTCTCTTGTTCAGTTATTTTTTCTGGGATTTAGATGAAGAGGGGAAAATCGCTCATTTTAAAAGAATAATGTTTGCTTCTGTTTTAGGAAAACCTCACAGCTATGGTAGCTCTGAGCGGATTCAGCTCTCAGGAATGTATAATGTTCGCAAAGGCAAAATGCAGTTGCCAGTGAACCGGTGGACCAGACGCCATGTTATTCTGTGCGGGACCTGTTTGATAGTGTCATCTGTGAAGGACAGCTTGACTGGAAAGATGCATGTTTTGCCACTAATTGGTGGAAAAGTAAGTAAAACAAAAACTAAAGAAAAAAGTACTAAAAGGTTTCCTAGCATCAGTAAGAACCTTGGAGTCATTTCTGTAACAAAAGTTTGATGTTTTTGACTCATTTGAAGTTTTACTTCAAATGAGATCCCTTTTTCTTCCTTATGGCAGACCAAGAATCCTATGTAATTCCATGGAGAAGTTATTGGAATTATAATGAGTTAATTTCAGTTGACCACTTTCAGTGCAACCCAAGGTGAGAATAAAGACATTAAGACATATGTACAGTTACAGCGGAGCCAAGGGGTCCTAATTCCAGTCAAGATGGTAGTTCATCTGAACAAAGGCCATGACCCAGAGCCCAACCCTGAAGGGAATGGCTTGAGGATGAATGACAGTGAGTGTAGCTGGAAATACATGACTGCCTTGAGTTGGGCTAGGTAGGTCTGAGATCACCTCTATAGTATGTAGAGGGCAAGAAATGCAGAGAGAGAGAGAGAGAGAGAGAGAGAGAGAGAGAGAGAGAGAGAGAGTAATTTGTATAACACAACCTAGGTGGTATCTAATATTTTTGGGTTGATGCTTTAAATCTAATGTACAGTCTTTTTGCCCAGGGAGGTCATTGCCTCTTTCTTGAGGCTTGGTCCCAGCTGACAGCATGAAGCAAGGTTCTCCATCCTGCCTGGCTCAGCCACTTATTTGGGGAGTCACTGGGCAGGGAAACACTGACTTATTGCCTTGCTTCAGAGATTACACATCAGATCTTTAGCCAGCCCAATTTACATTGTTTAAAGCCAATGGAAGGGACAAAGAAATAGCCTAGCCAGCTCTGTACATCTCAGTACATGGAGATGGAGCCAAGTTTATGCAAAATGGAGATAGTTGCTCTTCTTTCAAGGAGGGTGGAGGAGAGTCCTTGCAGTGGTTCCCCACATTACTCAGTTCATGTTGTGCTCCACTGGTTGCATTACTAGGACTGGAGTTGTAGAAAATAACAATGCCATTGCCTCATGTGAGGCCCTAGTGATCTTAGCATCTTTAGCACATGCATTTTACCTACTGGAGTGAAATGAATCAACCAGAATGTCACTACTATATTTTAGAGTTGACTTTGATATCTTGACCATATTTTGAGTATACTGATGCCTAAGTCTGATCTTAGTAACATTCAAGCATACCTACTGAGAGTTAAACTCTTTTAGTGCTAAAGTCTTTGATTGGACTTTCCCTTACTCCTCTTTTTATCATTTATAAAATAGAACGATATTTCTTGGGAAAACATTAAGTACTTTTCTTTCTTTCCTTCCTTCATTCCTTCATTCCTACTGGGAATCAAACTCAGGACCTTGCACTTGCCAGGCAGGTACTTGTGCTGCTGAGCTCAATCCCTGGCCCCAAAGTACTATTTTTTGTCAGATTTATTTATAACGCCTAGTGTTGGCAGTTGTAACATCACTAAAGATATGTCAGTGTTAACCTTTTTAAAATTGACAAATGTCTTATCTGTGCGAGGGAATATGAGGAAAGTAAAACTGGATGAGAGTAGTAACAAATGGTTTTATTGTTAAACTGCTATCTAGCAAACCTATTTTTCATTCATAAGTTTAAACTAGTCTTTCCTTGTGTGTAAGGAGGGCGTATCACTTGTTTTCCCCTCTACTGTTATATTTTCTAATCCTAAGAAGGCCAGTTCTTCTTTATTTCAAGAGTAGGTTTTGGCCAGACTGAAAGCTTTGTTTAGATTTCAGTCTTTCATTTTGAAACCATTGGTCCTTAACTTTGGTCTGAGCACTTTGGTCTGAGAATTGGTGATTGAACTTAAAAGATTTTGTCCTTTGAATGGAGTACTGAAAAATTAGTCATTATTACCATTATGGGTCATCATTTTACAGTGTGTATTTAATGTTTGATGCTGTTATATCAGTAGCCTCTATTCTTTATGATGCTGGGTTTTGCATAGGCAAATATAACTATTTATTAAATATGCTTAAGAGTCACTATGCCTGCCTTTGAAGAGCTTATACTTTCATAGTAGGAGATGAAGAATGGAATCAATAGGAAGGAAGTACTATAGGAGATTAGTGGAAGAAAAGATTGTATTTTGTGTGTAAAGGAGGATAGGGAGTTTTGCAATGAAAGAAGTACCAATGATAGAACTTGAAGAGTGAAAGATCTTTTGACTGTGAAGGTGATCAAGAGAAATACTACTGTGCTCAGAGAGGCAGAGGCAGGAAAACACATGGAATGATCAATTAAGGTCAGAATATATGGATATAATTAGCATTTCTATTCAGAGCTTGTCCTGCTTCCCAAGCTTATTATTGGATGGACTTCTACCATTGAATGAATTGAAAGTTAATAGCTTCTTCTGTGTTTACAAGTAAACCTGGCAAAACCTGTTTTGCCACCATGCCTTTAAAAATAATTGAGTACATTGAAAATTTGAGTCTTTAAGACCTTTGACTGAGTTAAGAAAAACTAGCCAACCACTTTTTTATAATCTGAGCTTTCATTAATGATTATCTATTCCTTTTTTCTATCTTTTTCTGTTGTTAAAGGAAAAAGAATCAGTGGACAAGCTTTTTAATGTCTGATTTACATAGAGAAGAGCTAGAAATAAGATGTAAGATAGATTGGTCATGACCTGTCTATAAAGGGTGTGCTGTCAAAATTAATACTTTACTAGATCATGCTCATTAGTTTATATTTTCAAATCACAAATGCTTTTGTTGTTAAATATTTTCTCTTAAAATTTGATTGTTGAAATAATATTTGTTTAATAAGTAAAATTTTTATTCCTTAAGTTATCCTAGATTTAATTTTTCCTTTAGAATTTGATAGTTTTAGATAATGTATTGTGATGCTTTGATATATATTAAATTATGAAGCATAATAAATTGAATTACTGATAATTACAACTCACTTGAGGAATTATAACAGTAACAATACCATTATTTCTTCTACTTATATTTGCCTTATGTCAGTCCCATTACCTGCTGTAGCTCCTTAAGATATGCTGTCCTAACTCATGTAGTCATAACTTTATTCATTTTTTGAAACCAGTTTTATCATGTAGTTATATTTTGTTTTTAGAATGTATAAAAATGAATTGGATTGTGATTTGTGATTAACTTGTTTTCACCTCAGTACTGTATTTCATAAAATTTCATTTATGTGGTTTTTATTTCTGTATAATACTCTGCTCTGTAGAGATTCCATACTTTGTAAAGAAATTTTCCTGCTGATGAACCTATGGTTGCTTCCAGATTTTTGTTATAAAGAGCACTGTGGATATAATGTTATAGTGATGTGTCTCCTAGTATGCAAGTACGTTTTGGAGCAATTGTTTGGGCCACGATTACTATGCTCAAGGGACGTTTGGTAATATGTAGTATTAAACAGTGAATATATTAGGCTTAAGTTATGCCATGCTAACAAAAGTCCCAAATATTGGTGACTTGGATTATTTTCACTCATCTTGTATGTCCACTGTGAGTTGATGAAGTTGAGAGGTAGAGATTTCCTCTTTTCCACATTCGTGCAGGGACTCAACCTAAGAGAGGCTCTGTTCCTTTGTAACTTAATATTTGTGACATGTTGAGTCACAAATGGCAGGGAAAGAGGTAACTGGAATGTTTTTCACTGTCTCTTGTATATTTGAAACCATGCCATTTCTCTCAACCACTTATTAGCCAGAACTAATTACTTAACTCTACCTTCAACAATCCTAGGAAATGTAAAGAAGTGGGTAAAATGCTTGATGAGTACTAGTGTTTTTGCCACAGGGGCACTCAACAATTAAAGGATAAGAACATGGTGAATAAAGTATCATCCAAAAGATTACACAGTTCTGCACAATGAAGAGCTATTCAGTTCAAAATTTCTGTAATGACCCACTTGAGAAATACTGTTCTTGGGTACATACTTAGGAATGCAGTTACTAGGCTCTAGGGCATATGCATGTTTACTTTTACAAGAGGATAGAAAGCCAGTTATTTTTCAAGGTTGTACAATTTTACACTCACATTAGCATCTGAGTGTTCTTGTTTTTGTCTTCATCATCACCTTTTTGAAGTATTAATGAAAATAGGCTGTATATTTTGGTGAGTTTGGTAACTGTAAATTTTCATGAGCATATTTTAATTACTGTATACATCCATTAAACCTCACCACAAATAAGAGTGAACACATTCTTCATCATCAAAAATTTCCTTGTACTTCTTTGTTGTTCCTTTTCTCCCTCCCCTTACTCATTCTTCATTCTCAAGAAACCACTTGTCTGAATTAGGCCAGTATAGATGAATTTAAATAGCATTAAAAGTTATGTTTTCTCTTTGTTGTTCAAAATGTAGTTAATCTTTGAATATTGATCTTGTATCCAATTATCTCATTACATTTTCTGGTGTGTCCTACTCCCCCAATTCCCTGCAGATTATTATATGACTGCTTTCTTCCTTTTCTTTTTTTTTTTTTTGGTCTTTTTGAATAATAGAATATTGAATAGAAACAGTAAATCTCATTGTCTCGTTGATGATTTTAAAAAGTGGTGTCTTGCCAGGTATGGTGGCACACACCTGTAATCCCAGTAATTAGAAGGTTGAAGCAGGATCAAAGTGAGTTCCAGGTCAGTCAGGTATATATTGAGTTCAAGGCCAGCCTGCACCATATTGAGAATCTCTGTCTCCAAATAAATAAAAGAACGTCAAAAAATAAAAAATACAAAGAGTGATATCTCATTAATACTATTTGCCTGAGATGTTTAATAAATATTCTATGTTAATTTAAGTGAGTTATTTGTACATTTAGTTCGCTGAAAGTTTTTTAGCATCAGTGATAAATACATGGTGAATGTTGTCCACTTTTTTCTGCAGTTGTGGGGATTATCATGCAGTTTAATTTTTTAATTGGTCAGTGGGACTACTGGTTAATAATGTTAATTCACCTTTCCTTATCTGAAGTAAAGTCAACTTTTCTTCATGTATTTTTTGTTTTGCTGAATTCTAATACACATTTTAGGCTAAGTCTTCATGAATGAGGTCACCAGTAATTTTTCTTTCTGTTATTATTCTGCTTTACTCCCCGCTCCCCAGGATAAGTACTTTCTTTTTTAAAAAATTTTATTTAAAGAAAAAAAATGAAACAGAGGGTAGAAATAATACAAAATTTCAAAAACAAAACAAAAAACCCCACAAATAATAACCAGTAAGAAATCACTAGTTGATAATTACATATTTTCCTCTTAAAGTAGTTGTTCAAGTTACAAAAGTAGAGTCTACAAAGTGGACATTTAAACAGTGAGACTGCAACCAGTTCTGTTCATCTATCCAACAAAAACTTAGTAATATGGTTATCAATCCTATACACTTAAACATACATGCAGTTATATCCTTTAGAATACTTTCTTTTCCTCTCTTTTTTTCTTTACAATAACTATAATCGATTCTCGTAAACTGTTTAGAAGTTTTACACATGTGTAAGTCTCTACATGTATACCTAGCCTTTCTGTATTAGAGGGAGAAACAAATTTAAAAAAGCCAACAATATAAATTCCTAGAGAAACACAAAAAGGACATAAAACCACAATACTAGGTGATCTATGGTAGTTACTATGATGTCTCTTGTTATTTCCAGTAAAATTATCTATATCGTCAGACATAGTATAATTAAACTTTGCAGTACATAACACTATTAATAAAAACTAAACATTGGAGACATTATAAGACTTCAAAGGCAGTTAATAATTAAACCAGAATGGGTATCCTATTGAATCTTGTCATCTTCAGAGTAGTTGACTCTACTCTCAGCCTTGATATTCTCAAGCATACCAGATTTGAATAAAATCAGTCAAGACAAACAGCGATATAGCCAATCTTCTCTGCTTCATCTCTGCTATGCTAGTTTTCTGTCATTGTTGTTTACTTTTCTCCTTCATTCCACTGTCTGCCCCTTTCACTGAGGCCTTTCTGCCATTGTTCCTGGAATCCTGGTGATTTTCTTCTCTCTCTCTAGAATGTCCTTCAGTATTCTTTGTAGAGTTGGATTGGTGGTCACGAACTCCCCCAGTTCCTCTTTGTAGTGGAAATATCTTGTCTCTCCATTAATTTTGAGAGACAGTTTTGCAGGGTACATCAATCTGGGTTGGAGATTATTTTCTTTCAGGGCTTGGAATATTTTGCTCCAAGCTCTTCTTGATTTGATAGTTTGCATTGAGAAGTCTGTTGTGATTTTGATGAGTTTTCCTTTATAGGTAATGTGTTTCTTTTCTCTGCCCACTTTTAATATACTGTTCTTGTGATGGGTATCTGGGATCCTGATTATTATATGCCTGGGTATAGATGTGTTTTGGTTGTAGCTGGCTGGAGTTCTGTATGCCTCATATATCTGAACGTTACTTCCATTTCCTAAGTTTGGGATGTTTTCCTTAATTATTTCTGTGAATAGCTTTTTTATTTCATTTGTATTTGTCCCTGCATCTTCATTCACATTTTTTATTCTTAGGTTATAAATCCTCTTGTTGTCTTCTAGCCTTTGTATTGTTACTTCCTGGTTCCTTGTTATTTTTAAGAGATCCTTCCTTTTGCGATCATACATTGCAAATCTGTAAGTTTTAAAAGTCTGTCTTTAGTTTCTGTTAAGAAGTTTTGCCAGCTTTCAGTGGAGTTTTTAATTTCCTGATATTCTCTTTGTATCTGTTTCATGTATTCTAGATTTTGCTTAAATTCTTCATCAAAGGCTTCTCTTCTTTCTCTGGGTTCCTCCATTCTTCCATTTGTGTCTTCTTGAGGATTATCCAGCATTTCTTTTATTAATCTTATATCTTGCTTCACCTGAGTTAGAATTTCAGATTTAAATTCGTTGATGAGGTCACGGAAGTATTTCTTTATTTCTGAGGAGGCCATGTCTGTTATTGCATATTTGCTGCCCTCAACCGTCTCTGCGTTTACCTCTCCTGGACTCACTTTCCCTGGTTCGGCAGTTAGAGGCCTTTTGCTGTTTCTCTGTCTTGTCATGTTTCTGGTTTCTTTCAGACGGGTGAGTGATGGAGGTCTCCGGGCCTTTCGTATTGCTTAGTTTTTCTGCAGTGCAGTGGCTTGGGAAGTGCCCCCCACCCTGTCTGCTACCGATCTCTAGTCTGCTCTATTTTTTATTATATTGACCTCATGGACTGGCTTAATGAGTTTTCTTTTATCTTTTGTTTGGTGAATGTCTGCACATATTTGGAATGATCTGTTTTTTGAAACTTTGGTAAAACTCACCTATAAAACCATATGGGCTGATTAATTTTTTGTTTTAATCCTTCAGTTTCTTAAATAGGGTTGTTTGGCTCTCTAGAGCTCTTTTGATTTACTGTTGGTAAAATCTTTTCTAACAATTTGCTACAAAATTATTTATAATCTCTTTAATCTCTAGTGAATCTGTTACTGTGCTCCCCTTTTTGTTGTCTTTTTTTTTCCTGTGATAGAATTGTTACCCATGCCCAAAGAGAGAGGCACCCCCACACCCCAGGAATCTTAGCCAGATAGAAAACCAAAGTTGAATTTACTTATTCAGCAGCCAAAGAATGGAGAAGTAGTATCTTACCTCACAAATCATCCTTTTAACTCACCTAGAGTTGACAGGTTGTAGATACAGATTAGCAGAAATGCAGGGAAAGGGTAGGTAAAGGAGAATATTCTTGTCTTTTCTTAGAAAGAGTAGACATTTCTTGGAATTCAGGCACCACCTCTTTTTCTTCCTTTTATGGCTTGATGCTTCTGGTCAATGTAGCTGCTGATTATGTCATTTAGCGTGGAAACGAGAGTTATAATGAAGTTAAAGGTTTGGCAGCTATTTTAGATCCAACTGGCTTTGACTAACCTATGTGAAGAATTTTTGACCTTCAGACTTATTTATCTGTCCTAAAAGATAAATATGATTAGGGTGGGTAGAAACTCACTTAGGCAGTATAGTGGGTAAGAGAATTCGACAGGGGATTTATCAAATTCATTAGTCTTTCCAAAGAACCTGTGTTCTGTTAATATTCTCTGTTGTATGTTTGGTTTTTATTTCAATGGTTTCTGGTTTTTATCATTACCGTGATTCTACTTTGAGTATATTCTAGTTTTTGGCTCTGATTCTCTCCTCACCAAGTTCTGAGGATCTGTACTAAGCAAATTACTTTTCTGACATCTTTTCCAATATTAAGTATTTTACAATGTAAATTTGTCTTTATAGATCTACTACTTTAATTGCAAAGTTTGATATGTAATATTTTTATAATTATTCTGTTGTAGGAATTTTTAGTGTATAAGTTCTTTTTAATCTGTGAGATGTTTAGAAATTGCAGTTTAAAAGTGTGTCATTTAAAAGAATATTTATTTGCTAAACATACATGGTATGGTTTTTATTTATTTTGGTACCAGGGATTGAACTCACGACCTTGCACTTGCCTGGCAAGCACTTAAGCCACTGAGCTAAATCCCTGGCCCAGTTTTTAATTTTTTTATTATTCATTTCTAATTGAATTGCAGTTTGGTCTGAGAGCAAAAAGGTCTGATAGACCTTTTTGAAATCTTTTTTTGTGTTCTGTACAACATGGTTGTGGTTATTTTTGTAAAGTAAACATGGAAGACTGTCATGCGACTTTATCATTTGACTTTTTCCACCATGTAAAGGATTTACTGGAAGCAAAAATTTCATTATTTTGACTATATGACTGCATTATTAGGACTTGAAAATTCTCATGTAGAATTCTGTATTGTCACTCTCAATTCCACATTAAAGTTTTAGAAAATTTAACATAACCTCTTTTTTAAATATAGCTTTAGTTCAGAGTATTGAAAATGTCTTTTAAGGAAAATTCCTCCTTAGAGGGAAGTAAGAAACCAGGTGTCTTATTGTGAAGTATAGAATTAAAAAAAAAAAAAAAAAGACTGGAGACTGTCCTGCTTTTAAACAAGAAAAGGATAATTTTTCTCTAGTGGGGAAATCTAATGAAGGTAAAACTTCTCTATTTTTTGTTTCCTTCACAACTTTAATTGGTGAGTCAGATGCAACCTAGTTGTTTTAAATAAGAGGAACATACATAGGGAAAGAGGCAAATCAGTGCAGGCTCTCTGATGCCAGGTATCGTCAGTGAAATATGTCACTGGTTCTGCTGTCTGACTTGTTTTTGCCTCCCTCTGCTTGTTTTCATAGGTAGAAGAAGTGAAAAAGCACCAACACTGTTTAGCCTTTAGTTCCTCTGGACCCCAAAGCCAGACTTACTACATTTGCTTTGATACTTTCACAGAGTATTTAAGGTGGCTGCGCCAAGTTTCCAAGGTAAGCACTTAGCAATCTGTTTAGTTTCTAGCTGGCTACAGAGTTGCTTTTCACTTTACCAGTTTCAGAATACTTTAGTCATGTACACATTGTTTTTTCCAGATGGTACCAGTGGTTAGCAATTTTTAGTATACGTACTGCTTAAGTGAGCACATGGTTAGCAATTTTTAAAAGATAATTGTCACTGGAAAATAGATTTTAAATGTTTTTATGTTTTCTGTTTTTTGTTTACACTTCAAATTCAGACTGGCATCACTGTTTTAGTGTTCTAGAGTAAAAAATTGAGATTGGAAATGTTTAAGGGACTAGCCTAGGGCAGGACAATTACAAAAACAAGAATACCCAGAGAATTGTTACAGATTTGGAGCTGGCAATTGAGCTCAGTGGCATAAGCGCCTGCCTGGCAAGTGTGAGGCTGTGAATTTGATCCACAGTACATTAAAAATTAAAAAAAAGAATTGTTACAGATTTCCCCCCCTCTTCTGACTATATTTTCTTATAAACTGTCTAATCCTGTGCCATCGTTCACATTTATTCTGATTTTTAAGTGTTTTATTTTTCATCTTATTTTGACCATTTTATAGTTCCCTGATTACATAAGATCATCATGTCCCATGAAATAATACATCTTTGGGTGTGTGTAGTAGAAACCAGAATAACATTATAAGTAAGATGAATATATGCTGGTTTTTCAGGTACTGTGTGAGAAGATGTTTTTACATCTCATTTGTTATGTGTGAAGTGATAGGGTGGATTCCAGTATTTAGTGCTTTGGTTTTGGGTGTATTTTTGAAATGATGAGATCCCTCTAGGGTGCAGGAACAGAACAATAGAATTCACTTTTGTATTTTTGAATTTACAATTAAATTTGTTATCCAAGTTCAGTATCATTCATAGGGCTTGTGATGTAGTAAAGGAATAACTTCATAAAACAGTTTACAGAAAACTAGAGAATAATGGCTAGGAAATCTTTTTACAGTACTGGCTACATTTGAATTATTATATTATAACCTATTCTCTGATGATGTGATGTTATTTAGGAACATCAGTTTCTCTCCTTTTAGAGAAGAGGCAGTGAAAGGGTTTTGGATGATAGCCTTTGATTCTTTTAACCTAATAGGCAGATCAATGTTCTAATGCAGTGATGGCTAAGCTTTTAGAGATCAGGTCCCCAAATGGCAACCCCAAACCCACTTTTTATCTCAAAGTGCCAGCACCATAGTTAAACTCAAATGCTTGGCTGCTGTGGTGACTTGGGCTATGTGCCTACTGTGATGTATGTGTCATGGGTTTGCTGCCATCCCTCTAAAGTATAGTACACCTACAGGTGAAAAAGGGACGCTTGTACTTTTTTTTTTTTTCAGTTTTGCATGTGGAATTAATATGTGATCAGTCTTCTAAAGTATCTTTTTATGGTTATTTTCAGTAAATAAGGGCACATATATATTTAGTTTATCTGCTGCTCTTAACAACCAAGCAGAATCTTCTGGGTAAAGTAATAGTTTTTTTGTTGAAAAGACAGGGATGAGGACCAGAAGACAAAACGTTTTAGTAGTTCCAGATTTTAAATATATCATTCTTCAATCTTAAAAACCAGGTATCTATTTCAGAAGTTTTTAGACAAGATAGAGGTATTGCTTAGTGTTATAGCACTTGCCTAACGTGTGAGGTTCTGGTTGCCTTCCCCAGCACTGCAAAATAAAGTGAAAGTTATTGTAATTTATGATTAAAGAGCAAATGACCTGTACAGGACTAACCAAAGATAACCAGATGTTATAGAAGAAATAGAAGAGTGAAGGAATTTCCCATTTGGGTAGGAATTCTGCATAAAAATACAGGCACACTGTTCTTTAAATTTAGTGTGTTAAGGATGATCTTATGAAAATATGTTTTCCTTTAACCTAGCATCCGGAGACAGACAGTTGGGGCGGTTGACCATAGAGGGAAAATCTTGATCTGCTGGAAGCTATAAGCTTAGAGGAAGTACGAAATAGGTACAGCTGATTATTTTAAGCTCCTTCTACTTTTAGCCTCTGCTTCTAGTTGTCATTTACTTTTCCTCATATACAGGTACTTAGGAAATTACACAATTTTAATCATATTTTTCATCATATTGGGAAACAGTAAATTTCATGGATTAAATTATCTTTAATTCTATTTCTAGTGTTTAAATGAGGATTCATTTTGATAAAGATCTGAAAGAAAAACCCATCAAAAACAAAGGAAAGTCTAGGTTGCTAATTTTTAATGACCATCTTGTACTATAGCAGTAGAAGATACAAAGAACCAAATTCCAATTATTTGTAGTCACAATGAATTTGATAAATAATTTAAAAAGAATGTTCTTTGTTTTTAGTATGTGCTTCTGAGTATTAGCAAAAAGGAAGTGTTCTACTTTGTTTTATTTGTGTTTTGGAAAATTTGTAACAGCTTATTAATTAGGTATATTCTGCAGAAATAAGCTGAATCATAGCACTTAATATTGCTTGCCAAAATAATACACAGGATAGTCCCTTTAGAGTTTTTATGTAGGGTGTGTGTTTGGTGTGAATTATGAAGAAGAGTTCCTTTGGGAGGCTTATGATACTGGTTTTAAACTCATCCCTAAAATATCAATATGCAGCATGCTTTAAAAATTCAGTAAATACTATATGCAGTGTAAAAAGTATTGTATTTGTTATATATAGGCACACATATTCAGCATGTTTTCAGTGATTGGAGTGGGGAGGGGAATACAAAGGCTCTGGGTGGTGGTTGAGGGGAAAACAATTGCAGAAGAGCACCTATCAAATAGGTGGGTAACATTATGAAAATGATGACTTAGCTGTTCATTTTTGTGGTCGACTTTAAAAATGTGTTCACTTTAGGCATGTTGATCTTTGAATCCTTTTCTAAATTAGCCTTCATGTGAATCTAAGCCCTCAGTATGATTTTTAGAAGTTTCTGTCACTTTATGACATCACACTAATCTTACTGTGAAATCTGTTTATTTCACAGAACAATGGATTAAGATCACTGCTTGTTTTGTGTTTTTAAGTTTTTAATGTGGAAAATATAAAATATTCAGAAATAGAAGTAGTAGTGTTCTAGTACCACAATTATTGGATTCTGGTCAGTCATATTTTATTTGTACACTCACCTTTCTGTATCTCTGTGATGCAGCAGATCTCAGACATCTCATAGCATCCACAAGTATTTTTGTTTTTGTAAGTAATTCTAGGCAATAATTTTTTAAATAAATATAACCACAATACTATTATCTGTGTGGTTTTTTTTTCCCCTAAAGAATGAACAGTTTCAGTGATTATGATTGCATTTACAAATCTTCTGTCCAGATTTTAAAGATTGAAAGGGATGATTCAGGTATCTTATTCCTGAAGTAATGTAACATGTGATACCAAAGAGAATGTACAACTCTTAACTTTTTATCATATAAATTAGATATTCTCAAGTATTGAGTAGCTAAATGAATGTGAAAACAGCTTACTACTTGGTATATTTTAAAGTTCAGTATTTGGGATTGGAGTAGTAAAATAAGTGAATTAAAAGTGAGGAGATCTTATAGTTAAAAAATATACATATTTGAGTTGCTGAAGACCAGAAATATTTTGGATTTCTTTTTCTGATACTGGAATGTGTTCACCTACATAATGAGATATCTTATGGGAGTAGTACCCAAATCTAAGCATGATTTATTCATATTTCATATAGACTTCGTACACAAAGTCTGAATGAAGGTATTAATATAATATAATATAATATAATATAATATAATATAAAAGGGTACCTACATTTTTGGGTGTGACTTGTTACATTTTCTGCTTGTGGCATCCTTTTGAAAATAAAAACTTTTGAATTTTGGAGAATTTTAGATTTCACACTTTGACATTGAGGGTGTCCAACTTGTATTATTTCTAAGAATAGGCACTTTCCCCCTAGTTCTCTTTTGCACAGGAAAAGAGAAGGCACAGCGCATGACTTCTTCCAAGGACCAGGCCAGTTTGGTTAGTTACAACATCATGAGAATGAGCCTAGAAACTTAGGGTCATTAGCTTGTCTTTGTGTCATTTTGTGTTGGTTAGTAGCAGTCACACTTGCTGGCAGTTGCTGTTATCTTTTCTGCTGTGTAACTCTTAATGTTAGCCATAGTGTGTAAATTCCAGGCAAGTTATGGCAAACCTCTTAGAGACCACATGCGATACTGCAATCCAAAACTCCCTTATTTGTCACAATCTGTGCCTGTATTGAAATTAAACCTGAATACTGAGGTTTCAGTTTAGAAAAAGCAGCTCTACATTGACATCTTTTGTCTTAAAAGCACAATAACATGAGTGCCCTACATTTGCCACCACTGTTCACCATTGTTACTACTATGAAAGTTAGGCCACATTTCATGCTGAATGAAAGATCACAAGAAATGATGAATAAATACCACCATTTAAGAAATAATAAAATATATGGAGAATCAGTGTTGAACCTTTGGTTTCATGTGTTTAAAAATAATATTTTACTGTCCAGATTTAAGCCAAAGCATACTTCACTAATCACTTGAGTCAAGACATTCTAATGTAATAGGAGTGAGATAGATTCAGAGGTAGTTGCAAGGGACCCTTTAGTATGTCTTACCATTTTGTATATATATTTTTACTTTTTGATTGGAAGTATTGTGTAGGGAATCTGCTACCTTTTGTAAGCATGATCAGTTACTTGTCCTTTAGAGATTGTGCTGCAGGGCTTATATGAAAAGAAACTGTTTTCAATAGCAGTCTACTGAGTAGTCCGGGGCTTTTCTAGAAACCTTTACTTTATATTTTGTTATTTTATTTATTTATTGTCATTGAGACAAAAGTTCAGTATGCCTGGAACTCACTTTTTTTTTTTATTTAAAGAGAAAAAAAAAACACGTAAAGGGAAGAGATAATACAGAATTTCAGAGAAAAGATAAACAATAAGAAATCACTAGTTGATAAATTACATATTGTCCTCTTATAAATAGTTATTCAAGTTACAAAATTAAAGCATACAAAGTAGATCGTCAAACAGTGAGAGTGTAAATGGCTACGCATACATGAGTCTCTACATGTATTTCTATCCTTTCTGTATTAGAGGGAAAAACAAAACATAGCAAGACAAAACAAAACAAATTCCTATAAAAGCATGAAACTAAAGAGTCATATAAAACCACAGTACAAGGTGATCTACAGTGATTGCTGTACTGTTTCTTATTATCTTCAATAGAATTGCCTATATCATCAGGCATAAATGAATATAGCAGTATAATTGAATATAGCAGTACATAACAATATTAGTAAAAATAAAACATTGTAGACAATATAAAACTTCAAAGGCAGGTAATAATCAAACCAGAGTAGATATTCTAGTGGATCTTGTCATCTTAAGTACAGTTGCCTATGCTCTCAGACTTGATACTATCAATCATAACAGCTTTGAATAAAATCTATCAATACAAAATAGTGATCTAACCAGATTTGATTACAATCAGTTATGGTAAAACTGTAGGTTTTACAGAGCTTTAGATTGACTTAATAGGAAATTAAGGATGATTACCGTACTATATCCTGTTATTTTTGGGATTACTGTTTGTATCCTCAAATCTAGTACAGGTAGAATGACTGGAACAGAATATAATACATCTAAGCAGAGTAGTGTGAGTAATGTGGGTTTTAAATCCTGGTGCACTATTAACAATATTATGTATCAAGGCCATCTATGTTAGAGATTATAGCCAACCTTCTCTGTCTCATTTCTGCTATGCTATTTTTCTACCTGTTTGTCTACTTTTCTCCTTCATTCTACTGCCTGCCCCACTCATTGAGGCCTTTCTGCCACTGTTTCTAAAATCCTGGTATTTTTTTTTCCTCTCTCTCTAGAATGTCCTTCAGTATTCTCAGTAGGGTTGCATTGGTGGTCACAAAGTCCCCCAGTTCCTCTTTGTCATGGAAGCATCTTGTTTCTCCATTAATTTCTAGTGACAGTTTTGCAGGGTACATCAATCTGGGCTGGAGGTTATTTTCTTTCAGGGCTTGGAATATTTTGCTCCAAGCTCTTCTTGATCTGATGGTCTGTGTGGAGAAGTCAGCCGTGATCCTGATAGGTTTACCTTTGTAGGTAATCTGTTTCTTTTCTCTGACAGCTTTTAATATTCTGTTTTTATATTGAATTTCTGGTATCTTGATTATTATATGTCTGTGTGTAGATCTGTTTTGGTTGTAGGTGGCTGGGGTTCTGTATGCCTCACATAACCGAATGTCATTTTCTTTTCCCATGTTTGGGAAGTTTTCCTTAATTATTTCCATTAAGAGCCTTTGTAATTCACCTGTATGTATTCTTGCTTCTTTGTTCACATTTCTTATTCTTAAATTGTAGATTCTCTTATCATGTTCTAGCCTTTGTATTGTTACTGCCTATTTCCTTGTTATTTTTAAGAGATCTTTCCTTTCATGATCACACATTGCAAACTTGTCTTCAAGTTTTGATAGTCTATCCTTAGTTTCTTTTAACGCGTTTTGCCAGCTTTCAATGGAGTTTTTAATTTCCTGGTAGTCTCTTTGAATCTGCTTCATGTATTCTATATTTTCTTTATATTCTTTATTGAATGTTTCTCTCCTTTTTTTGTGTTCCTCCCTTCTACCATCTGTATCTTCCTGAGAGATGCTCCCTGAGAGCATTGCTTTTATTACTCATATCTTGCTTTACCTGATTTAATATTTCAGTTTTGAGCTTGTCTACAAGATCCCGAAGGTATCTTTTAATGTCCATTGAAGCCATGCCTGCTGTTGCGTGTTTGCTGCCCTCAGCCTCCCTTGTTTTTCCCTCTCCTGGATCAGGGCTGTCAGGGTTCTGGGCTGGGGGCCCCTTCCTGCCTCTCTCTCCTGTCATGGTCCCGGCTTCCTCCTCACAGGTCACATTGCAGGTCCCAGCCCCTTTTCCTGTTGGGCGCGCCTCCTCCGAAGCAGGCTTGCGTGGGTCCTCCCTACTCTCCTGACTGCTCTTATCACTGAGGTGCAAGCAGTGGCTGCCTAAGTCTGCCCCCCCCCCCACCAACCAAACTGCAGAGGCCTTCCCCTGGTTAGCGCTTGCTAGGCGCAGGGAATTGATTTGGGACGGCTCACTGGGTCCCAGCCAGGGGCACGGCTTAGTCCAAGCAAATCCCACGAATCTGCTTTGGGGAGGGAGGAACCAACTGAAGTCACTGTTGCTCCCAGTTCAGGCTCCTCCTGCCAGATTCCAACATGTCGCACATTTGATGGCACCCTTCCCGTGAGGGGGGTGGGGGGGTGGGCGTGTCCCAGTCCCAGCACTGACCGTGGATTAATGAAAGACCCTTTGCCGGCTCCGCTCTCTGTTGGGCTCACCAAACCCCAACTTCAGTGCTGCTCTGCTTCCCGTGAGTCGTGGTGGGAATGAGTTTGGGCGGCTCTGCCGGCCATGGCAGATTCAGGCTGGTGCAAATTCAGTCTGCTACAAAATTGGGTCGCAGCAAAAACACTGTGTCCAGCTGTTCCAGTTGTAGTCCCAACGTATTTGACGAGCTTTTTTATGTTTTAATTTCTTCCTGTGTCAAGAGGATCCATCTCCCTCTGTCTGGGTCTCTCCAGGGTGTTTTATTCTGGCGTATGAGTTGTTTTTCCTGGGAGGCTCTGTTTCTTGTTGCTCACTGTCTTCCTCCCCGGAACTCACTTTGTAACCCAGGCAATCCTCTTGCCTTAGCCTCCCAAGTGCTGCTATTAATCATGTCATATTTTATACCCATTCTTTAAAGAATCAGGAGCCCTTTGAATAAGAAAGAAGTGTGTGGTAGAATCTGAAGTGAAATGCAGGGTCTATGGGATGAATTTTTCAGTTAAAAAAAATGTGCCTGTTTCTTGAGGAGATTACTCTTATTTCAGTTCTTGTAGTGACAGTGTGAGAAAAGATTGCGGTTTGGTATATGAGATATTCAGAAAAACTAAGACTAAGAAGGAAGACTACAAAGGAAATGAGAAAGACAAGTCTTGAAGAATAAGTAAGAGTACATCATGAAAATGAGAGGAAAGTGTTTCAACAAGTGATGAAGTGTGTGTAAAGACTGCATAAAATGTAAAGACATAGTCATGTCACAGATATCTGAACAATGTGAAAAACAGACAGAAATAGAAGCTAAATAAAGTGCTGAGTGCTGGCTTCATGCTTATTGTTTTATTTTCTTATAGAAATTTGATGGAAGGTTCCCAAATACAAAATTAACTTTCAAGTGGCTGTATTATATACAAGTTCTTGTTATAGAATCCTTACTACAAATATAATGTTAGTTTAGAGGAACTTATAAATTCTGCTCTGAATTTTGGCTGAAGATGAAATATTTTGGGTTGTATTATTTTGATTTTGTTACACATAAAACTGTTAGTAAAAATAATTGAAAGATGTCTTTATGCTATGCCACTCCTATCCTGTTTCTTCACTGCTAATCCCTTGTGGGTGTGTTGGTTTGGTTTGGTTTTTGGTAGTGACTATCATTTCTGAAGTCTTAGTTAATATATTGCTGGAGAAGAGATTTTTGCTTCGGTTCTACCAATTCCATCGATCACTTGTTCTCAGATGCTTTAGCTTCTCTTCTGGGTGCTCTTCCTTTGTTGATAATATATTCAGATATCATCAGAGCAGCACAAATCCTATGGCTGTTCTTTTCCTTCCTTAGACTTTATGTTCGAAGAAAATTACTTTAATTATTGTGAGATTAAAATAAAAAGTTTTACTTTGATTTTCCTCCTACTTATTACTAGATATACTTTGTTAATAAAATTTTTTTTCATACTAGATTGATGCTATAATGGCAGTAATACAAATAATAGTAGCTAATATTTCAGCAAATTTTATTGTGTGGCAAATACTTCTACATACTTTATAATAGCTCTGTGAGGTGAATGCTAATAACGGTTCTACAAATTTCACAACAAAGGGTATTGTCTTTTGAGGTATTATCTCCATTTTGAAAATAAGATAACTGAATATGAAATATTCTTCCACTTTGTACCATAAAGTTCTGTTGCTTTACTGTTTTCATTTAATTTTCTAATGTTTTACAGTGGTCTGAAGGGATTAAAAGCAAACCAGCATTCAAATAGCAACTGAAAATATCAGGTGTTTCACATACAGAGTTGTAAACACAATCCAGACTGCCTACTTGTATAACACTAAGGTGGTTATCAAGCAGTTGACGGAAGAATGCTACTAGAGGACATTTGAGCGTCATACTTGATGAACAAGACATATTTAGGAACTTGAGATAGCTTCTGAGTCACCTAAAGCAAATTAAAATCTTTTTAGTGTTGAACAAATAGTAATTGATTCTTTGAAAACTGCCCAAATAATTGACATACCAGATCCTTAATGTATATGATTAACAAGATCTGTGTATCAGGTCATGCTATATTTCGTAGTTAAATCCTTTGAGAGTTCAGACAAACTTAAATATAAATATCCTTAAAAGTTTACTTTTTGTTACATACTTTTACTTATCTTGGGAATCACCAATATTTCTTTAACCCAGTGTATTGAATTTTTGTATTCTGAAGGGTTAAATTTTTCTATCTATGGCCTTATTTATAATTTGTAAAACAGAAAACAGTGGAATAATTAGAAAATAGTCTGTGAACTGTGTATTAAATGTTCTGTGGTTTGTATGCTAGACTTGGATCTTAAACATTTTTTCTATTCTAAATGCAAAACAAGTAGCTTATTTCTAATAGTTGAGATAGATAGATAGATAGATAGATAGATAGATATCAAAACTTAGAATATAATTTTTTTCTGGTTGCTTCCTTGTAAAGGAGGTGCCACCTTTTGGGAAATGCTGCCATGATTTTCAGAAACATTCTCTGTCTCAAGACATTGCTTACACATATTTTGTCAATAAGGAAGTGAGAAGGCACCCTGAGTTCAGATTTGATCTCCACCCAGGCTGAGCTCTATTTTTCTGTTGTTACTGCAAAACACAATGGAGTTTATGTGTGTGGATTGGAGATAACTATTAGATTGATACTGTTAATGCGTTAGTCTCCGCTGACCCTTTTCATTTGCTTCTAACTCAGGAATGAAGTGTCAGGTCCACATTTCCAGTTCAGGCTACAGCAAGCTTACTGGACAAATACAGCAGAAATGTGTATGAATATGTGATGCATTTTGTTGGTAGAAGGGACTTCTTGTTGGTAATGGTACTGTTGGCACGGACCTCTGAGATTTGTGTTACTTGCTTTGTGTGTGAATCCTTGTGTAGACACTTTTGAAATACAGTTTAGATGTCTGTGTTCCTCAAAGGCTAAGCCTTTGAAGGCAGATGCATCTCAAGAAAAATACTACCTCAGTACAAAGTTTAGTATCTGGCTCATAAAGGGCAAATGAAGAATGCATACTGAACGATTCACTCAAATTAGCTTGACAGTATGAGGATGCCAGCTCTTTGTTCCCATCCCCTGTGCTCCTCTAGCAAGGAAAAGCAGGAATGCCTAGGTAGATTTCTTAGACTGTGTCTCTCCAGTTCTCTTGCTCTCATACCCCATCTCTATTATTGTTATTGTTGGCAGCCTTTCTTGATTTCCTGTTCTTTATCTTTGTTGATTTGCCATTTCAGTAATTCTATGGCATGTAATTTAGAGTATTTTATTTATTTCTTACAGTTTTTGTGCCATTATCTAACCTTTTTTTTTTTGAAACAGGGTCTCACCATACATTTCAGGCTGACCTCAAACTTGCTTGTGTAGCCCAGGGTGACCTTGAACTCACAATGATCCTCTGACCTCAGCCTCTTTGAGTGCCGAGATTACAGGCAGGCATGCTGTACCATGCTAGGCCATTTAACATTTTAAAGAAAAGAAAGGCTAAGATAATGAAACTCTGGGTAGAATTTACTAAATGGTAAATTTAAAATGTTTAAGTTAAACATTAAATTAAATTTAATGTTTAATGTATGTTTAGTGTTTAATGTACATTTTAATATATGTTTATTAGGAAATTATTCTGTGAATTATAATTTTATAGGAAAGTTTTCTGCATCTGTTCTTAAATAGATTTTATAAAATGTTAATTAGTTCAGATAAAGAAATGAGATACCATTATGAAAAAAGGTCTGGGGTCAAGCTAAGGCATTTCTTTGGAATAATTGCATGTTATAGAGTAATGAAAATAAAAATTTTTATTAAAATAGAAAAATTTGTATTGATAAGGATGAAATTGAAACAAGTTTACAATGTTAGCTAATAATGACTAATGCAATATATCTTAAATTTATATTCTCCCTTTTTACGCCTTCCCAAAACCATTTGATGATGGGGGAATGAGAATTAAAACTAGATCAGTTGAGGTCAAGAATTATTTACAGAAGTCCAGTGAACTTCTCAGAGACTGTCCGTTTAGCCAGAGGCATGGTTTCCAAAGCCACTCAGGGCTGGGGCCAGAGCAATTAATGACTCATGTCAGTTTACAACAATCTTTTACTCTACACAAGCAGAATTATTTGTGCTATTTCAGCTGCTTTGACCAAGCCTTTCAGAGTCATTTTATTTAACTGAGTATAATGTGTAGTTAAAAAGGATAGACATAACTTTAGTAAACATTGAAAGGGCACAATATCCCAAGGATGTTACTGAAACTTTGCCTTACCTATGAAAGAAAATCATCCACTAAACGAGTCATCAGCAGAATGCAGTCCTTTTGCAAGAGTGGAAGACAGTTTTTCAGAGCATGCTGTAGATACATAGCATAGGAACAATGTATTGGTTTAGAAATACAGCTTTTGGGCGATGTTAAGTCTCCTAAGAGTAGGGAAAGAAATAATTTAACAATATGAAAAGCTGAACAGAAAATTTGTGAAAGCCCATTAGGTAATCTGCAAATTTTATTGTTTATTTTTAATTTTTAACTTATGTTGTTCTTTAGGGAAAATATTTTGAGGGCTAAATGAAACACTTTTTGCAGGTCATTTTGGAAAAGAAGACAACCTAAGTTGTTAATATAAACTTAAATACATGTTAATATAATTCCCAGAGTAATAACATTCATGAAGAAGAAAAAGTTGCATGTAATTATCAACCTTAAAATTTTTATTCTTTTTAATACAGGCTAGAACTAATTTTCTGAGCCATGAGTACCTTGAACTGTTTTAAAACTCAAATCTGTTCATAGGTTCCTTGATGGTCTGTATTTGTTTGATTATATAACTGTTGAAGGTGGCAAGAGCAGCCCCCTACCCACCATAGTGTTTGTTTTATAAATCTGTATTCCTTGTAGCTGTGAGTGTTGATTTGAGTATATTGGATCTATAGGCCTCTTCTGGTTTTTTTTAAATGATAAAAAAGTATTATTAGTATAGCAACTTGTTGATTGATCAAGCACATACTATTTATCCTACTTTAGAGATGAGGAAACTAAAGGGCAGGTCAATGAAGTAGATTGTCTAAAGCTGAATAACTATCCTTATATAATACATGCCATATATTCTTAAGTGTGTCCCTGGGCCTTAATTTTCTATCTTCCAGTGTCTTAGTGTTGTGGATATATCAGAAGTACAGTATCTTTTGACAAAAGGATTTTATATTTCAGTTGTGTGACTCTTTAAAAAGTTCCCTTCCATAAAAAGATTAGAGGCATTTTCCGTGTGTACCAGTTTCTTCACTTTCTTTGCAGATTTTTGTAACCTTTTAAAGTTTGAATAGGTGTTCACTAGGGGGCTTCACTGTTGCTCAGTTAGACAAGTGAGATTGCAATGGGCAGGGCCCATCACTTCAAAGACTGATGGCCCCATAGAGTTTTACCCTTTTTTTGCCATGGGAGTTTAGTTCACAAATGATCCCTTTTACTTCTCTAGTAGAGGACTGTCAACTTGTCTTATTCTTAAAGCTTAAGCTTCTCCTAGGGGCCATATTATTTGTACTAATAAAATTATCATTGTGCATGAATTAGAGGAGCTCTTTCTGGTGAGATCTGAACTGCATCCCAGGGCCTGAGGACCTAGAATTAATAGTATAGGTGTTCACATAAATCCCATTGCTACTTTAGCCATGTGGCCTTGGGCATACTTTGCCTAAGTTTAACCTTCATTTTTGAAATGGGAGTAAGTCCTCACTATTGTGACTTGTGGTGAAGATTAAATCAAATATTATGTCATTAGCTCTTGGAAGATTGACTGTCATAAGAGCAGCACTTTCTAAATATTGGCTGTTACCATTGTTATACTGCTTGGGAAAAATAAAAAGCTAAGATAATAAACACTGCTTGCTCTGAGGTGTATTGCGGCTGTTTTCTTATTAATATTTATTATTTATCTAAGTCTGTTATTTTGAGAAGGATCTTAATTTTAGTGGCTGCTGTGTAGGTAAGCCATAGCTTCTTTGAATAGCTTCATTGATGGTTTTCTAATTGGGGAACCAAGCAAACTTCCAGCAAGAGTGTGCTTTGCTGTGCTTGTAGTGGAGTCCAGATGTGCTCAGTTGGTGGAAGCACGTAATCTCCCCTTCTGGTGCTAGGGCAGGAGACTGGGCAGAAACACACCTGTAGTTTCCTTTATGAGTTAATGCTGCACCCCACCCACCTTACTGATCGTAGTCTTATTAACGTGGTTTCCTGCTTCCATCAGGAACAGCTTGTGGTTCAGAATGAGGAAAGGAGCAAATGCAGCTTGATGTTTAATCATTTTCTCTTACTTTTCCAAAGGAAGTATTTAGTGTGATGGTTTAGTTAAAATTGTCCTTTTCAGTGTTGTCTCTGGGTGAGAGTGCAGTAGCTAGACCAAAAGCAAACTGCTGAAAAATGAAGGAATTATGAAGTAGTCTGGCGTCCCTTCTTCCAGAAGAAATATCCTGAGGGTTGCACCAATGCTAATGATAGGACTACATCAGTGAACAAAAGAAAGAAATCTTTTGCTCTTATGGAGCATACACTCTAAGGACAGAGACAGATGAAAATCAAGAAGTTACTTGGTATGTTAGTGATCATATAACACTTCGTGTAACTTCTGCATGCTTCTGGTTTTATTCACATTAAAAGTCAGAGCCTCATAGGATGTGCTGCTTGTCCCATCTCCTTGCCTTTCTGACCACATTGTCAGAATTGTTTCAGGTAATTTTTTCTTCTTAGGGTGTGAATTTTTCAATGAGGCTCATCTTGACCAACCTAATTAAATTGCATCATGGATGTACTTAGGGTAGATTGTCAATTTATTTAGTTTTGGGGCCTGCCGCTGGGATTATTGGTGCACTTTTCTGGGTGTGACTGGGTGGGTCACTTAGCTATGGCCTTGGGGTCTGTGTCTTGAGCCTTACCCTTACCTCTCTGGCTCTGTTTTCATTCTCTACTTCCCTGTAGTAACCAGCTTTATTCTGTAATATCCTTTGCCCTGATGTTCCTGCCTTAAAACCAAGTGACTGTGAACTAAATCCCCTAAACCTATGAGGCAATTTATACCTGTCCAGCAGTGAGAAATCTAATACAGAAAAGTTGTGCCAGAGAAGTGGGGTTGTTGAAGTGACTGTACTTGATTATGTGATTTAGAAGCCTTTAGAACTGGTTTGCAGGAGGAGGTTGGAAAGGTTGATGTTCAGATAATGAAGTTTTCTAAGGGTAGGATGTGGTGGTTTGAATAGAATGTCAATTTGATTTGGTTTGGCAACTGCCCTAGAGGTTGGTGGTTCACACTTCTGGATGTATCTGAGTGCCTCATGGAAATGTGGCCTTGAGGTATATGTCTAGTCCTTTAAGCATTCTTCTTCAGCACATCTCCTCTATTCTGCTTCCTGGTTGCCATGAAGTAAGCAGTTTTGTTCCACCAAACCCTTCTACAATGATGTTTCTACCTTGGAGCCAGCTGAACATGTGCTAAATTCCTTGAAGTAATGAGATAAATGAACCTTTCCTCCTTGAAGTTGTGTGTATCAGTGATTGTGTTCCAGCAATGGAAAACCTGACTGATAAAACTTGTCTTTGCAGCAATCCTGAATTCCTTTCTTTTCTCTTTTCCCCCCATAGTATGTATTGTTAAGAGTTTTTGGTGCAATAAAGAGCAAAATATAAAATAAAAATAGCCTTTATTCCAAGGACGTGGAGAAAAGTCCATGACCATGGGCAGCCTAGCTTTCTCTGACCAGATCGTGGGGTTTGGGATATATATATATTTTGTGAGGTAAGTTTGATGGGGCCAAGGATCTTCATTTTGTTATTGAAGTATATTAAGTGGTTACCTAGAATAATAACTGCCACCCAATAGATATTAAGTATACATTAGTAAGTGGAAATGAAAAGTAGTATGGAAAGATTTTTACAAATAGTATTAATTTCTTGGGGCTACTGTAACAAATTTTAAAAAATCCTGCTGGCTTCAAAGAACAGAAATTTATTCCTTCACCATTCTGGAGGCCATTGGCCCCAAATTAGGGTATCAGAAGGTCATTTCTTCCTCCAAATGTTATAGAGGATAATCTACTGTCCCCCCCACCCAGTTTCTAATGGCTCCAACTATTCTTAGACTTGGAGATGCATCATTAGTTGCTGTTTCTGTGGTCACATCACCTTTTCCTAACCTGCTTTAAAGTCCTCTGCTCCCCTCTTATATAATGACACATGGGATTAGTATTTAGGGCCCAAATGGATAATCCAGGATAAGCACATCTACTAACATCTTTAACTTAATCACATCTTTTGGTATGTGAAGTTACATTCATTCTTGTGACATACAAGATAAACATCACAGATTGCAGGGATGAGAATGTGGTTGTGTATTTTGGAGAGGCTATCATTTGCCCATTACAAAGGGCATAAGGGAGTGTTCCCGGTTACAGGAGGAAGAATTATCCCCAGGATGCTGACCTCCCTAGTTAACATATTCATATAATTGTTTCCTATCTTTAGTTGTTCCTTTTAAAGTAAACATTAGCAATCAACTCAAAATCTTTTCTCTTCTGTTTCTATTTCCTTTTCTGCCTGTGTAAAGCAATCACTATCATTATTTGGTATATGATCGGCCTTCGGTTTTATAGCTTTACTGCATTATTATTCACACATAATATATGAAGTTGTGTGTTTGTGTTAAAATGTTCCTTAGAAATGGTATATTGTATGTGGCTGGCTGAAGCTTGCTTTTTTTTTTTTTGTAAATCAATTTAGATTGTTAAATACAGACCTAGTTTATTCATTTTACTGAAGCTCTATATGGCAGGTTATATGTTTGTTGCCTGGCTTCAGAATATACTGTACAAATCCCAGAGGCTCCCAGGTTATTAACCGGGTTGGGTTCCATGCCAGCACCTGTTGGATCAGCCTGACTTTAGCAGATGGAGCACTAGAATTACTCAAGCGCAGAGCTCATGACTTCACTGGAGGGTCAGGATGCTTTGCAATTCTACTCAGGATAACGTGTGGACTTTTTTTGTTGCTGTTGTTTTGTTTTTGTTTTTCCTTTCAGCACATGTGTAGCATCCAAAAAAATACAGATTTCTACTAACCTTCAAGGTTGGGCTTGGAGATTATATCCTTGAGGAAACTGGCCCTGATCCTCAGATCATGTTCAGTGCCCTTGGATGTTCTATTACTGTTACCACGTAGTTTTTTTGTTGTTGTGTATTCATTTAAAGTAGGGAGTGTTTGTCTTATTTTCTACTGTGCCTCAGGATTTACAAGGTCTAACACATAATTAAATGGTCAATGAAAGGATTTTGCCCTAGAATAAATTACACGATATTATGGGCAGTGGAGGCGGGATCAAGAACGTTTACCTTGAGGCCACTCCCTCCTTCCCATATGACAACTTCCTTTTTCCTTTCCCATTGGAGCGAGAAATGTCCCAATCAGCTTCTCGTGCGTCATCTGTGCCTGCTGTAAGCGCCACCCCTAGTCAGAGGTTATATGTGTATCCCATGCCCCACAGTCTGGTCAGAGAAAGCCAGGCTGCCTGGGGTCATGGGTTTCTCTCCCATGTGCTCGAAATAAAGGCTACTTTTTTTATATATATATCTTCTTTCTTACTGTGCTGAAAACCTAACAGTCAGCTCTGTGTTTTCATGAATGATTTCACCAATTAGCAAAACTTTCACTTCATTTCTTTTTCGGATTCCTTCCCATGAGCAGCAATTCTGTGTGGCTCTGGCGCTTTTGCACTTACCTTTAAGGCCCATTAAAATTCTGGCTTTTTTCACCACTTCTAGTTTATGCAAATGATTTGCCCTTGCTTGGATATTTTTTCTTATTTAATGATGAAAATTAAAGGAAAGTTGAAATTGCTGAAATGCAAACTCAAAACTTCTCTAGGATCATTAAAGATGAGCCTTACCTGGGCTTTTAACATACCTGTATCCTTTGTTTTTTGGCTTCCTTGTTTGTTTTTTTGTTTGGTGGTTTGTTTGTTCGTTTGTTTGGAACTAGGAATTAGGACCTTGCACTTGCCAGGCAGGTGTCATACTACTGAGCTATATAGCCCCAGGCCCCCTACCTTTTTTTTTTTTTTTTTGGTTTTGTTTTATTTTGTTTTTTTGAGACAGGGTCTTGCTATGGAGTCAGGGCTGACCTTGAACAATACAGCAATCCTCTTGCCTCAGCCTCCTCAGTGTTGAGATTACAGGTATGCCACCACACCCAGTTTATATCAATATCTTTTGGCTTTCATGTGTGTACAGTAATTTCTTTTTAACCTCAATTATCAGCAGAATATATTTTATACAAATTTACTTTTGAATCCTTTTCGGCACCAAGAAAATTTGGCATGGATACAGACTCATCATAAGGCTTAAAACTGTTGTTCTGGTCTTTGTAAGGAGAGAAAGAGTCATGATGTGTGGAAGTAGGCTGGAGCCTTATGTTTTACTATACACCAGCACTACATTACCTAGAATACTGGAGAGACCATTTGAGAAATACAGATTTGATGGTACATTTTCTGTGTTCAACATGCAGGTTGAACTGTAGTCCCTAGGATCTTGGTTGTGGTAGGACTTATTTAACCAGGAAGGTATTACATATCTGGATAAATATTTAGCTATAATGAAGTAAACCACAGTGAATTTATGAGCAGCTCATTGAAACTTTGTGGAGTAACAATCTGTGAAGTTTATATCAGGCATCTAATAGAATCTAATTACATGATACACGATGATTAATTATTAAAACGTGCAAGTCTACTGATAATACTTTATTTGTGCTGTTTTATATCAATATATAGTAGGGTTTTCATAGGTTTTATAACTAGGGAGTTTAAATTAGATCTGCTCCTAGATCTGCATTTACTCTAAATTCTTGTATTAGTTAGCTCTAGATTCTCTTTAACTGTGGAAATGATCACCAATATAACCCCTACTTCAGAGGAAATTGGTGATATCACTAAATCTAATAGGATAATCTGTGCCCAAGGAACTCACTGTGTATGCTGGATCATTCTAAGCACCTTCCAACAGGGACACTTTTTCTGCATTTGTAGCACTTTGCTCAATTCCGTGCTGAGTGAATAATCTCATTGTTTATATGTGGACTAATAGGCCTACTGGCATAGGATATCAGTGTTCCCAGATGGGATTATCTTTTATCTATTCATAGAAAATAGTGATAGGATAAGTGGATGATACTAAAATCAAGCTGCAATTTTATTCCCCTCTAGGTTGCTTCCCAACGCATTAGTTCAGTGGACCTCTCATGTTGTAGCCTGGAACATCTGCCTGCCAATCTCTTCTACAGCCAAGACCTCACCCATCTCAATTTAAAACAAAACTTCCTAAGGCAAAATCCCAGCCTCCCAGCTGCTAGGGGCCTCAATGAACTGCAAAGGTAAGCCTGTAGAAGTGTGTGGATCCTTTGAAAGGGGTAGAAAGCCAGCTTCTGATTGCTGTTTCTTAAATATGCTGACTAAAAGAGCTATGGCACATAAACTTCTTGTCTCAGAGGGCGTGCTAATAGGGCTTTATTTATTAGTGAGCACTCAATTCCCATTCTAAACTTTTCCTCAAACTAACTTCTTAGAAATTAATGATTTTCGATATTTCTTAACAGGATGGATTGTGAGGGGGAGGAGGACAGAGTTTTTCTATGTAGTTCAGGCTGGCCTTGAACTTGCAGCAGTCCTCCTGCCTCAGCTTACCAAGTGCTGGGATTGCAGGTGTGCGATATTTGTTGAAAATATATGAGACTATAATTGTAAAAGTATAACTATTTTAAGGAAATAATGGATAATCCTTTTTTTAAAAAATGACTGATATGATTAGAGTATGTAACCATTGGTGTATAGTTTTTAATTTATAGAAAGAATACTCCCAAAATTGCTTGTTATAACATTTGTGTATATAATTGAAAAATAGAGTATCTTAATTATCTTTTCAGATGATTTAATATTTTTCTTTGGTATTAAACAAGTGATCATTTCAAATGTTAGAGGGTATATCAGCGAATTATTTGAATTTTTCAAGATCCACTGGACTTTATTGCACTTTGAATGAATCATTACCCATGTACCATTTTACTGCCATCGACTTCTGGAAAAATACTGGTTCATTGTATAATACAAGTGTTTCAGATCTTAACACATTTCATTATGCAACTTGAAGAAGTTAGATTTATTAATATTACCATGGATCTTACCTGAAAACTTTTTTTAAGTATTGGAAAGTTGTTGGGCTTTCAGTAGAAATAAATTTTCCAGATTTGTAATTTTGATTTGAAAGCTTGTGGGTTATCCTTGCCAGTACATACCATCAGTTGTTTTTCCTGAAGCTCCCATCTCATTCATTTTTGAGAAAATATCTGCCAGACTTTCAAGTATGAGTAATGGTAGTTTGTTAGTTGTTCTTTCAAGTAAAAATAGTATTCCATAGAATGGAATGATAATGATGAATGTGGCTTACAATTCAAATTGATATAGGGGAACAAAATTCCCGACCTACTGTATGTCCAGTATGAGTTCCTGTTCTCTAAAATCAAAGAATGAATTTCAGGAAGAATGGAGGTTAAGGGAAGAAGTATTTATTGAGAGAAAGAAAACTTATGTCTGAGAGAGAGACAGAAGGGGCCCTGAGTAGGTTGCCAAAGATTGTGTCTTTTCTAGGGATTTTTACAGAGTAATGAAATGAGTCAAGTCTAATGTGGGGAAAACTGGGAACTCGCAGGGCAGATGGGCATGAGCTGGAACAGAACTATGATCAACCAGTCAGACTGATTTTTCAGGTAGAATTGACCAAATTAGGGACAAATGGAGAAATGGAGTCACATAGTAAGTGGGCATTCTTAAGGAGCAGGGACTCTTCCTGTAGGGGGTGGGATGGTAACTCCTGGCTTCTCAAGGTAATCCATACCTAATCCCTAATGTTTATAGTTAGGGTGGGGTTACATTTGTTTTGTTTTCTCTCTTGAGATCTGGCCCACTGCAAGAGGTGTCTCTTCCAAGACATTTGGTCCTCTGAGTGGGCTTTCTCTAGGGCCTATCCCTGTCTGCCTACCTGTATTTCTATCTAGCTCAACTGTCTGTAACAAAATCATTATACAAGTGTTTGCCTTGAGATAACCATCATACTTTAGTATTCACCACTAATAGTATATAGGAATTCCAATTCTCTTACCAAAAAAATTAAAAAGATGTACACTAAAGAATTGAGATACTATAAAAATAACACTACTAAATTATTAAAGATATTCTTAAGTAAAATTGGCAATGCACATCTTTAAAAGAAAGATATTTTTATAGTGATTGCCTGGCTAAGAAAATACAGTGACGACCAGGACAATTTTGCTTTAGTGAACTAATCACATAGGCAGGAGAAACTCCAGTAAGGATGTGGTGATCAAGCAATTCTTTCATGTTCCCTGCAGCTGATGAGTGCTATGAAAATATGCTACAGCAGATTCATAGATTTAGATTTTTATGTGCTCCAAATATTGATGTGAGTATTTGTACAGGAATTTCTACAATAAAGTTGTTTTTGTTTTACTTTTGGTTTGTATTTTTTTGTTGTTTTGTTAAAGGCGTTAATATATCATTACTCAATCTGTTTTGTGATTTGAAGTTAGTTTGAAATCATTTTGTGTATTTCACAGAAGTGTAGACTTCTGTACTTCTGATACAGAACAAGAGCTTTCCATCATACTATGGGATCCTGCTGTCTCAGAATACAAAGGGGAACCAGAAGTCATCCAAATCAATGCTCCCTTCTTAGGGATGAGGTTTATGGGCATGTTACACGCCAAATTCTGATTAGTGGTTATCTTCTAGAGAGTTTTAGAGGGGTGGAATTAGAGCATAATTTAAGAAGGTCTCAGCTATATGTTACGCATTTTATTTTTAAAAAAAAATTAGGCAAATATAGCAAAAAAAATGTTAACATTTGAAAAAGTAAAATGGATACTCAGATGATCATTATTTGGTATATTTTTCTGCTTGAGTATTTTATAAAAATTAGTGTATGTACTGCTAAATGGGGCACTGTAATAAAAAATTAAAAACTAAAATAGATTTAAGTATTTGTTGCTACATAAAAAAGAGATATGATGCTTTTTTTTTTTGGATATTTACTTACTCCATATGTTTATGGAGTAAGTAAATATCCAAAGATATTTTGTAGAAATATATTTTTGGCATACTACCAAGGTTCAAACTCATGCTTGCCGCGCAGGAGCTTATATGCCACTGAGTTAAATCCCTGGCCCCGATGATGCTTTTACTTGAGAGGAATCCTTTGGTATTGTACCTGGGCAGTGTATGCCAGGATTCATAGAACCAAGTAGGGAAGAGAGCTGGAATCTTCACATGTAGACTTTTGAATTGTATTTAATTTCTCTGTTTTCAGAAGAATGTTTTTGTTTTTTGCTATGCCCAGTGTCTTTGAGCCAAAGGATAAACTTTGTCTTACTGGAATTGGGAAGAGGATGGGGGTGGGGTGTTTCTAACTCACTCTTACATAACATTTTGACTGTCTTCTTGTGGAAGGCAAATACATAGAAAAGGGACAAGTAGGAGATTGGTAGATTTCCATCAAGGACACACATCCATTTGATCAGTAACCATATTCAAAAACAGTATTACCAGCACTGTTTGAAATATGCCAGAAGCCCTCCTGTGCCCTTCTTATTACTCCAGAGATACTCATTGTCCTGGCTTCTGATACTGTAAATTAATTTTGCCCATTTTATTACTTGATATATGCTCCCACATTGATCTTCCTATTATGTATATTTCTCCTTAAAAAGTAAAACAGACTATTCCAAGAGACATATTATCAGCATTTTTTATAGTATAGTACGTGATATAAAGCTATGGCCTTGATATAAGGTGGAAGGTTTTTAAGTTTTACATTGCAGTAAAGTTTATGCTTTATTTTGCTTTAAGCATGGGAGATAGACATAGGAAATTTTGTATCTGAAGATCTGGTGATGCTGCTGTGTTATCCTTCAGATAAAAACGAGCTTTAAAGTAATTTTTTTTTAACTGCACATTACTATGAGATGCTTGTCTTTCATCTTCATTGACCAAGAAAAAAGTTTATTGACACATTTTCAAACTAATAAGCCTCATAAACACATATTCATAATACATGTATTTTATTCCAGGAATTTAAATTATATATTTAAGAAAGTCATTATTTATATTTGAGAAATCATTAATGTACTTTTTTAATATTCAGAGAATTAGTATGATTTTGAGTTTTGCTGTGTGTTTGCTTATTTTTATTTGCATAAAGAATTTATGCTATCCAATCTCATGTATTTTCATATGGAATATGTTAGAGAAATATCAAAAGATAGTTTTTATATTTTTACCCAAGTATCAATGAATTAATTTTAAGATGAACGTTTGGGCAAATTTCTAAGGAGAAGCTTAAAGTACAATGCATTTATAACAGGTGGGAGGAATAAGCACATATCCCCATAGTTTTTCTTCTAATTGCAGATTTTCACATTACACGAACTAGCTATTTTCACAGAACATTTAAATTGGTATTTGCACCAGCATTCTAAATCTAGAAAGGTGGCATGCTGATGTACACACACAGATCAGCAATTTCAAGTGGGAAAATATTGTTCTTGGAACTACTACTGTTTTTCCTTTACTGGCGTTGGAATTCTTCAAATTAGTGTACAAATATCAGCAATTTGTGATGTTTTGCTGGTGTCATTCCCCATTATATGTCATTAGTAACTGTGTATATTATTTATATTTTTCTGTTTTATTAATAGATAACATTTCACTTAGGACAGCTGTATATTCATTACAGTGATCTATCTGGTCTTTATGCAAGATTGTCATTATTTGCATAAAGAATGATTCTTCATAAAATATGAAGTCTTCTTATAAAGTCAGTGAAGGTGATAACCTTTCTGCAGTTTTAAATTCAAGGATTATAACTTTCCTTCCTTGTTTGTTTTTAGTACCATGGAAAATAATATGAACTTATTTACATTATATTAGAGCTCAAGTATTTTACTGTGTTCATGTTTAGCTCTTAAATTTGCTTTTATCATTTATTTGATGTACCAAGTTTCATTAGTGTCAAACATTTTACCATATGAATAAATTTAGCTTTTAAAAATTTTATCAATTTTTAAATAATCATTTATTAACATTGCATGGAAACTAGATAGAGTTTGGGGGAGTGTACAGGAGAGAGAATTTCTCCTGTGTGCTGATATCCTCTCAACATGGAGCAGAGTATTAAATTGACATGACAGGTTAACAGGAGAAAAACATACATATTTTTATACATACAGCCCTCATAGGAAAATTAGACCCAAAGAGATGGCAAAATCTAAATGTTGTTGTGCTGGGTTGAACAAATGGAAGCATTTTTGAAAAGTAACTAAAATATATGGGGAGTCTAAGGAGGTAACAGTTATTTCAACAGGGTCTGTTTGTATAGAATTCTTCCAGGTTTCATTCCCCATCTCTGACTATAAGGATATTTCTCTCTGGTATAGGAAAAGCATCTTTCAAATGTGAAGAGAGACAAGAGCGGTGTTCTCAGACCTGATGTTTTTCTCCTGGCTTAAACAATCCCTGTGCCAAAGAGGCATATTTTGGGAGTAGCATGTTTTTCTATCTTTCATGAAGATAAATTAAGATTTTTTATTGTGATGTCCTCCAGTGTAAAACAAAGTGAAGTAGTTTGATACTAATAATTTGTCTGTGCATGTTTCTGGTTGCTTTGTCCATAGTATTTGGAAAATTTATCACTTAAGTTGAAGTTAAAGGTCTTTTTTTAGTCCATTTTAACTTATTAATCATTTCTACTCACCACTTTTTGAGATTCTTGACAAATTTATTATCATTGAGATACAATTAAATTGCTTAATTGTCTATATGCAAAATTAAACAACTTACCAATATTCTGTAAATTTGAAAATGTTAAAGTGTGTCACCTTTTTTCATGATGGCTGTTATCGATTCCCATTCATGAATAAGGGAAGTGAATCTGTCTTTTAGGTCTTGCTGTTTATAGGTAAATTGGTACAGAGAAACAAAGCTAGCACATCTGGAGGGGTCTAACTGATTTGAGGAATGGAATTGCTTTTATGGGGAGAGCATTAACTTTAATTTCAGTGAAATTGATACTTTTAAATGACTCAAAAATCATATACAAATTATTAATGTTATGTAATGCCCTACCTTTTTTTCCTTCAAAGACTGAATTTTATTGTGCTTTTTTACTGTACCTCACAGTTTCATAAAATTTTATGCAGTAGTTTAAATAGAGCCCTTTTTTGTAAAGATGTTACAATGCATGAAAATAGCAGTATCATCTTAACTTTTAAACTTTGATGTTACAGTTAATTTTTGCCTTAGTGACTTACATGGCAGGAACCACCAGGAAAGAGTTGACTTTTGTCTGTCACCTTTGTTGCTTAACAACATTCTTTTTTATCCTGATTGTTCTGCTTAGCCTTGAGTTCCTACAAGGTGGGAATCAGTTCTTCCTCAGAAGTTACTACTATTGCTAGGTAGAGTATTAAATATTACACACTGTAAATAAGTGAATACATGAGTGAATGATGATGGGAATTGTTGTTACTCATACAATTAGATGTTTAGTGTACTTTACTTCTTTGCAATAAGAAATTGTAGCAATTTGCAGAGTGCAGAGAAACTGGTAATATTTGCCTTTGATTGAAAGTATGATAAAACTGTACACAATGAGATATTTCAGAAAAATTACATGAAAACATTTATAACAAAGAATTGGAAAGGAGCTGAGTTAGAAAAGACATTAGGTTTAAAATGAACAGTGTGATACTGAGATTTTTAAAGGAAAAAAAAAAACTATGGGTCTATTTATCAATCTTTAAAAATACTTCACATTCTTTTGTCATTCTCTGTGCAAGAATGTGCCATCCCTTCATCATCTGGCAAACCCAACCCAACAAATTCTGCCTGCCCTTCAAAACATGTTTGCAAGCACTTCTGTGTCTGGAAGCTTTCATTATTTCCCAATTCTGTATGACCTTTTCATGCTCTGGATTGTTAGCTTTCACTTGTCAGTTATATTCTTTATAATAAACATCTGAAAATTTTTAGAATTGCTATTTATAAATTTCTTGATAGTAAGAACAGAGCTTCCTTATCTTGAATGCCTTTACCACCCTTTATACTTCGTATATTTGGCTTAATTATAGATGGAGAGCTGTATAAATTTGTCAAGTTATTGGTTGTCCCACTACCGAGGTTAATCAAAAGAATGCAATCACCAAACTTTCCAGAAAAAAAAGTATTTAAAATGTCTTGAGAAATGGAACATGTGTGTAGCACTCAAGGAACTGTTTTAAGGGTCAGCTGTGATTTAGGACGATTGTTGACAAATAACATCACACTAATTAGCATCTAAAGATCAATTTGAATGAATTTATGAATGTGTGATAGTGATTGGTGTTATATAAATGAATATAGTGTTATCCAAAATAAGATAAAGACTATCTCTGGGTCAAGGAGGGGATAAATAAAAAGACTAATAGAAAAGGATGGATTTCAGTTTTGATTAGATGTACAATTTATTTTCGCTAAAGAGAACAGAAGAGATGGAGTGGTGAAATTTCTCAAATGGGAGAACAGTGGGAGAGATTGAATGAAGTTGAGTTGCTGTGCAAGGATATGGGTATAATAAAATGACAGTTATGAGAGACTTTCATGCTTCTTTATGACAGCCCACCCTCACGCTGTACAGTATACTTCTTTTCCTACCTTTACTTGGCCCAAACTTGTTCTGCAGGGCCTGTTTCTTTTCCTGTTTCTGATAAAGCATTGCCACGGTTTAAAAAAAAAAGTTATGAGGAAAACAGTAATTATACCTGGTATTTATCAAGTATTCTTTGCAGAAGTGTCAAATTTCTACATTTTTAATCCCCATGGAGTTGAAAACAAATTATCTTATTTCCTGTTCTGTTGTTTTGGGGATCTGGGAATTCCAAAGGTAGAAAGCTGTTAATGTTGATTGCTTAGCCTTACCAAAAGTTCACATTTTCAGGTTTTTGAGATTTTTAGTTTTATGAGAAATTTATGAAAATGTCTAATGGAAATAGTGATGATTCATTTGTATAGCTGTGTGAAAAGTGGCATGCTACATACACTATTTTTGCAGCTCATTTGCGAGAATCAGGCAGTACTTAGGACTAATTCAGCTTCTTTGAAAATATTCTCCTGTATAAAATGGTTAAGTTGCTAATTGCTCAAGAAAAGATATAGTAAATGTAAAAGAGAAAACCACTTAGTCCAAGTATTACTCAGTGAAAGAGATAACCTCGAGAAACAATTATCACTACTGGGGTTTGGCGAGGCTTGCCAAATGTTTAAGGAATTTCATCGAATGTATGGAATGTTCTTTTTTTCAGTTAACAGTTTCCAACACTGAAGTTAGTACAGTTTTGCTTTTCAGATGGAATTTTGATCCTCTTGGATTGCTTTCCATTTCACCGGATTCCTATTTTTCTTCTCCTAGCATTTGCAAGAAGGAAAGCCTTTACCTGGTGCTTGGAGCTCTGAGATTGTGTAACCTTTGGTCTTCTCCTTGGCTTATGCTGCCAGTCTCATTTCTAGCAATAATGGTCTATTTTCTTCTTCCCTCATACTGCAAATTTTGAAGAGAAGCTCAAATGGAAACATGATTTATTTATCAGCCAGGCTGTATTAAATTATACTTTGCCGAGTTGACTTTTCGGGGTCACTTAAGATATTCTTTAACTGTTTCCCCACTTTAAAAAAAAAATGAAAAAGGATTATATCTTTAAAAATTTTGGTTTGATTCCAATTTGGTTATAGTAGTCTACTCAGTTTTATTCTCTGGTTTTAGTTGAGTTATTTGCATAATTCTCTAAGATTTTCCCTAACTCTTAAGCGTTTACTGTAAGCCACAGAATTTATTGATAAGCTGTGCTGAATGGTAATCAGTGTTGTACTCTGCACAACTTTTAGGAGACATGATGTAAGCATGGTGTAAGAGTGCTAAGGGATAATTATTTTTGGTTGTAGATGAGGAATTATCTTAACTTGGCACTCAGTAGTTTGGTTGAAATCGTTACAAATGTTTCCTGAAATAATTTTTTGGTACCCACTGTGGGACCACAGTAATGTTCCTTTTTCTCTTTCTTTCCACTACCTCAAATCAGACATGTTTAGTTCTCAAACTTTTTTGAACAACATGTACTTTGAAACAATTTTGAAAATTAAGGACCCATAGAAGTTTTCTGTTTTTCCTTACAATCTTTATGTCATTCATCATGCTTCATGGTAGTGGAGCTTTTAATAGGAGGAACCACATGCCTGGTGTTATTTTTCATGGATGCATTAGGATGATGAGACTAAATTTGACAGAATATTGATGATGCCCTCTGTAAAAGCCAGGTATGCCCATTTCTCCCTGTTGATGTTTTTTGGACTTAATAATTAACAAGAAGCTTAATGAAAATGTAACTTGCTAAATAGTTGTTCTTTCCTCCAATTTTAAACTTCCTATCAGAATATGCATACTTAATATATATATAGATCTATATATACATATATGTGGTGGCATGTGCCTGTGAGCATAGGGGATGTGCAACATGAGAAAGGGAGAGATTATTTATATGATATACAAATTCAAGCATCTTAGGATGTTTGTTTTCATTTAGTTTAAATTATTTCATATGTAAACACCAGTGTCTTCATTTTGAGGTGCTATGTAATTAGACTTTAAGCAATCCTTACAACTCCAGGGATTATCTCTCTCTTTAATATTTTGTCCTGCTTAATATTCTCACATACACCTTGTAGTTTTTGTCCTCTAAAATAGTTTTCCTCAAAATACATTTGATGAAATTCCTGCACCAAAATCACCTGGGAGATTTGTTAGACACATATACCTGTTGTTTTTGTTTTTTACTTTTTTTTTTTTTTTTTTTAAATCCCAGGCCTACTCAATCAGAACCACCAGGAATAGGTTCCAGGGAAATATATTTTTAGTGGTACATGCTAAAGTTTTAGCAGCAGTCACATTACAGTATTGTTTTTAAATGTTCTCTCTTCTAGTCACCATCAGCCTGTTAAATTCTTCTTGTTCTTACGCTTTCAATTAAAAATAAGTTTCCTTCTCTATAAGCACTCATGTTATTCTTCATGTTACAAAGTTTTAATTTTTTTCCTTTATACAGTGGTAGGTTTTCCTCTCAATTATTTCAAATTCCTGAAGGGCAAAAAATGTCTAGTTCATGCTTATCTGTCTGTATCAGACACCTTTGTCATAGAAAGAACTCAGTAAGATTTAGTGAATGAATGATTTGATTCCAGCCCCAGCATTTTTTATGTGTAGTAAATTTCTATGTGTTCTATTACTTTTCTTTTTTTTTTTTTTTACTATGCGTTGTACTTGGTCTATTTTCAGTCTGTACCTTTAGCTACTCCTGTCTAAGCACATTTTCATGATATAATTATTCTCTCTGTCTTTTGTTAATGCTCACTTTCTTTTTGCTTTGATAATGTAATACCCTTGATGTGGAAGTACTCTAGGTTTCATTTTTATTTATTCTCGTCTGACTTGACTGGGACTTCATCCAAGTACACTATGTAGATCTTTGCTTCTTTGCTTTGAGAATTGGAAACAGCAGTCCATTTTCTGCCTTTTAGAGATATCTATTTACTTTGTTATGAGTGTGGTTAATATTAAACATGTCTTGCATAGTATTGTCAATTAAATTGCTTAACAGTAGGCAAAGATCTATTGATCAGAAAAATGTCATGGAAAAATTTAGAAACCATGTCATTTTTAAGACAGAAATTTATATCTTGCTATTTTGGAAGCTGTAAAGTCCCAAGATCAAGCTGCTGGCATCTGATGAGAGCCTTCTGCTGTGTCTTCCCATAGTGGCAGGTAGAAGGGCAAAAGGGCTGCACTCACTCCTTCAAGCAGTTTATAAGGGCATTTAATCCCATTCATTAAATAAAGTTTTATTAGTACATGTTTGTAGTGCACTCATCATGAGGAGTTGGTACATGTACATAACATAGCCTTTATGTCACCTTCTCCTCTTTTTCCTCCCCCCAAGAAATAGTCTCACAAGAAAGCTATGTTTAATTGTAACCTGACAGCATAGCATTTAGCATACTTCTTTTACGTGTTTTGATTCTTTTTTTATTTTAAAAAGGATGAAAGAGAATAAGACCAAAACAAACCAGTGTAAGCGATACAGGACTTCAAAACATTACAAAATCAACAATAGTTACCATAATGCCTTTTGTTGTCTTCAAAATAATTGCAGCTACCTTGGGACATAGTAAAAATCAAAGAGAACAGAATAGAATAGAAACAATAAAAACAAAACAATGAATGCAATAAAGGACTTCAAAACAAGCCAATAGTAAATCCAAAATTGCCACCATAATATATCTTTGAAATAGCTGCTTCTGCCACCGGATTTGACATACTCAAACAAAACAAAAGAAAATAAAACCCAATCCAACAAAACAGTGGAAACAATATAGGACTTCCAAAATAAGACCATAGGGAATCAACAATGACTGTAACCCTCAGGAGGAGAGCTCCCCAAATGGTAGTGACTCATGGGAAAGGCCTGTCCCCAGTCCAGTGGTGGCCTGCACATGGCTCTGGTTCCCAGATGAGGCTTGCTTCCTGGTGTGGCCTTGTTCTGTCTCCCCGAAGCCTGTATTTTGATTCTTACACCGTCAATTTATAAAAGAATTGGAAAGTGACAGATTTATGCTGCTTATACCACATCATTTGCAGGAACTGAGTTAGTATGGGGATTCTGTAGATCTATTTACTGCTGTTCCATGTGATTACTGTCTCATGATTTGGAGTGAATTCCATGGAGCTAGCCCCTGCACACTCCCTTCACCTGTTCTGTGGACAATTCTGTCTTGTTCTTGTTCATAGGGCCAACCTAGCCTAAGACCTCACAGATAGGAAACAACCTGTAAGAGCTTCTTGCTTGAGTTATTTTAAAAGAGGAATTAAAATTTTAAAAGTTCTTTCTTTACGTAATGTTTTAATTTGCCATTACTGCTATGTATGTGTGTTGTAGTGATTGCCAGCACTGAAGAGGGTTCTGCATATCTTTAATTGTTACTTTAGGACAATTACATTTACAAATTTTTTTGCTGCTGGTATGGAACCCAAACCCTAGCACATGCAAAGCCTGCACTCTACCTTGAGCTACAACCTAGCATTTGTGAGTTTGAGCTTTAGTATACTTTTGATTTTTATATCTACATCAACTGTCTAAAATTTTGATCAAATTCTTTTGTGGCTATGATTTGTTTTATTCAAGTAAAATATGCATGTGTTTTTGTTTTCTAGTCATATAAGAAGGTGGCAGGGCTGCGGATTTAGCTCAGTGGCATGCACGTGGTCGTGAGTTTGATCCCTGGTACCAATTAAAAAAAAAAAGGTGGCATTCTCATTTTGCTTGTACTAAGAGTCATTTGGATAAGGATTCAGATAGGATGGTTTCTGTTTATTTTGACTTAAGTGTTGAGAAGCTACTGTTACATTAGTACTTGTTTACTGCGGAGCCTCCCAGAAAGTGATGGCCAGTACCCCCCCTGGAAATGAGACTGGTAGACTTCTTGTGCCTTACAACAGAGGAACTTACATAGATTTATTTTAGAAGTCATAAAGGAATGACAGGAAAAGCATTGTACCAAGAAATTAAGACCAGCAAGGTCAGTTAGAAGGCAGCAGGGTTTGGGAGTGTGAACAGTGTGAGAACTAAAAGGAGTTGAGTCATATCTTCTGAAGAGTGAATGTTTCCAGTAATACCAAGGAAAGTCCAGTGAGTTTCATGTTTCTTGTGCCAGCACAACCAAAGATAAATTCAAGAAAATAGAACAAATTATTTTTTATCTTGGTTTCTATATCCAGGAGAGGTAGCCTGTGATAGGTTTTGCATATTATTTTGCTTCTAAAACCACTATAGCATATGCTGGCTGCCCAGTGTCATGCTGGATGAGGACAGAAACATTAAAACATTGCTATAGAACTCAGTTCCTAGGCTAGTAAAGCACCATACAAAGGAGTAGCTAAAAAGTATTTACCTACCAGAAAGAAAATAGTTATGCCTCTGTCAAATTCTAATATGAAAAAAATGTCGGGTGGAATTAAGATCAAAATATGAATCATAAGGAATATGATTGGAAGGAAATATAAGACAATACAAGTGGTTTGTGCTACTTCGGGGTAGAATGAGAGGAACTTCTGAAGTAAGGTAACATCATAGACCCCCAAAGTGCCAAATTTCAGCAAGTAAAAGTTAAGAATTGACATGGCAAAAGTCACACACTAACTAACAGAAGGAACAACTAAGCAGTAAGCTGAGAGGGAATATTTGTAGCATTGATAATACAGGCAGATGGGATTCAGGAAGCAATTACTAATTGATGAAAAGAAGATGAACAATCCAGTGGAAAAATGGGCAGAGGATATAAATGTATCTCAAGATGGTATATAGTTACCAATCTCCTTCAAAAAAAGAAGCTCAACTTTACTGAAAAAATATAAATTGAAGTGATTTGATGACTTGGTCTATCAGGTTAATAATGATTGAAAGGACACTAACACTAAATGCTGATGAAGGTAGCATGAGGAAAGGGACCTTCTACATACCTGACTGGCTCTATGGATTTGTACAACTTTTTTTGGCACTTTTGCAGTTCATATTAAAATTTAAACTGCATATGTTTGCACCCATCTGTTATACCATTATGAATCTGTGTTCACAGTCCTTTAAACCAAACTTTTAAGGTCATTTGTTTTCATTTTCAGAGATTTTCAGATGCTATTAAGATAATATTGAATATATACTGTATATCATATAAAATTTCCTGCAGAGTTTGAGACAGCACCTCAAATAAGCAAACTCAAATAAGCAAGCATATTTCTCGAGGGAAGCAAATGACTATTCACATCAGTTCAGGTCAGCTTTTCTATCACTTGAATTATTGAAAAATGTTTAATTTTTCAGAACCTTTTGTATTTCAGAGTTACAGGTAAAATATTAAGCATCCATATATACTGTGAGATAAAATAATCAATATATAAATGGATATAGAACTGGGATTTTTTTTTTTCAAAATTGTAACAATCCCCCCCAAGCAAAACACTGCTACTACTACTAATACTAATACTGTTGTCTCTACTAAGTTGGAAGTACTCCTATCAGTGAGTGGAGGATTGGAATAAATAATGGTATTTTTGTGCTCTGTGCATTATGCATCTGTGAAAAAGATTGAGCCAGATTTTTATATTGACTCAGAAAAATGATTTGTGTGCATTCGGTGAAAAAACTGATAGGGAAAAAATGTGTGTGATCTAATTGCATTTTTTAAAAAACAAGGAAAAGAAATGGAAGGATACACACCAAACAATTGAGACTGATTATCTCAGGAGGATGAAATTTAGAAGGAAGTAGGAGAAACGGTTAGCTTTTTCTTTATGTTCTTCAATATTTTGAATTGTTAAAGAATACATGTGTTGTTTAGGTAATCAAATAAAAGCAATTTTTCTTTTAGAAGCAAGTAATAGTTTTATCAAGCACTAGGTCTGGCAACTCTCAGCTAAGGTATAGGCAATATCATTTTTCATAATTAATGCAAAGCAGAGGAGTAAACCCAAAGCGAGACTTAAAATTCAGCAACTCCTTTATTACTTAATGTGGAAGCCTAATAATTCCCAAAGTATATTAGGATCTTCTCCCACAGGGAAACCACAAGTTAAATAGGGTTTGTTATTATGAGATGGAAATTCTTTTGTCTAGGGAATCTTTTCTTAATTGACCATCATACTTGTGAATTCAAGAAAATAATACTAATTTTTTCTGTATTAGACTACCTGAGTAAAGCAAGTACGGTTTCTTCTTCTTGGATATCATTAGTGAGCCTTCTTTTGAGCACAATTGGAATCTATTTAAAAACAAATACTGGGGTTGAGGGTGTATCTTAGTTATAGAACTTGTACTTAACATGCAGGTTCCTTGACACAGTCCCAGCACTAAAAAAAAAGAAAAAAATCTATCTTACTATTATTTTTCAGTAAAATTTTCCAGGTGTATTATATTTATCTTTAGTTCTTAGAAGGTAAGTTACTAAACATCTAAATCTGATCTAAAGCTAATTACAATTGTATCTCTTAATAGTCACCATGCTATTTCCTTGGACACACACACACAGACACACTTTTGTGTTTAAAAGCAACTTTGTGAGTGTGAATAGAGTGAATAAATATTGAAAGGAGGAAAATATTCAGCATGTCTTTTCATCATGACGGACTAGCTTAGAAGGAGAAAGGATATGAGGATTGCTGTTCTTTGTTTATTTCAATCAATTTTGGATATTGCATAAAACTTTATTTTTTCTTTTCTACTCTTGGATAAAAATGACCCTCCTTCATTTTCTAAGGAACATCTGCTCTTCTTTCAAGTAGTTTTTGGAGAATCAGAGTGCAATAAAATTACAGAATTGAGACAGACCTGCTTTTAAAATCTATATATTTAAATAATGTAGGTAAAGAAGTTGGGTGCATTTTAATTTTTACAATTAATAAACTAAGCACTCTTCCTTTTGTATAGTTAAATACTTTGCCCAAGGGAGTCATTTGGAAAATTATGCCTCAAAATTTAGTAAATGAGGGAGAAAAAAAATAATGCCAAGTGTAGATATAATAACATATTTGCACTCTACAGTGTTGCATAGATTAAAAGGGAAGTTAAATACATGAACAAACTAATAATTACCCTATTCCTTCAGTAGCAATTTTAAAGTGCTATTCCTGTTTTGCAGTTCAGTAGTGAAGTTGGAAAAAAGAGGTAAAGCTTGGAGAAAGGAAGGACTTGGTAAGAAAAATAATAGACCACTCCCCTATATACTTTAGTACATTTCTTGACTAGATACAGTGCTGTTGTTACTACACTTAATGTTTTATATTGTAAATAGAGTATGAGTTGTAAACTGTAGAAATGTCATTAATTCTGCAGAGACAATGGATAGTTCTGTCCCAGCATGTCTTTTCCTCATCACTTTTGACTCTTACTATTTTAAGGCTCCATCCCAGCAAATAACCTTTGTTATTTGTACTTTGTTAATTGGATCCAAGGAGACAGGCCTAAAGACTTGCTTATAAATGAATTACAGTTAAGTTTCTGTCTCAGTAGGTTATTGAGTATATCCAGGCAGTATGCACTATGCCCGTATTAAAAAATACAAGTGTGCCTCACGGCTTTGGACTATGTCATACCTGAGTCCCAACTCCCACAATGCCCTTTGCCATTTGTAAAATGTAGCACTATTAGTAGTGTGCTGTGTAACTTAATTTTAATCATTAAAACTATTATTAGGCTCTACATAAATTTTAGCTTGACTTTCTTTTTCTGAGTTCTGTTGTAGCGCAAATGGATGTGTTATATATTTCTTTCTCTACAGCAGACCTCTTGCTCTCGAAAGTGAAGTTAGTCTTTTCAGATTGTTGGGTAGTTTGGAAGCATTGGGCCATGCTAGAATTGGTTTGAATGTAAATGTACTAAGTGCTCAAACTTTTCACAGTCTCAGTTGCTGACATAATGCCATCTTTGGTAGGAGAAAATGAGAATGAAAAGCTCGTGCTTTCCATGTATTTCTCAGGCCAGTCTTTTGACCTGTGGCTTAGATTTATTAGTGATTGGCGACCTATATTTCTCCAATAAGATACAATAAAAGAGGAGAAAGAAAGATGACAAACAGTAATGATGTTAAAAGACAGCAGAGTCAAGGTTATGTGCAGTGGTCACAATTTCTCTCAGCCTGGTTTATCTGTGAGGTTGGGATATAAGACAGTGACTTCAAAGCCCCCTTGCATTCTTGATTTTTGATAAGCCATAGGAAATAAAGATACCCACTGACTTAAGTCACTTGAACTATTCTAATAAAATACTTTAGTGTGGGTAATTTATAAGCAGTAGAAATTCACAGTACCACATTTACCAAGTGGAGAAAAGATCAGAGTAGTAGTGGATTTGGTGTTTAGTGATGGCTCTACTTCAAAAAGGGCACACTCTTCCTGTGTCCTTGCATGGCAAGAGGACAAGGAACCTCCCTTTAGCTTCTTTTATAAGGGCTCTAATTCTGTTCATAGAGCAGAGCCCTTGTGACCTAGTCACCTGCTAAAGGTCCCATCTTTCAAGGTGTCATAAAGGGGATTAAGTTTCAGCATATGAATCTTGTGAGAAACATGCACTCATACCACAGCAGCCACTTTAAGTAACTTTCTTTTTTTTGATACTGTGTATGTGTATATACTAAGAAATATGTATAATATTATACATAGCCTAAAAATTGTTTTAGGAAACAGTAAGACCTATAGGATTTTTCTTATCTTCTATACCATCAACTAATCATCCATTATTATTACTCAACTGACCACTGTAGTTTTTATAATCATTAAAATTTTTTTTGCTAATCTTAAATTATGTGATACTCTGATTCTCCTTTTCTTACCTGTATTGAACTACTATGAGGAAATATCTGTATTATAAGTGAAGCTAGAACTGGAACAATAAAATTTCATTCCCTACCTTATGGAGATGTGACACTGTAGTCCATATAGAAGTAAAAATAGTGAAATTTTAATATTTCATTTATCAAAATTAGCACTTTTGAAAACTTAGAGATATTTGTGTACTTTTTTTGTGCTAAGTATTTGAAACATCCCTAATTGAAAAGTCAAGATCTGAAGTGCTTTAAAATCAGACACTTTTTCTGTGTTGACATGATGCTCCAGAAGATGTGGATTGTAGAATTTTTGTTTAAGGGTGTTCAGTTGGTAAGTCTGTACAGATATTCCAAAATGTGAAAGCTCCAAAATGTGAAGCATTTCTAGTTCTAAGCTTTTGGATAAGAGATATTCGACTTAGCTGGGTATGGCAGCACATGCCTATAACCCCAGTGCTAAAGGTGATGACACAGGAGGATCAGTGTAAGTTTGAGGCCAGCCTGAGCTACACAGAGACCTCGTTGAAAAAACCAAAAATAAAGAAGCACTCAATGTGGATGTATTTTATACTTGGAGAGCATTTCTATTTGGGCTATTCCCATTTCAGGTGCTCTGAATTCCCCGAGGCTCATGGTATCATTTTGGACCTTGTAGCTACAGGGAAAGGAACCTAACACTGTTTTATAAAGAGTGCTTGACCGAAGTGTTTTTTGTTAGTTAGTTAGTTAGTTAGTTAGCTTGTTTGTTTGTTTGTTTGTTTTGTACCAGGAATTGAATTTAGGATTTTGTGCTCACCAGGCAGGTGTTGTACAGCTGAGTTACATCTCTGGCCCATGGCCCTAAATTTTGAGGGATTATCCTCTTTATATAAGTTCAGTAGTGTTTTGTCTTTGAGTTGTTGAAGAAAATAATTGCACCTATTTATATTTAGAGCTGGTCGCTTTTTCAAAATAGGGAAGATGCACACATTAAATGAATGGGAGATACTTATTAGAAGGCATTTTTCCTCAGCTCTCATTTAAGCTTTTCAGTTCTGGCTTACTTTTGCAATTTATAGTGCTTTTCTTTAACCTCAGTAGTAATAGATTGTCTGCATAAATGAGTTATATTCCATCATGCTCCCTGTGCTTGTCCAAAGCCAGTGCTTCTGTATTCCATTTTTGGTAATTATTGACTGAAATTCTCCTGTTCTGCACTTTCTGAAAAGTCTGTGTATTATATTGCATTGTGTAATATCTTGTGGATCTTTTCATAGAGGGTTCAAAAGGTTAGACTTAATAGCATGCCAATTTTAAAATTGTGGGTTGTTCTAGCAAATGGGGAAAATTATCTAGGAAGTGGAATACTTGGGAGAGAACAGCAGCTTCATCTGTGGTTACTAGGACAAACATTGTATATTCCAAGGAGAGTTGCCACATTTGCAGGGGTGAGGGTGGGAGTGGGAGTGTTAAAGCAAGTGCTATTTAAATGAATTTCAGATAATGAATTAGAAACTTTTAGTATAATAATTGGAACATATTCATACTTTAAAATGGTTCCCGAAATTCAAAATTTAACTAAATGTCCTGTATTTTATTTGGCAATCATATTTCAGACTTGTTTACCCTCTGAAAAACTGAGAGGCCCAAGCAGTTTGTACTGATGTGACTCATATATGTTTATATTTTACTGAATTAGAAATTTAACCTGAGATATTTTAATTTATACGGTGTTAAAATAGCATTTTTATCGTGAAATAACTTACAAAGCAGTGAGAAGAGTGTCATTTGATTTTGGAAATCTTTTACTATTTGAATGGTGTTTTGTGTCTATTCAGTGATACATGCTATCACAAGGGCATTCACCATTTGAACATCTCTACTGAACGGGAGGGAAAATGAGAATGGGAATAATCAAATGAGATTTTAGTATTGTTATGAAAAAAGTTTTTGTTTTGTTTTGTTTTTAAGACAAGGTCTTGCTGTATAGTCTAGGCTAGTCTCAAATTCACAGCAATTTTTGCCTCAGCCTTCCAAGTGCCAGGATTCCAGACATGCACCATGCCTGGCCTATGAAACCAGTTTTGACCTTGGGGATTTTCTGAAAGAGTCTCATGGGCAGTTGTTCTAGGGTCTTCTAAGAATGCTTTGAGACCACTGGACTAGAAGTAACAGACCCTGTAATTCTAGATTGTGTTTTATAAATCACAGATCATCCGAATAAAGGATAAGCATGTTTATAGAAGGTCTAATAGATCAAAGCATAAAATAGAAAATAAACAACTTAAAATGATTATTCAGATTTATCAGTAATTCTTTTCATTTTTCTTTATTTGAAATACTATTAGGTCTATACTTTCCATATAAGAAAACAGCTATTATAAATAAAGATATACAAAAATAAAGGTAACTCTTTTAACTTTTCACATAGGTTCACTGTCAGTTCTCTGTGTAGACCAAACTTGTATTTATCTTTTTAGAATAAAGACTAACATCTTAAAATATTAAATAGGTCATAAAATGTCTTTAAAATGCTGATTGGGTTGAATTGGATCTAATTGTAGGATATACCTGTATACATACGTACATATATACATACATACCTATTTATTGTTAGGCTTGGAATGCAACAACTGATCTGATTGTCATCTCATACAGAAATAGTGTAGAGATCAACTGTGGGCCAAATGCAAGAATGCATAGAGAAATGAAAATTAAATACAGCTTCTGCAGTTGCTTTTGTTGTTTGGGAAACTGAGAAAAAGAAATAGCCATTAACACAAATAATCAGGAAGTGGAGAAGGAAGTCCTGGGGTGGGATGAAGATGGCTAGTTCAGTAGATGGGCAGGAAATGTAGGTTAACTCAGGAGGGGAAATGGTATGTGATAGCATTGAGTTGTTCACATAGCAGTGAAATTTCCTAGGAAGACAATGTAGAGTGAAAAGGAAACTGACAAAGAATGTGTAAGAAATACTTTAGGATGGGAAGAAGAGAAGGAGGAGAAGACCACTAGAGAGAACTAGGAAGAAGCCATGTGAAGAAAATGTTGCTCCCCTGAAATGCAAACTTTTCAAGAAGGGCAACTGTATCAATTGCTATACCCATGTACAGTACAGGAATGGTAGTAATTGACTCTTGAATTTGGGATTACAAAATCCTGGCTACCTTGGAGAGTACATTTCTCATTTGTTTTTGGACTTGATAGAACAGAAGCAGAGGTTTTTGACTTGTTGAAATAACAATATCCATAAGAGGTACCATAGCTTACCAGCTCTCCCTATTCTTTGTTCTCCCCCACCAAATCATTTATTTAGGAGTTACTTATGCCACGTGCAGTATAGCTGAAAAATTACTCCATCATAACTTATTTCCTCAAACATTTAACTTTATTTTAGAACAAATATGTTCCTAAATATAAAATTTACATTTTAGATAAAACACCAGTTTTAAAGTCAGTTATACATTCTAGCAGTGCTGTTCCCCTAAACTGACTGCTCTGTTACTACTTATTTGTACTTGAGAGTTCGATTGCATTGTCTCTGTAATTGTGCTAAAAGTATGTGATGTTATACATCTCTGACATTTGTCCTTTTTTTTCTTTTGTGCTGCTGTAATAGGTTCACCAAGCTGAAGAGTCTTAACCTTTCCAATAATCACCTAGGGGACTTCCCATTAGCAGTCTGCAGTATCCCAACCCTGACAGAACTCAACATATCCTGCAATGCCCTGCGAGCAGTCCCGGCCTCCGTGGGGGCTATGCACAAGTGTGTACTATAAATATCATTGTGGAATCCATGTTGGATTTTAGAATGTAAAATGTTAACTTATTATGTTTGTCCAGTAAGTCTCAGCCATACATCTAGAGATCAGACTCTGTAGAGTTTATTTGTTTAAACTCTTGAGACTCTTGTTAAAATGGAAATATCCTGTCTAGAACTAAAGATCCCTATGGGTGAATGTATCTAAACATAGGGGAGAGGGCCTTTTTCTGATTTTCTGAATTGTTTTGAATTTTATAGCCTGAAAATTAATTTTAAGAAATAACAAGGAAAGATTGTTTCTATCTTCCCAACTGATAAAATTGGGCATAATTTTCCATTTTTAATAAAGGCTAAGATGCTTATCCTTGGTTTTTTCTCATCTATTATTTCCCCAGTTCCTGTCCTTATGCATTTTGCAAAGAGTAGGACATAGTCTAGTAATATAATCTTTATTAACTTTATTATTAACTTGCATATTGATAATGAAGATATAAAAAGTGTGCTTATCTTCATAATTCTTAGTGTTTTCTTTAATAGTTTGCAGACATTTTTGTTGGATGGAAACTTTCTCCAGTCCCTTCCTGCTGAGTTGGAGAACATGCACCAGCTCAGTTATCTTGGACTTTCATTCAATGAATTCATTGACATTCCAGAGGTGCTGGAAAAATTAACTGCTATGGATAAACTTTGTATGTCTGGAAACTGTATGGAGACCCTTAGGCTACAGGCTTTAAGAAGAATGCCTCACATTAAACATGTGGACCTAAGGTAACTATTTTTGAGAAATATATCCCACTTGAATGGTTGGCTCATATTTGTAGAGTTGGTTATAGCCCTTTTGGTGAGAGTAATCAAAGCATACAGGCTGATTGGTTAAACTAGGATACATTTTTCTATTTCTGCCTAGAAAGAAGAATAGTGATTAATAGTAGAGTCTGCTTCTAAGTGAAACTTTTCAAAAAAATTTCTTTTAACTTTGTTTGGAAATTTGATGTGATTTTAATCTTTATAAATAGATAGGACCATTGAACCAGATTTTTTACTATGAATAAAAATGGTATTGCTGAGAGCATGCTGAAATTTTCTGACATTTGACATCATTGAGCATCTCCCTTTTCTGAAACTATTTTCCTTCCTGGGCTTCTTCAATGTAATGTATTCATTAAATTAAAATATATTTATTTTACTTCTTTAATTGCCTATCTCTTCTTTAATTTCCAAGACACTGTGATTTAGTTTACCATTTTTCACAAAAATTTAAATATGGTAGTCACCTATGAGATGAAAGTTTGGCTATAGTTTCTACTTTGACACATTGCAAGGATGGAGAACCTACATTTTGAATTATGATCACACTAAACTCTCACTGGACAATCACTGCTACATAATAGATGCTTACCATTCATCCTTTCCTATATAAGGTTTAATTTTATTTTTAGCTGCTTAGAGAACCAGTAGATGAGGTGGAAATTTTTTTTTAAATCTCTCTTAAGAAACAAAGTGTCCATTGTGGACTTTTCTTATAAAGCAGCAAATAGGATTTAGTTCTTAGGGCTAACTTGTCCAGTGTGATGCTTTTCCAACAAATTATCTCTCCCCCATTAGCCAGCTTGATGATCATGTACTAGCCAAGTTAGGTCTTCAGCAATTTATGCTGAAGATTGCAGTTTTTGAATTTTTGTGTGAAATTCATATGTTACCTAGAAAAATCCAAGAAACAAGAATTTGAAAAGTAAGTTTATATTATGTTCTGGTGTTATAGGCATTCCAAAAATGAAACACTAGACATTGAAGGGTAAATCTCTGTGCCTTGGAGTTGGTATCTGATTACAGTTAGTAACAAACTAATTCCTATAGTTATGGAGAGAAGTTGGCTAGCACTCTTGTTACCTGACTGAGGTCTCTTCCTCACTAAGGAACATACTCATCTGTGATTCTTAGCATCTTTACACTCTATTTGTTAAAGATGAACCTGCCGTTACTTCAGTTCCCACATTCCTTTCTGTTACTAACCCTTACTCATGCTTGTTCAGTTGCAACAGCATAAAGTAGTAACAGGCTTTGTTCCCCTTCCTTCTCCTTTACTGTATTTTGGCCTATGTGACCCCTGTATTCCAGTTCCACGAAGAACTGCTTGACCTCATCTTTCCTCAGACTAAAGGAATCAAACCTGTCTACCTAGAAAGTCTAAACAGTTTCCAGATTTAGAAATCTTAATTTGGGAAATATGAATAGTTGTAATTTGTGTGACTGAAAATTTACAGAAACAAGACGGGATCAGGAACAAAATACTTTGTCTTGTTAATGTTATTTGCCTGTGAGTCATTTGGATTTTGAAAACCCTCATATTCCAGAATTTAGGCCCCTTTTTGTTCAGCCACCTGGTAGCATAACTTTGGTAGATTCCAAGAAGATGAGTTGCATTGACTTTGGGAAACAAGTATGAGATGAGTTCTAAGTTACCTAATACTTATCAAGAAGATATTTTTGTCTATACCTGAAGAAAGTAATTTAGTAAGATCAATGTAATACGTCTAGAAGTAGCAATTCTTGCTAAGAAGCTTACAAATTCTTCATATTTTAAGTTTTAACTTGAGTCTTTTTAAAGAACATCAGATGTATGACATTTAAATATAAAAGTAAACATTGGACATTCTATGAATATTAAATGACTGAGTAGATATCTGCTTCTCTCCAGGCCCCTGAACTCAGGAGGGAAAAATCTGGTCAGATTTGCCTACCGTTCTGCCTTACTGCTTTAAATCGAAGCTAGTGGAGTAATTTAAGAGACGTTTCATTTAGTTTCTCTAAATGAAGGACTATTGACTGAGCTTCCTTCAAGTGAAAATGTTATATGAGATTAAAGATGATCAATTTTCTTTCTGCCTTACTTTTCCTTACATTGGCAATCTTTGAATCTTATATTATTTCTGTGGTGTCATTAATCTCTCCCTCCCCCAATACAACTGCTACCCAGTTCTCTCTCCTCAGTCATTTCTCTATCCATATTTTCTGTCTTGGTGGTTGCATGTACTCTCAGGCTTCATCTTTGACCTCTCATTTCTATGTTAGTCATTCCTTAGGCTTTCCCCTATCTGTCTTGGCTTTCAGCTAGATAATTTCTCCTTGACTTCCTCTATTTATGACTTAACCCTAATACATGTGAAACAGTCCAGTTTGTTTCTTTACTCAACCAGTTCTTTCCCCTATATTCCTGTTTTTGCTGATACCCACCTTACTAGTTATCCAAACACAAAACTTGGTGCTACTTAGAATCCTCAATCAGTTCTTTCACATCAGTTTCTCTCTCATCTTTTTTTCTTCTTACTGCTACTATTGTCCCCTAAGTGAACCATTTGCCTCCATTGTGGGTCCTTTCACCTAAGCACAGTCTTATTCATAGCCTTCAGTGTTCTAGTTCAAGGTAGCTAAGCTTTGCTATCTGGCTTCACTGCTAGAATATGATGCACTTGAAGGTGAAGCTATAACTTTGAGCTGCTCAAGTGTGGCCCTCCAGCTTGGGCCAGCAAGTCAATTATTTACTACTTTCCATAATGAGATATGTATAGAAACTGATTTTTTTTATCTTTAAAATTTTATTTAAAGAGAAAAAAACAAAACAAAAAGATAGTAATACAGAATTTCAAAAAAAACACTAATCACTAGATGATAAATTACATACTGTCATCTTAGAAATAGTTACTCAAGTTACAAAGTTAAAGCATGCAAAGTAGACATTCAAATAATGAGACTGCAAACAGTTCTGCTCAAGGATCCAACAAAAACTTAGTAATATGGTCATCTATCTTACACACTTAAACAGACATGCAGTTATATCCTTTAGAGCAAAGAATCTGATATTTTGAAAGTGTATAATGATTGGACATTGCAATAATAGTCAAGTATTCTATGATAGACTCATTGTCAGGGAGTTGACTAGTTTAGGTGTTGTCAGAGTTGTACACCAAGTTGCATGTGGTACAAGCTATGTGTGGGTATTGTGCAGTGGAACTATACAACTGTCTGTGATGAACTAGAAGTTCAAAAAATAGAGCATTATTCTTAATTATCCTTAGTGCTTCCAGTGTTTTCACTTCAGTACAGTCTTGGTAAATATTGCTGTCTGATAGACCTTTCTAGCCATGTTACCACTGTTCCCATGTACCCTGCACTCAGTTTTCTTGTCTTCAATTCATACACTATTCTCCTGCTTCCTATAGATTGCTTTTCTTCTGTTTACATCTGTTAAATTCTGCCTACCCTTGGAATTGAAATGCTTCCTTTTCCATACCACCTTTTGCTACCATGCTCTGTAGTTCATACATTGTTATGGTATTTATCAGTACTTGTAATTTTTATTGTGGATGCTATAAAGTATAACTGATTCTCCTCAGCAGATTATGAAATCCTTTGAGAAACATCTTATCTGACTCATCCTTTGTTGCCACAAAGCCATAGGCTGTCACCATTGTCATCACTACAAAAGCCCTTCACAGTTACAGAATACTGGCTCATGCCCATTTCATTTTTTAAATTACTTTGCAGAATAACAAAGGTGTTATCTCATTTCAAAGATTGGAATTAGGCTCAGAGATGTTAGATGACTTGGTCAAGGCCCTCTATAATGATGAACAGGCAGTTGAGAGTAGAACATAATACTTCAGAATTGCCTTCTGTACAGGAGGACCTTCTCAGTGAATATTTATGAAATAAATAAAACACGATGTTAATGAAGGATATTTTTGGAAGGGAATTATAGCCATATTTTGCCTCTTTAAAAACTTATCCTAATTCATTGCCAGAGTTAGCTATTTAAGCTAAATAATGAGAATGTTAATTTTCTTTTCCCTCATCATAGACTTTTCTATTGTCACCTCATTAAATCAGCACATACTACTTCAGTAGTAATACAGTGACACTGTATTTATTGTGTGTTGGGGGGGGGCTATGTCAAATGAAGGTATGTGTAATACCAGAATGAAGATTAGTTGAAATAGAATTTGTGGGAGAAAATGGAAAAAAAATTTTAATTCTTATAGTCTGTTGTCTTAAAGTGAGATCTGTTTTTCCTTTTTATTTGGTATTACACATTCTAGTAATCTAGTGAACATTTGGAAATAAGTAAATTTCTGGGCAGAGCCAATTTTTAAATCCTACAGTCTAGGACAAAAAAAAGAAGGATCCACAAACATCATCTTTGGGTACATTTGAAGAGGCCATATGCTGAGCTTGCATCTTGATGAATTGTATCTCTCTGCTGTCACTCATCCTTGTGCTTCTGTGGGTTTATAATTTTGCTATTAATAATTCACTTACATAATTTTATTTTGTTAATGAGCACAAATTGAGTACATACATAGAACCTTTGGTATTTTCCTTAACTCCATCCTTACTATCAGTGCTTTTCAAGTCAAGTACATAATCTCAGCACTTAACATATTTATAATGAGAAGTAGAGGGTTTTTGTTACTGTTTATTTTTAAAGAAGTTTGGCATAACCTACCAAACTAGAATTTGAGATTTTCACCTATTTTCTTCCTTTTAAAGCTAAATTTTTCTTTGTTTTATTGTTTCCTAATTCTCATTACTACTTGTCTTGTGGGAGCACATTCACAGCAGAATCACTTAACTAAGTTTCATGGCTACAGATTCTGCCAATTTTTCCTGATGCTTTGCTCCATCCTAGAATTGTTCATCTCTATTGTTGTCCTTCATTTTATGATTTCTCAGTCAGTCCCAATTTAAATTTCAGACTTTCTGCACTTTGCTCTTAATTTAATAATATTCAAGTCCTGGTATAGAGCAACTGAGAACTCCTGTATTCCAAGCTCTGATGCCATCATTTTTATGCAGTTTGCATTCACTGTTTTTTTTCCACATTCACTCCTTAATTCTGTCTATCCACTCACTCATCCTTTCTCCTTCCTTGAATATTCATTGTAGTTGTTACGTGCTTAATATGTTGTCTGGGGTTTTGTTTCCTATATTCTTTCCATTATGGTATCAGTACTTTCACAACCTAGTTCTATGGAAATAAGTGCATATTCTCCTCCACAGATGAATTAGTGTAAAATCACTATGCTTGCTCCTCTCCCAGCCTTAGTGACTTAAATTGTGTTTTCTAATATATTGTGAAAGCTAAGACCTTGGAATTGTAGCTAAAAATAGCCTGAGAATCTGACCATTTAAGCAAGGCCAGATACCAAGATTAAAGAAGTCATGAAAAACTGAAACTCAGTAAGACTTTCTCATTATTATATCATGTTAGGGTATTGTCATTTGTTTATAGCATTAAAGTTAACTGTTGTCTTTATTTGTGTCCTTTTCCTCAAGACTGAATATAATTAAGAAACTTATAGCAGATGAAGTGGAGTTTCTGCAGCATGTCACCCAGCTTGATCTTCGAGACAATAAACTTGGTGACCTAGATGCTATGATTTTCAACAACCTTGAAGTTCTGCACTGTGAAAGAAATCAGTTGGTGACATTAAGCATTTGTGGCTATTTCTTAAAAGCACTCTATGCCTCTTCTAATGGTATGTAATGTAGATTTAACATCAAAGCTGTTTTTTTTTCAGTTTTTAGAATTTACCTAGTGCTATAATCACTGCTTCACTGATTTTTCCCCTGTAATTAGTGAAATAAATATCACACTTTTCCAAGATAAAAGTCATAAAAAAGAATGCTGATTTAATATTGAAAGAGACTCAAAAAAGACTTTATTGTTTCTAACTTCTTTTTTCATGTTTAGCTAAATTACCCCCACTGTTGATTTGTTTCCTCTGCTTCAAGTGAAAGGGAGAAATTAACTATTTCTTGAATTTCCTAGTTGAGATAGTTATTAGGAGTGCAAGGAAAGCCCATTGTGGGCTCCATTCAGAACATGCACTTTGAGGTTCCATTAACAAATAATACCCTAAAACAAGAGTCTTAATCATGTGATAAAATCTCTTCTTTGGAATTTGAAAATCACAACTGTCCAAAGAAAGAAAAGATCATACAGAGATGCTTGGCAAACTTAGAGTTTTCAGTGATACAAACAACCTGCTGTAGCATGTGTGCTGTAGGTTATACCACCACTGCTCTAGAGAGTACTGTTTCAGTAGAGTGAGGAAGGCAAAAGCAAAGATTCATTTAGGTTTTTGAAATGAACTTAGCATTAGAAAGATAATATTTATTTGGTAATCTTCCAAATATAGTTTGACATGCATAACTAAAAAAGAAGATAGGAAAGTAAGTGACTTGTTTCACTCATTTATAAAATCTTGTTATTAAATTAGAAGTTCTCTTTATTTTCCTATAGTTTCTAAGTTTACAAGTATATTGTATTTCCTAAGCAAACAACAGAGAATTATGTGTTAGAAGTTCCTTATGTGTTCCTATAGTTTACAAATTTACAGTATACTGTACTTTTTAAACAAACAATGGGGAATAATGCACAACATTTATTCCCCATAAAAAATGAATCTCTCTGTGTCACTTGGACAGTAATGTTTTTGTGGATTTTTTTTCACCTCTAGAGCTTGTTCAGCTTGATGTTTACCCTGTTCCGAATTATCTGTCCTACATGGATGTTTCAAGGTAAGGCGATAAGTCTTAGAGTATTCTTGGTTCTACTTTTCAATTATTTTGTCTGAACCTATGCATAAGCGCTCTTACTAGATTTTGAGGGAAATTTAAATTTAAAGGTCTCATCCTCTAAAAATTGTGTATAATATCTGTCTGTTAAAAGCCTTTTTTACGTTACAGTTCATACAAGAAGAATCTAGATGTCATTTTGGGAACCAATTTGAGCACCATATTTGAGCCTGAAAGATTAGTGAATTGAGGGTTCTGACTTGGAAGTCCATTAGCTGTTTAATTTTGTTAACCATGTCTTATGTTTACCTTTTTTTAGGGTGCTATTTTTCTTTAGACTTATCTTTTTCATTTTACACTGTTTCTTTTTGCCAAGAACTTTAGGAAATAGCCACTGAATATGCTTAGTTTTTGTGACTCATTTTTGAATAGGTTTACTATCTTACCTTTTATGCAGATTCACTTTTGCACTGTACTGTATTTATTATTTTTCTGGATAACAAAGGTATAGCTTTATCTACAGCATGTATTTACACAAATTAAACTTTAATAATTTTAACACACTAAAATTGAAACTCATTTTATTGAAAATTTCAAAAGAAATACCCAGAAATTCTGAACATGTGGGAGTCTGGCTTTCAGAATTGTCATTTCAATGTGTATCTAAATTGTGATACATTTGTTAACAGTCACCATACTCTGTAATCACAACTGCAGTGTGATTTAAAATATATGTAATTTTGCCTTTATCTATGAAAGTTAATAACCTTAGCTGTTTTAATAAGATAATCATAGTTATTTGAAAATACATCGATATTTAGCAATTGAAAATTGTTATAATTTTGTTATAAATTTCTAATTATAAAATTCTTTGAGTAGTACTTTATTTCCCACTAAATACATATCAAACAATGTTATTTAATGAACTTAAAAGTTAGACATTACCTGGTTAAGTCCCACTTCCCCTCAAAAAACTCTTTAAGTGTCATTTGCACTTAAGTGTTTTAAATAAGAATAGTGCAAGAGTAGGGTTTGTAAATATAAAATTATACAAATATTTTGAATAGATTTATTTCACCAAGTTGACCTTAGACTGAATCTGGTTTTTATAGAATGTAATTGGCATTACCAATTGAAATCCCTAAGTCAGACTGAATTAGAAATGCCTGTGTCATGTTTGTCCCTGCCGCTTATATGTTACTCAAATTCCTTTTGTAGTGCTGATACCCTGATCTTCACTAGAACGTGTTCTGCCTCATCTGCCTTCCAAGCTGTCATCTATGATATGGTTTACTAGGTTCTTAGAGTTCTTAGAAAAAAGTTATAATCAGTTTATCATTTATAGCTTATCATATAGTTTCTGTATGTTGAGGTTGTCTTTTTTGTTTTTTTTTGTCTTTTTGAGGCAGGGTGTCTCTATGCAGTTCAAGCTGGCCTTGAGCTCACTTTATAGCCTAGGCTAATCTTAGACTTGCAAAGATCCTCCTGCCTCAGCTTCCCGAGTGCTGGGATTACAGGCGTGAGCCACCATGCCTGGCCAGGTTGTCTTTACAAAGGATTAATTTCACTCTCATTAAGATATTTTAGGGATTTGCTACTATAAAATAATTCTGTCAGTCTTGAGGCCTTCAAAACCAGAACAGTGTGTGTAATAAAACAGTAAATAGAAAATATCTTTTAGTTCTATATTTCAGTTAAAAAATGATAACCAATATCTTAGTTACTTTTCTCTCAATGTTGAGACAAAATACATGACACCCAAAGTGAAGCAAGGGAAGAAGGTTTTTTTTCTTACAATTTTGGGGGTTTCAGTCCATACTCAGCTGACTCCAAGGCAGGATGACATGATGGGGCAGCTATTCATGGCTAGTGCAAACAGCGAGTATGAACAAATCAAAAAAGAGGAAAGACATGCTTTTTCCCACCCTTACACTGTATGCCGGCTCCTTCCCTGGGCGAGTGGAGCACTCACATCGCCAATCCCAGCACTAGACAACAAACAAACCACAAACTCTAGATTCCACTGTGTCCATCATTACATGAGACTCACGGGAGCCATCTGAACACAAACCATAATGCCAGGTCATAAAACATGATTTTAAAATCATGTCTAATTTCAGCACCCCAATGTCGCATCTCTTTTCCTTTTTGTGGTAATATATTATAGTTTTTGTCTGAAATGTCTTATATAATAAAGAATTATAGTCAAGGAAGCAGTGTAGGTCAGTGATAGAGCACTTATCTATCATGCATGGGGAGGTAAGTTTAATCTCCAGCACTGAAAAAAAAAAGGATGGAAAGGGGAGGGAAGGGGAGGGGAGAGGAAAGAGGGAAAAGAGGAAAAGGGAAAGGAAAGAAGAAAAGAAAGAAGAGTGATAATACACATAACATTTTAGATTCTTTGTACCTTGTTACTTAGCATTTAACAGAAGGTAAAAGGGCAACCATGCATGACTAAGGAGACTTCAAATGTAGTAAATTTGTGTAATAGTTTAATAATTAAAGTCATCATTAGTTTTGTTCTTTATGTCTAGTAAATCTAGTTACTATCTAATGCCCAAGTAAATGTTTTCATAACTCTGAATCTTAGCTGTTAGTGTACCTTTTTACTGATATACTTTTCATTTTTCCCTTTTATCCATTGCTTTGTTATTATGATGCCAACTTAAATTGGAAAATATTTTTATTTATTTTTTATTTTAAAGAATAAAACAAAACATAGCAAAACAGACCAAAGCAGATCAGAACAACACAATGCAAGTGACACAGAATGTCAAAGCAAGACAACAGGAGATCAACAGTGGCTACTATAATGTCTCTTGTTTTCTTTGAAATAGTTGTCCATATCTTCATATACAATGAATTCAAACAAAACAAAATAGTATAAAACTGATCAAAACAGAAGAATGAAAGTATTACAGGCCTTCAAAACCAAACAATAGGAAAATCAACAATGGCTACCATATTATCTCTTGTACTCTTCAAAATAGCTGTCCATACCTTCATATATCTTGAAATTAAATAATACAAAACAGACTAAAACCAATCAAAACAAAGAATGAAAGCATTACTGGACTTCACAACAAGATGATAGGAAATCAACAATGGCTAACTTAATGTCTCATTTTGTTCCAAGTAGCTGTTCATATCACCACTCATAATACAGTCAGTTCTTATAAACTGTTTAGAAGAAGTTCTAGGCATGAATAAGCCTCTACGTGTACATCTATCCTTTCTGTATTAGAAGGAAAAACAAAAGAAAGCAAAACAAGTTACTAGAAAAACAAGAAACAAAAAGACAAATAATAACAAAAGAGCCCAAAGCAATGACAATATAGGCTTTCAAAACAAGGTGGTAGGAACGTAATTAAGGTTGTTATTTTGCAAAGTAATCTTCAAAAGAGTTCCTCATATTAGCAGATATAAACATGCAAAATTGATCTAATCCTATGAATATTAACTGTTTTGTTCCAAGAACTAATAGAATTTGTAGCACAATCATCTTAGCTATCTTAATTGTGTATATAAATTAATATCTTTTTTTTCTTTTCTTTTTTGGAAAATATTTTAATGTTAAGGGTAAAAATGTAAATTTATTATGCCATTTGACTGACTTACCTGGAAGTGTGTGTGTATTTTGCCTGAATATAAAACATGCTCTCCCTAGACTTGGCTTGGACATAGACACTTTCTAGCAAAGTAATATGGGAACTATATAATTCATTTTTTCCTGACTTTGGACATGATGCGGATGGTGTAACTGTATTCTTAGTTCTTTTTTCTTCTACCTGTCACAAGTCATTGTGCTTCTAGTGAAGCAAAGACAAAGTAATGCACATATCCTTTTGACTTATATAATTATTTTTGGTATTCCATTTAAAATTCCATTTTTTCTGTAATTGTGTTGCATTGAGAACCACATTTGAGGCAAAATTCAAATTTAAAAATAATAATTTTGTGTTTTTGTATTTAGGAACCACTTAGAAAATGTGCCTGAGTGGGTATTTGAAAGCCGAAAGCTGGAAGTTTTGGATATTGGCCATAATCAAATATGCGACCTTCCAGCCCGGTGAGTATTGCATATCAGGTGAGAGAATCTCAATTGATGAGTAATAACTAAAAATACTGAGTTAGTGTTTAACTTATTATATTATATGAAACGACTAAACTACAAGTTTGTTTTAAACCTTATTTGATGTCTTTTACACCATGTGTCTTCAGGAGAGTGGAGTCAGGCTTTGACTCTTAGGTATGAGTTTCAGAATAGCCAGGTGATGGTGCTTGGTGGAAAATTTTAAATAAACCAAAAGAAATGTTCAAAAATTAGATTGATTTCTGAGGTCTTTTTTCAGAATCTTCTACTTCTATCTTCTACCTTAATATGTTTACCTTACCTATAAATAAATTTTATTTTTCCTAGAATACAGCTTGTTATTAATATAGGGTGGGGAATGTTGTTAGATCATTAAATCCTAAATGAACAAATTGGATTCTTTCTTTCTTTTTGGCGAAATTTGGACTAGAAGATAGAAGAACTTCTCCTTCTGTCTCTTACCATTTTTTAATATTTTATAATTTTCACTTTAATAGCAGGATTTTCAAAATAGCCCTGTGATGATTTCTAGTATCCATAAAGTCAAACATTTTCAAATCCACTGTGGCACAAAATATTATTGGACTGTTGGACTAAGTGTCAGTTACCAACCAAAAAGTAGTCTGGTCCCAGGATTGTCTCACAGCACTTTCTGTGGTGACTGAAATGTTCATCTCTGTGTTGTCTAGTAATGTGTCCAGTGGGCATATGTGGCTTCCGAACTTGATACATATGTGTTAATGTCGAAGGAACTGAATTTTCAATTTTACTCATTTTAGTTCATGTAAATTTAAGTAACCACTTGTGCTAATGTCTAATATAATTCAGGTTTGGCTATTTCAAACATTTTAAGTTAGTCACAGAACAGAGGAAGTCAGGTTTTTTTTGTTTCTCATTCTTGTCTTTATTTTAACCTATGTATATAGTCAAAAATTTCTACGAAGCCATGGTAGAATAACGTCATTTTGGAGTAACTTACTTTAGGTAAACTTTCACTTTATTTTTATATGATCCTTAAAGGTATGTAATTAATTTTCTTCTGTTTTCTTAAAAATGGCAAGGTTTATGACATATATGCTCGATGAGCCTGCTAAATATGTTAACAGTTAAACTGTCTGATATGCTGGTTACTCTGTAAGCCAAGTGGCTGTTGAGGGCCTGAAATGTAACTAATTTCTAATTGAGAAATATTATAACTATGAAATATATACCACATGCAAAATAATACTATATGTTGATTACATTATGAAATATTATTTTTGATATGGTGGGTCAAAAAACTGTAAGCCTATGTGTTGTAGGGGTGTGGGGCTTCCATTCTAGTTCTATCCCTGCCTGTGAGGCCTCTGCTAGCTCACCAGGGGAGTGTGGAGATGTTTTTTCATTTTGAAACAGGGTCTGCTAAGTTGCCCAGGCTGTATTCAAACTTGAGACCCTCCTGCCTCAGCCTCCTAAGTAACTAGAATTATAGGTGTAACTCTCCTATACCCATCCATTTTTGCTTTTTTAAAATATAGCTACTAGAGAATTTAAAATTGCATACAGCTTTCATTGTTTTTCTTGGTGTTATAGTTAGCTTTTTTTGTTTTGTTTTATTTTGTTTTTGGTACCAGAGATTGAACTCACAACCTCGCACTTGCCAGGCAGGCACATGTGCCACTGAGATAAATCCCCAACCCTATAGTCACTTTCTTGTTACTGGGACAAAATACCCACCATATACAAGTTAGAGGAGAAAAGGTTTATTTCAGCTTACAGTTTGTAGAGGTTTCAGTCCATAGTCTTCTAGCTCCAAGGCAGGTGGCATGGCAGGGGAGAAACAGTCTGTGGCTTGGCAGGCTGGAAGCAGTGAAATAACAAGACTTCTTTTTTATTCCCTTTTCATTTCTTCCAGGCTACAAGCCAATTAGTTGGTGTCACCCACACCAAGGGTAGATCTTCCTTCTTCAGTGAATCCATTGTCTACACTGAGAACTACACTAAACTATGTAGTGGACTAGTCCAGTAGCACACATCCGTGATCCTGTTACCTTCCAAAAGTCCCACCTCTGAGTGCATGCAGCTTTGGGGGACATCTTGATATAAGCCATCTTGGAGAACAGTTCTAGAGAATAGCTTTCAAAAGAAATCCAATACGCATTTTCAGTGCCTGAAAAGCTTAGTTAATTTATCTCAGTTATTTATCTTTCCTCTGCTATCTATTATAACAGTAACTTTGATTCATTTCAAAGTGCTTTCTGCTGTAGAGTTTTATTTTTTTTATTAGTATATATTAGTTATACAGAATAGTGGACTTTATTCTGGATATTATCAATGCATGCCACATGCTTTGATCTCCATGTCCTAGAATCTTACATTGGCTAAACATTTAGGTGACACTTTGAAGCTCATCATTATGGCTGGGGGAGAGACAGGAGTCTCTATGCCCTACTTATAAGGGGCTTTTTGATTCCATGTTTTTAGGGGTTCTAAACAAGCACTTTCAAATGCTGTACTGTTACAGAATTTAAGGAAAGGTATGTGTGTGTGTTTTAACATGAAAGAAAAACCAGGTGTTTTATGTCTAGCTGCAAACTTTGGACCTTATTGATAATTGTAATATTCAGGCAAAATGGTAATTCATTTTAATCCATTTAATATTTAAGCTTTAGGTAAGGCAAATGAAGGATTTAACAAAATAAATTATGTAGAAATGGAAATATATTACCTGGTAAGCATGATTCCTGAGTTTGATTCCTGGTAACTGCCCCCCCCCCAAAGAAATGGAAACATATTAAAGGGGAAAGAATTAAAGACTAAACAGTATTAAAATAACTGCACTTAATCTTAATAATCAACATTTAATTCTCATCTTGTAGTTTATCAAGCCTACTTTTTTATTTGAAAAAGTCAGGATAAGGATTTTTTTCACTCTTTCAGTAATCCATGTATTAAGAATAAAGAATACATAAAAAGTAAATAATAATGAATTACTGGGTTTGAGTAACTGTTACAGAGACTGTTTCATGTCACTTTTGATTATTCAACTGGCCTGGATAATCTGTCCTATTACACTGATTGGTAAATCTTAAAAACCAGATTCTCATTGATGGTAGTTGGTGATATCAGGGCAAGGGTTGAGACAAGTTGCTAGCATCTTTATGAGGAAAGAGTGTACTTTTGATATTTAAAGTGTAGTTATACCCTAATGTATGGTGACTTTTAACAGTTGTGAATCAAAGGATATAAAATTGTTAAAAGTAGATTTTAAATATTCTCACCACAAAAAAATAGGTACTTAAAGGTAACATACATGTTAGTTCACTTGATTTAACCATTCCATATGATGTGCATATATCAAAATATGTTGAACATCATATATGTGTACACATGTATACTTGTATATTTCACTTGAATATATATTCACACATGTAAATATATATATATATATTTTCTTATATATTCACACATGTAAATATATATATATATATTTTCTTGCCAAGTAAAAATAAATGAAAAAACAATCATGGTCATGAGTGAGGCCAGAGTGGTAGAAAACAGAAGATGAATGAGGAAGCCTCCATTCTTTGACAGCAGTGTACATAATCTTTATAGCACAGATTATGATCTGACTTCTTTTATATCCCCCAAAGTCTGTCTTTAGCCCTGTTTTCTTCCCTACAGCTATTGGAAAAGCATAATGCAGTATACATTAGATTAACATAACATCATGTGTTTCTGTTCTTAATGATACTTAAAGAAATACATCTAAGCTTTCAAACAGCTCTTTGTGCCTCACAAGGAAACAGTGGGTTAAATGTATTCTTTTCTCTACAAGGAAGTCCCTGCTTTGGTGTGGGATTAAACCAAAGAGAAACAAAAATACACAGGGAGCAAGGAAGGAAAAGAAAAGGCAATTATAATTATAAAATACAGTTGAAAAAAATTTTAACTTTTTCTTAGTTACATTTGCAAAAGTTTAATTGGATAAAAGAATCATTGTATGTTGATCTTTGTATGTAGAGATTGCTCAGCTGTATGTATGAATAAATAAAGCATTCAGTGTTTTAGGACCTACATAAGACAGAAGCTCTAATATGGAGAACCACACCGTCTTAGGAAGTTTACTGTGTCAGTCTAATAAGGGTAGACTGCTTTCTTTAGTGTTTATGTCTGTGGAACTTGTTTTTCACCAAGTAAAACTTCTTTACTCATTTTTACTGAATCTTTTTTAAGGTATGGAAAGTACTGAAATATAAGTTCCAAGTGTAATTAAAATGAACTTTCTATTTATTGCTCTGAATGAATGTATGATTTTTAAAAAGATAATTTTAAGTATTTTGCCTTTATTCATTTTCTAATCTTTATTACACATTAGTTCTAAATAAGTTGCCTACTGTTTTTTGTCTTTTTTTTTTTAACAGCTTATTTTGTAATAGTAGTCTCCGTAAACTGCTAGCAGGACACAACCAATTAGCACGGCTGCCTGAAAGGCTGGAAAGAACTTCAGTGGAGGTCTTGGATGTGCAGCACAACCAGCTTGTTGAGCTACCACCTAACCTTCTCCTGAAGGCTGACAGGTAAAGCAGCTTGTCTGTGTTGTGTATTCTGAGTCTGTTCAGTGCCCTTTGCTATTGTTCTTTTCTTCTGTTACTTGATACTATTTGTGAGAATTTTCTGATTATTTGTCTATCCTAAATTTATGAAGAAGATGGTTTTGCCAGCAACTTCTCTGAGCATTGTGTAGGGCATAGAGCCAGGGGTGTTTTATAATTACTTTTGCTGCTTTGTGAGGAGAGGCGTAGATTACTTTGTGAGTAAATATGTGCTGTAGGGAATTTAGGTATAAAACAAGAATGTGACGTTTACCTCCTGTATTGATACTGGTCAAAACTTGTGCAGGCTGCTCTAGGTTTTAGCTTATTTTATGATTTGCTGTTCTTCCTTTGCTGTACTTCTGACTTTTGTGACAGAGATGGATTTCCCTGGACTTTAGTTCTTTTTTATCCTGCTTTATTACAATTTACCCTTGTACTTAGTAAAGGAAATGAAATTCTATTTTCCATGAACGGATACCACATACAGAACTTTCTTTAAAGAGAGCTTTAAGTGTTAGTGGCTATTAATTTATTTTGAAACATTGTGTTTGCTTTAGACTACTAAAGTGTTTCATAGGCCTGTGGCCTGCATCAGTTTGAATTCTGCTAATATTTGTTTTTGGAAAGTAACCATTACTTTAGAGACATTAGGAAGGCACTTGAGCGTACCTCAACGTAATGAAAATTTTTTTGAAAAGTTAGATTTAATTTTATGCTTTATAACCACAGAGAAAGAAATGAATGTTTTTACCTTAAAATTTTTTTATCTGTTTCAGCATGTTTGATATTATACGAGTTAAATAAAAATCTAAGAACTCTGGCTTTTCCAAGATGAATTAATTTACCCCACCCTATCCTCCTAAATTCCTATGCTTTCTTCTCTCACAATACTTCCCACATACTGTGTTATAATTTCTTATTGTTAATCTCTCTCTGCTACTAGATTATTAACTCAGTGAAGCCAGTGATTGATTATGTATTAATGTTGTTTATTTTCACTTTTTGTCATTTGGTGTTTGTTTGTTTTCACTGTATCTGTAACACAGGAATGTGCTCAATAAATATTCAGTTAATGAATGATAAAAAAAATTTAATTATAAATTACCCTGTCTTGACCTCACATTTTTGCCTTTTTTGCCTTTTTAAAAGTATTATCAAGATATAATTTATACTAGTAAAATATACAACTCTTCAGTATATGGCTCAATGAAGTTTTACATATATATCTGTATGTTTACATTGATCTATCTCACCTGTCTCTCTCTATAACCATTACCTCAGTCAAGATATAGAACATTTTTAGCACTCTCTTCCTTTTCACTTTGTTCTGTTTTCCTCATGAAAATAAAAAAATCTCCAGTGTGCTCATGTAAGTTATAATGAATTTGTACTAGAATAATTATAAAAGATAATAAAATTGCGAATAAAATAATTGTTGTATTATAGTTGACCAGCACTGTATCATTCTCTTGACTAAAAGGGCAGCGTTTCAAGATCATTTAAAAAATAATTTTTGTTTTTACATCCGTAACAAAGTATAATGTACAGCTGGTGGTAAGCTCTACACATGCTTTACTGTTATAAATGCTTTGGAGTTTGATTTCTTCTCCTGCATAGAATTTTAAGTCATGTTGTAACCTCATGCTTTTTTTTAATTAGTTTAATGAGGCAAGGTTTGGATGCTATTTTATAGTAAGAATCTGCTTGTCTCCCTAGTGTTCTATACTGAATTTACAGAACCAACTAAATAGACAGATTCATGTTTTAGGAATCCTTGAGCGAGAGAAAACCATTTCTGAATCTGCCAAATCTGGTAAGTTCATGACTAATAGGTGATTGGTGCTGGAAACTGCAGCAGATAATAATCATTCTTATTCATTACTACAGACTTGGTTTTAGAATAATTATTCTACTTTTTCTTCTTTAGAGGGAATTGGTAAGCAGTCGCTAGGTGTGTTTGTGCCAGGGAAGACATGAAAAGATTTGCTGGAGGAGTCCACCAATTTAAGTTGAGGAGAGTTTATTTTCATTTGCAGACATGCTTGGACAAGGATTTGGGCAAGGGCAACTGTAGGTTGGTCCACAGGAATTCTGACAACACCTAGGATTAAAAAATGCTTGCTGCCATCATTCTTTATTTTGTGACCATGTACAAGTCATTCCAAGTCTCAGTATTCTCATCTGACATGTTTATTATTCCCAAGTGGAACCTGTACTTTGGAAAAGGTAGGGTTTAAGTGTAACTTGGGCAAATTAGAGTATGAAATTAACCACTCACAGAAAATACTGGTGTCATGAACCATATAAGCTAAACCAGCAGTGTCAGCAAAAGACATTTAGGCAAAAATCCCTGTAGTCTGGCTACAAGACTGGCTTACTTAGACCAGTGCATTTTGGAAAGTAAACACTAGTGTGAAGGGGAATTGGCCAGTCTCTGAGAGGAAGGCAGAGCATGCTAAATGCATTTCCTGCACACTCAAATTCTAGAGTAAAGGCCTGGGTGAATTAAAAGGAGGAATTCTAGTTTATGACAGAAAACCAAATGATCAAGAGGTCAGAAATAAAAAGCATTTCCAAGAAGAGATGTTCCAGAACCTTTGCTTTCCAATCACTGTAGGAGCTACATCTCTAGAACAGTAGCTGCTACTATAGTAGTTATGCCTCTTGAGTCAGAAGAGAAACTTAAGAGTTGGTCCTCTCAGACCATAGCGCAATAAAGGCAAAGTAGGTAAAAGCAGCTTGTTGATTAGCTCTTTTTTAAACCTCATTTTTTTATTAGTTCACATGTTAGAAAGTATTAAAAATAGCATTTTCTAGTGATTTCTATTAAATAGGTCATTCTTAGAGGGTAGATACTTCTTTTACCCTTTGTACCTTCTCAATAAAATGGAAGTTTTATCTACCTGATATTTTACAAATTTTGTGATGCAGTTTTAACTTAGGCATAATTTACATTCAGGAAAATATATAGATTTTGTACATGTGTTTTGTACATGTGGTTTAATGAGTTGAATTTTAGGGGAAGGAATATGCCAGTACTGACAGTTATCAAAGCAGGTCAACCCAGGAAGCATGACATTTAAAGCACTAAAGATGGCTTTTTAGGAAAGTCTTTGTGACGGGCTTCTTGCCAAGGGTAGTTTTAGTTGTGATTTGTTTTAATTTATGGTTCAGCACAGCAAGCATTCTTACCTAATAAATTCAAGTCATTGTGCTGAGTGCAATCGCACTTTGAGAAAATAAGTAATTATAGGTATTCACCTCAAAAGCTTACACTCTAACGCAGAGTTTAAAGTAACTACACAATAATAAAAGATAGGCTTATAAGAGATGGAAAATGAAAAGAATAGTGTAGCATAGTATAGGCTCATGGTATAAGGAAGAGTATTTCATTTTATGATGCAACAAATTTGCTGTTTGCATTTGACAAATAGCATGAATGTATTAATGAAACTTGGCTTTAATACTCTTGCTGTTCATTTTCCTCCATAATATAAATTTTAAATCCCCAGCATTCTGCCTGGCTAAGTCAGAAGGATCACAAGTTTGAGCCCAGCCTGGGCAATTAGCAATTTAGTGAGATCCTGTCTCACTTTAAAAAAAAAAAAAAGGCTGGGAATATAGCTCCGTGCAAAGGGCCTATGTGCAATTGCCAGTATAGTACTGGGGGAAAAACAGTAGTTGTCTTTTTTTCATAATTTTTACCATAACATCATTACCAGTTTTGTGTTGGATCATATGAAAGGAAAGGGGCCTGCGTGCATCCCTTCAGTGTTAAATGGCTTAGGTCACACTTGAAGTAGACCTTTTTCTCGGAAGCCTCAGGAGAACAGTCTGAAAAGCATGCATTATTGGATATAGAGTAGAAGACCAAATTTTTACTCTTTCTTAGAGGAGTTTTTGTTTGCTCTGATTGTTGCCTGTTAAATTCAGTCTTATGGTTTTAATTACATGTTATTGTCTGTTAAACAGAATAATGTATGTTAATCTGCAACTGCCTAAATTAGGAAGATACTTGGTAACCAAATAAGAGAAGTGACTACTTAAAATTAAATGATTTTTGGTCAAGTCTTTATCTTCCTCTGAAAACTTTTGACCCACTTTACTAAAATTCATATGACTTGAATCAACAGTTTGAGTAATTTATTTTCTGTATTTATCTTTGAGTATTATTTTGACTTGTTTTTCAGAAGTTGGCAGCTCTTTGTACATTGTGTAAATTTATTGAAATATTACTCCTTAAATATGTACAATTATCTATGTATCTGGCTGTCTGTTTGTCTTTGCAGATAGTGGGAATCAGACCCAGTAGAACTGTACCACTAAGGTACGTTGCTGGCTCTTTTAAAAAACTTTGGTATGGAGTCTCACTGTAGAGCTCAAGCTGGGCTTGAACTTGTGATTTTCCTGCTTCAGCCTTCCTCAGTACTTGAATTTCAGCCATGTACCACCAAGCCCATCTATGTGACAAATCCATTTTTTAAAATAATAATAACTTTGTAGCTCAAAAGCAAAACACATATGAAATATGATGAATCATATATTGTAAGAAGTTGACTAATTTAATATCTTATCAGAGTAGGATTTGATTCTGTTGGGTGAATTAACAGATATTCTAACCTGGCTTTTACTGGCCTGAATTTTGCATCTCACCTCTTTTTTTATTTTAATTGAGAATTTTCATGATGGAAATCCCAAAAGAGGTTGAGATAATTGGTTGTCATCAACAGATGGGTAAGGGAGGGAGTAGGTAATTCCTCATGGGTCACTAGAGGGGTGAGTCACTGCCAGACGTACTGTTATCCTTCTGTTCTTCCTGAAACTTGGCAATGACTGACTCCCTGTCCACCTAGCATCTGCACATGCATTTGATAGCCAGACAGCTTCTCCCAGTGGAATCATTCTGATTAACAAATCCCAAATGGACACTTTTAAAAAAGAGTTACTGATTTCTGTTGTAGGTGGGCATCCAGGTCTGTTTTTATCCCTGACTGGATCCCCAACCAGAGTAATTTCATGGGCAGGAGTAGTGTCAGTAAATATGCAAATGAAGGTCATGTTAATTGTTCATTTGGATTTATTAAATATCCCTAAAGCATTAGTCACATTATAGAACGTAAGTTCTAATGACTCAGACAGGATATGTATAAATATCAAAAGGACTAAAAGAGAACAGAAAACTTAGAAGACCATGATTGATAGACCGTGACATCCTGTGCCTTTTGGCAAAGATATATTTTTCTGGCATTTTAAAGAATTAAAGTACCTACACTGTTTCTTTTTTTTTCTTTCTTTCTTTCTGAAGAAAGATGTACTGTGAAGTTCTGATGTTTTGAGAGTCATGGTCAACTAAAACAGTGTTTCTTTTGACATGTCTTAAGAATCCCTTAGACAAAGTATCAAACATCTAGATTCTAGACTCTTATTGCAGTTCTACTCACTTAGACATTAGAGGGCTAGCCTGGGAACCAGTGTGTTTAACAAGGCTTCCACCATGATTTCAGTGTAGTGACCAAACACACTGAAAGCTAATGGTGATCACAGATGCTTGCTACTAATGATGAATAAGTTTCTGTAAAAGAAGAATTTTAATACACAAACTATGTGTCTAGTGGTATGTCTAGATATCAAATACATCTCATTTCTTCATTTTATAATGTTGTGTATCTCAGATGTTTTGAAGTATTGGTTCTTAGGCAGGATTGTTACATCCAAATCACATGGCCAGTTTTTTGAAACTAGATAGTCAGCCAGTAGAGTTATAGAGATGCCAGTCTCCATTCTCTCTGATCTCTCTGAATTGTGGGAAAGAGAAGGATAGAACATTGGACGATGGCCAATAATATGGTGTTGACAGCGGAGGGGCTTAGGAACACACACTGTGTTCTTAACCAGGACTACTTAAAAGGTTTAACCAGTGGTCCCAAGCACTGATGATCAGCTGTGAACATTCATCCTAAAAAGAGGCAAGTGATATATTGTCACGAGTGCCACCTGTGATGAAAAGAGCTTTGGTAATCCTTGCCATCACTTCTCTAATGCTCTCAAAATGGATGGAATAGGAAGGTTTGCTTGCCCAGTGGAATGTGTGTGTCCATTTGTTCTAAGGAAAATTAGAATACTTTAGGGTACGGCTTTTGCACTGCAGTGATTCTTATCTTGACTAGAATACTTGTAGATAGATTTTGAGTACTCACTCTCACCTACTTACTAAGAGTAACTGAAGGTTGAAGTGAAAATCAGTTCTAATGAAAACTCTAAATGATTTGGTGGCATAGCCAGATTTTGAGGTACTGACTTCAGACATCTTCTCTGAGAAATTTGTTCCTTAGGAAGTGCAAGAGTGTTGTAGGCCCCAGTCTTAATTCAGGAGAGGTGAAAGCATAAATAAAAAGAAAAATAAGCACTGGATCCTGACAAGCAATCTCACACACTTTCACTCTCCATCAAGCCTCACTCTGAGGCTGCATGTCCAGCAAAAACAATGAAACAGACCGTTAGGAAGAGAGAAGAGGGAAGTTGGCAGTGATCCTAAATATCTTAAAACAGGTAAAATTATGCACAATATGAAGAGATAAAATGCAGAAAAAAGTAGCTCTAACAGGAAAATTGGCAGTTAAAGGTAAGAGAAACCAAAATGAAAAGCGGAAAATTTAAGATCATACAAGACAAAAGTGTTCTAATGTTGATTGGAGAAATTTTTATGCCCATACCTTGCACTATGAGTAACTACTTTAAAGTTAACAACATGTAATGCATTGAATATTGTTATTTTTCTGGTATTTTGTTATGAAATTTTGTTTTATCTTTTTTGCATAAAAATGTGAATGAAAATATGAAAAGACATCCAACCTGTCCCAAACAAGTCTCTTAGTGCATCTTGTCTTTGCTATACTGATAGCAGATGGTATCACTGATCATTCTAAAAATACTATAAAACAACCTGATACCATGAAAATAAACAAGGAAAAGAACATATCGAGTATTAATCCCTAAAATGAGAAAACAAGACAACATACATCCATTATGGCATGGTCTCCAAACTGTTGTAAAACCAAAGAAAACTGTAAGACAGTCAATCAGAATTAAATATATTCAGAAGAGTATTTGGAATATTGAAAGATTGAGAACCTACTAGTAAAAATGGACAAGCAGTAAAAAGTAGAGTGATAATTGGACTCAAAGAAAGAGGATAGCAATTGTCTTAGCAATGCATAGTTCAATACAAGATGCCCAAGACAAAATAGTCAAACAGAAATTAAATAAGGGGCATTAAAGAAAGGCAGGAAAATGAGAGGAATGCAAGTTAATTAAAGAAGACATAAAAAGATTAAAAATAATGAAAATGGAAGACCAAAAAAGAGTAACATTCATGTATGAGTGCTTGAAAAATAGACAATCATAGACTTATTATCTGGAAAAACTCTAGAATGTGCAACTTTGAAATTTATTTTAGTAAAGGTATTAGATTTTGAAGATAAAAATCTTCCAGACTCTCAGCAAAAAGATCAGACCATTTAAAACAGCAATAGTTAGACTTTCTCAGGAACATTATATAGTACAAAAGAAGTTAATAATTGAGTAGCATTTTAAAAAATTCATCAAAGTATGATCAGAGATTTTTTAAAATATCAAATCAAGTGTCCTTTAAGGTCAAAGTTACATAAACATAGATGAAAATGAGTTGGAGTAGAACTTAGAAGTAATGGAAATGGAAGACAGACTAAAAAGGAATGACATTTGTGCATTAGTTATTGAACAAAGATTAAAACAGTGGAACCAGACTAATATTTAAAACTAAAATACAAGGAATTTTTCTAGTAACAACAAAAATAAAGATCTTAAAGTTAAAAAAAAAATCTGTTGGTAAGTCAGATACTAAATGATCACATAAAAATCCCCAAAGAACAAGATCATTTAGTAAGACATAAAAGTACAGAGTACTAGAACAAAAATACAAATTTCCATAATAGCAAAAAGATACAAAGCAAAACAAAAAAGAAAAACCTGGTGTATTGAAGAAAGAATGTTTATCATACAATGGAAAACAGTGAATATATGCAAGATACTGTGTCAGAGTTGAGCAAACATCAAATATATAAAGTGACTAAATTTAACTCACCTTCAAAATGGAAATGATCTGTTCATCATCTGATAGAGAAAAAATGTGATATATCCATGTGTGAATTATGAATTACATCGCAGAAAGTTGTTAATAAGAAAGAAAATAGAGGTATCAAGGATATGTTCAGTGCATACACCTTAGTTTTTAAACCACTTTGTTAATGGGAGAACCTCAGAATGTTTCTACTAAGATAATTAACAAGACAAGGATGCACATTATTTCTGTTGTTATGCAGTATTGTACTAGATGAACTAGCCATACAGTTTGACAAGAAAGGAATTAATGGGGTCATGAGAATTTGCAGAGATAAACTACCCACTTTGCAGTTAGCATGATAGTACACAAGTGTTTAAAAACACTAGAGAATTGCTGATAAATAAATTCAGGCAATGAAATATTAAAAAATAGGATGTAAAATTAGTAGGCAGATGCTTCAACATACACAAACAGTAGCCAGTAGAAAAAAAAATTCTATTGATAGCAAAATCCACTTTTAAAATAGGATCAAGGATAGGAATAAAATTAATTGTGTACAAAAGCTATGTGGAAAAAAATGTTAAAAACCTGAAATTCACAAAATAAGTTTGAACAGATGTTCTCTATTCTCACATAGAACAATATAATAAGATAATGGCTTTTTGTAAATTTGACTAATCCTCATATAAATATCTAAAAAGCTTTTAGAATGAAATTATATAAATTGATGCTATAGTTCATATGGAAACAAGAAACATGCAAGAATATTCAGCAAAACACTGTGAAAGTGGAATGACAAGGGAGAGCCAAGCCTTACCAGACATCTAAACATGTGCAATTTTGTTCTTTTTGCTGAGAACGCCTGGCAGCTGTGACACTCAGCATCAGAGAATGTGCCTTATATCTAGTACTTGTTCACTCAGATACCAGAAAAAGAACCAGGAATTCTTGAAACTGGATTAATTCTAGTCCTGGAGCCAGGTAAATACAAGAGAAGCCTAGAAGTATGTCAAAATGTACATGCACCAAGTTAATTATATCTGGGACAATTAGGGTGACAAATAAAAATGAGACTGATGAATTATATTCAGTAGAATAAAACAAATACTTTGTAAGTTCATATTGATATGAGTAAACATATAGGGATGCTCCTTACAATATTATTCTAATTAATATAAACTCTTAAGTAGAAGGACTCATGGAAATAGCAAAATAACCATTTGGCAAATATCACAGAGATAAATATTGTGAGCAAAAATGCTAAATTAGTGAGTAAAACTATGGTGAGTCTCAAATGATCTCCCCACAGATTTATTTATTACAAAAGAAATTGTAACTTTACAATGAAGATATTTGGCAGCTACCACCAAGTGATCAGAGTTAATGTTGCCAATAGTAAAATGTTGGTATGATGTTTCTTCTGACATACACTGTGAAAGGTACAACTTCTGTGGTCTTTTTGCTCTCCAAAAATTGTAACCTTATTCTAATGTGATAAATCATGAACCTAAATCGAGTGACATTCTACAAAATAGTTGGCTGATACCCTTCAAAAATGTGATGATTTACAAGATACAAAACTGATGGGAGGAGATTAAGGAGGCATAATAGTGAAGTGCAGAGTGTGTCTTGCATTGAATCTTAGAAAAAAAAGAGGACATGAGTGGGATAATTGATGCAAATAAGATTAGGTCCATAGACATAGACTGTATTATTGAATCCATGTTAATTTAACTCTTAAAACTGTTTTTTGAGTTCTTTTTCAAAGACTCTTAAATGTGTATAATTTTTGTGTTTTTGTTCTCTAGGGTAGTATGAAGTCTTTATTACTCAAATCAATTAGATTCTCAGACCTTCCAAAAATAATGGAGATGTAAGTTTAGGTTAGATTATGTCCACTTTTTCTTCACTTGCATTTCCACTCTTAGATGGTAGTGCCGGATGATAAATAATTGTGATTTTGTTTTCAGACTGATTAGTGGGGTATAACATTAAGTGAATTATAACCATCAACTAAAAATTGTAGAAAATGTCAGTATCACAGAATGAATTTAAATATAGTTTTATAAATGTTCATTTTGGTTATACCAAGTATATGTTGCGTGTGTTCTGACTACTCACTTAGCATGTATTATATAATCTTAGTTACCATCACAAAAAACTGCTTCAAGAACTGTCACCCTTGTGAAGGCAGATGAAATTGTCTAACTTCAGGCAAGCAAAAATAAGAAATGTAAAGTTTCATTTGACACTTCTGAAACATTTTGTGAAGAAAAACCAGGGAGTTGTCTAAAAGTCAAAGAGTTTTGTTCAGTTTAAATATTTAACCAGTTGGAGTTTTAATAGACTATAAGTCTTACAACTAATCTCCAAAGAAACTGTTTAAAAGCAGAATACCTGGTGTATCTACCAGTAGGTAAATTCCTTATGTATCAAATTCTGTGCTCTTTCAGGCACAAAATCTGGCTATAAAATTTAAGTGTGTGTTCAAATTTCTGAAATGCAGACATGACAAAAATAAACAAACTTGACAGATCAGATAGATACAATGCTAAGGCAGTGGAGCAGACCATTTGCTCCAGAGAGGCAGGAAGATTTGTCTTACTGCTATTGAGGGCAAGTGCCTGTGGAACCCTTCTTTATGACTTTTACATGTTCCTCTAAGAAAAGATTTTGAGTACTTTGCTGTTGATTGCCTTGTAAGAACTGAGTTTGAAATGCTTTGCACACATGAACTTCACATGTACCAGCAAGCACCCTGTTTGACCTCTAGCTTTTTTGGAGAAAATGTCCTATGAAACTGTCTTTAGAAAAAGGCTTTTATTTCTTTTTTTAACATTTGGATTTTGAAAAGAAGTGCAATCTGGGTTTTATTTCTGGCAGTGCCACTGGTTACTGTTTAACTATTGCCAAGCAATTTGACATTCTCAGCTGCAGGTTCTGTCTTCTGTGAAGTATAAAGGAGTATCTCTGGGAAGATCAGAAAGTTAAATGAGATAGAAAATAGAATAGAGCTGTAGTTTTTATAAAGCACCTTACAAATGAAAAGAATGCAGTGATACCATTTTTCTCTTAATTAGAAATTAATTGTGTGGTGCGAAGAATTGGCACATTAAACAGTTCACACACATACACACACATAGTTATTACAAAAATCTGCAAGGGAGAAGTTTAGGAATTTTGTTTTGTTTTTTGTTTTTTGTTTTTGTTTTTTACATGGTTGAAGGAAGGGAATGGATTTATTTCTATAACCCATTCCTAAACTGGAGAAATTTTTTATAACCAAAGTAGTTGTTCATTGTGGTGGAAAGATGACACCTACATCATTTAATTGATTCATTTTCTGGTCAAACACAAGGTTGGGAAAAGAATCTTTTAAGAGAATAGATGTTGAATTTAATTTCCCTGAGACCATTATAGTTGAAAATCTTGTTAGTCCAATTGCTTGCTCTTTGATCGATACCAAGGTGATGCCAGCAGAATTTATGCAGTTCAGATGACATCTTTTGGAATTAGCCTATGTAGGTACAAAGAACTTGTTTCATTTCTTGGAGGAGTCAGATGTGAGGTTTCTCCCTCATTTTAATTGTAGAGGATATAAATTCCTCAAGTATAGGCACCTTTCAAAAGGACGAGAGGATAAGTCTTTATGAAAATCATTTCTTCCCTTTATTCAGTTGCTGTGTGAGGTTTTTAAAGTTTCTTTGGCAGATTTCTACGTAAGCTTTGACTTGTAGCATTTTAAAAACCACATTTTCAGTTTAGTCTAAAAGTATGCAAACATTCTGAACTCATTTTCCTCTTTTTTTTTTCATGTGTCTTTACATATTTCCTAGAAAACTGTGGTTTAATAATGATGTTAGGTGTTTTCCCAGCTGACCCTAGTCAATGATACTTTAGGGGGGAAGTATATTTTTTACATTTTAATTTATTCTAGTCCCATACTGAAGAAATTCTTAATAGGATATTTAAGTCAGGTGATGGAAATGAGACTCATTAAAAAAATTTAAAAGAATTCTGGTGCTGAAACTGATTTCCTTCCAAGTTCAAAACCACTTCAGAAACTGTATGAATGACCTTTTTTGTCTTTCCTGATGCACACATCACTAATTTTCCATGACTATGGTCTCTACACCCCATCTCTAACTTCCCTTTTTTTCTAAATGTCAACAGAATACTTGTTTCTTTAATGGAAAATGTTCTATTTTAGGAAATTTGCTCTTCCTCAGACAAGTAATGGATTTTTGATGTGTAAATCTGTAAGGGATGAAAAATTGGCAAGTGTTAAGTTGGTAGATTGAGAGATTGAAATAACGGTCCTAGGAAAGACTTCTAATATAAACCCTTTTATCCGAGATTAAAATAACTGTATCTGGTGTTTCATATTTTTTTTCCTTTTAGAGGAGAATCTTTATTGTTTTCCCTTAACATATGACAGAACAGTCCCAAATCCATGTTGAAAGTTTAAACCCAGATGATTTTGAACCAAGAGAATGATGTGGTTCATTAGCAGCATAGATCTAGATCATGAGCTCTCTGAACCAAGCTTTGACCATTTACCTATTGCTCCTTTAAGCCAAAAGGGTTACCCCTGATTTGTGAGCCGTGGCATAGTCTGTTCTTCCCATTCCTTTAGAATTATTTGGAACCTGGTAACAGCAAGGATTCTCATGCAATCCCCAGCTATTGTGTGTTCATCTGTGTTTCACAATAATTAAAATCATTGACAGTTTTAGTTATTTTAGGTTTAAAAGTGTTCTTTGTTTTTTATCCATTGTTCACTCTGCCATCTGGGAACTCTTGACAGCATTTATACTGTCTTGTTTGTTTCATTGTAAATTTTATTGAAGTATAATATAAATACAGAAAAGTGGCCACATTGTAACTGCAGAACCTGATCTTCTCAAAGCGAAAATGTTTGTGTAACCATTGTTAGAGGTCTTCTTCTAAGTGGTGCCTTCCTCCTCACTTAATGACTACCACCCTCACTTCTGTTACCATAGATTAGATTAGCCTTCCTTGACTTTAGACTTTATAGTGATGGCGTCATGCATCACTGTTGTATTTGGCTTCCCTCAGCTTTATATTTGTGAGAATTATCTGTTGATCGGTACTATAACTTATGGTTCTTCATTCTCATTGCTGCATAATATTGTGTTACTACACAACAGCTTGCCTCATGTAGTTGTGAATATATAGCAATAAAAGTGATCTGGGCATCTTACTGAAAAGGACTTGGTTACTATGTGGTTTAATTGTATTGTGATATAATACCTATTTTTTAAAGCAGTTTTTTTCCTGCCTAAAGCCAGATTATTAACCTTGCCTTACTGCTTTTCTATCCACTTGCCTCCAGTTCTAGAAATTATCAGTTCCTCTTACTTGTATGCTTCCAAAAAAAAATTGATTGATCTCTCTTTGCATTTAATGCATATATTGTATTCATCATAGTGAGTCTTCACTATCTATGATTGAATTATTTGAAGCCAGGACCTGTCTTTTTTCATTTATATCTCTAAACCCATCTTCTAATATGACAACTATTAGTTTCTAAATTTGTGTAGAGCTCTAAACTAAAACTCTAGTGTATCAATGAGTTTTATTGCATTTTGTCATTGTAGCCTGCGATTCCTGAATGCATCTGCAAACAAACTGGAAAACCTTCCTCCAGCTACACTCTCTGAAGAGACAAACAGTATCTTACAGGAGTTGTATTTGACAAATAACAACCTCACAGATAAATGTGTGCCCTTATTAACAGGACACCCTCATCTGAAGATCCTTCACATGGCCTATAACCGACTTCAGAGTTTTCCAGCAAGGTAAGGGAGGGTTACAAAGTGATATTCTTCTTTACATTTCTACAAATGTATTCACTGAAGGGAAAAGGGTAAAAGCTGAAATGTTTATTTCATAGGTAATGTGAAACTCTTTTACTTGTTCCTCCCTCATTTACATTTGTCTTTTATGTAAGGTACAATCAACATTACCCTGAAGTGTATTGGTTTCTCTAATATAAATACATTCAAAGACCCAGCCACTAGAATGTTAAGATTTTGAAATGAGGTATATTGTTTAGTAGGTAATAGTTTTCCTTTTACTTCTCTTCAGCCAGTCAAATTGATTTAAAAAAAAAAACATTTATTATAGGACAATTAGAATATAACCAAGCAAACTGAAAGTTCTTTATTAAGCATTAGCTTTTGTATTAATTCTTACGTATAAAAACAAGAGTAGGAAAAAAGAAGATTGAAGGAGATATTACAAAATGGAAGGATATTCCTTGTTCTTGGCTAGGAAGAACCAACACTGTGAAAATGGCCATTCTCCCAAAACTGTTATATAGATTTAATGCAATTCCAATCAAAATATCATTAACATACCTCACAGATCTAGAGAAAACACTACTAAAATTCATTTTGAAACAGAAGAAACCTAGAATAGCAAAGGTGATTCTGGGCAACAAAGGCAAGGCAGGAGCATCTCAATTCCTGACTTGAAAATATACTACAAAGCTATAGTGATAAAATCAGCATGGTACTAACAAAGAAGTAGACCTGAGGATCAGTGGAACAGATTAGAAGATAAAACACAACTACAAAGACACTCAGCCACCTGATATTTGACAAAGGGGCTAAACATGTCCACTGGAAGAAGGATAGCCTCTTTAATAAATGGTGTTGGAAAAATTGTCTCTCTACATGCCGAAGACTGAAACTAGATCCATGCCTATCACCGGACACAAAACTAAACTCTAAATGGATCAAAAACCAAAATATTAAAAACACTAAATCTACTGGAAGACAAGGTAGACAGAAGTCTTGGAGACATAGGGCATGAACAAAATGCAAACCACGTGGGAAACGCTTAAGATTGTCAATAACTGGGATCTCATAGTACTAAAAAGTTTTTGCTCATCAAAAGAAATCACCAATAGAGTGAAAAGAAAACCCACAGAATGGAAAAAAATTTTAGCCAGCAACCCTTCCAAAATATATAAAGAATTAAAAAACATCAGGCCCCCCAGATTCAAAGACCCTCTCTAAAAATGGGCATCTGAGATGAACAAATATAGTTATCAGATGAAGATATACAAATGGTAAATAAACACATGAAGAAATGTTTACCATCACTGGTCATTCGAGAAATGCAAGTTAAAACAGCATTGAGATTTCATCTCCAGAAAAAATGGCTGCCATCAAGAAATCAACTGATAACAAAGATTGGCGAGGCTACGGGGAAAAAGGAACACTTCTCCACTGTTGGGGGGGGAGTATAGATGGTGCAACCACTGTGGAAATCAGTATGGAGATTCCTTAACAAATTAGGATTGGAAATTTCATTCAATCCAGCTATTCCTCCTGCAGTTTTCCCAGAAAAATTGAAAAGGTCATGTCCCAGCGATATATGTGCACCCATGTTCAGAGCAGCACAATTTGTAATAGCTAAGGCTTGGAAATAACCAAAATGCCCATCAACCATGGAGTGGATGAAAAAGATGTGGTATTTTTATACAGTGGACTATTACTCAACTATAAAAAGGATGATCTTGAGGCCTTTATTATAGGAAGATGGAGGCAACTGGAGACTATCCTCATAAGTGAAATAAATAAGAATCATATTCATAAATATCACATTGTCTCTCTAATGTAAAAAGTAATAAAAACTATAGGAATATTAAGATGCAAAATGGGTAATAGCTATGGTAAAAAAGAAAGAGAAGGAAAGTGCTCTAAAGGATATAACTACATGTATGTTTAAGTGTGTAAGATAGATGACCACATTACTAAGTTTTTGTTGGATCATTGAATAGAACAGTTTGCACTCTCATTTTTTGATTTCTACTTTTTATGCTTTAATTTTGTGACTTGAACAACTATTTCTAAGATGACAATATGTAATTTGGTGATTTCTCAGTGTTAAATTTTTTAAATTCTGTATTATTTCTACCCTTTTTTCTGCTTTGCTTTTTTTTTTTTTTCTTTAAAAAAAAAAATAGCAGTAGGGTGCTTGCCTAGGATGCACAAAACCCTGGATTCTATCCCAGTACTACCACAAACAAAGTGGTGGTATCCTCTACAAGCATAGAAACTATGTGACCGCAAGTGATGACTCTTCAGATTTCAATTGTATTTTTGTACATTTTAAGTTTTAAGTATTGGGGAGCAGTAGCATAGTGTCTACTTTTAAGTAAATCAAGACATTCGGCCTACTGTAAGGATTTGCTGTCTCCATTTTATTAGCATTTACCCATGTAACAAGTTAGGACTGAGAGCATATACCCACACAAGGAGAAGCAGACACTAGCCCTTCTGAAATTCTGCTGGTAACCTTAATGTGACATAAGGACCAAGTCAAAATACTGTTATCATAACTTCCCTGTGCTGCCACCAGAACCACCAGTCTGTTTGAAGACCTTACTGGTGGATGAAGGCCCAAATATGTGTTGACTTCAGATTTGCTTTGTTTCTGGTAGTATCCTTCTCCCATTATTTTTCCTCATTTGATATTGATTACTTTTATGTACTTTTACTTTAAAATGGACAGAAAAAATACAGTAGTCACGTAACAATTTATATATTTGAAAGGGCTTACTGTCCTATTTCAGATAGCAGCTTTATAAAAGCCTGCAGAATAAATGACCATTAGCTCTAATTCTGAGGCTATTCCCTAGTGACCCACCCCACCCTAAGTACAGGTTTCTATGTACTTTGTAAAAATTCGTTTTGCTACAATTTCTCTCACCTGGAGGGTTGTAATTTGGTACATTTATCATCCAGAAGACCTGAGCTCCTCGAGACCCAGAACTGTGGCTTTTTATCTCCTTCAGCTTCATGTGTCGTGTGAGGTCTGGACTATATAGACATTGAGCAAATGGTTATGGACATGCCTCCTTTATCAAGTCATTGTTAGTCCTATCTTCTATTCTCAGAAATGGAAACTTCATTGACATTTCTTTTCTTGAATCTGATCTGTGAATCTTTGTTCATTTTCCCCTGCTATCCATTGTTATCTCCACTATTATTTCAAAATATGAGGGTATCATATTCAAATAATATTTTTATGAAGTCAGGCTATCATTGGTGAATTACTTGACAGCTTGTGCATTGTATTAATGTTGTCTGCAGAATATCCTCACAGCTTATTGGATATTTATGATATCAAAACATTTGATTTCATAAGATAAAAATATATTTCTTAGGTACATATTTTCAACATAAGCAAATGTGATAACCTTTAATATTTGAGAAGTGACAGAAAAATAAAATTATTCTTGCTAATTTTTGTCAAGGTGTGTTGTAGCACATGAAATCATAATAAGCAGAAAGGATACCAGTAACTGTATCCTAAGTGACTCAGATTATGTTAGATTAACCTGGAATCCTACACTTTGAGTCGCTCAGCCCTAAGGGTCTGCGGAGTAGAGGCTCTATGGTAGTGATAGAGATGGAGATGTTGTTTGGTGTTCCACTCTGACAAAGAGTGCATGAAACCTTGATTCTAGAATTTTTTCTTGGGCTGGGGATTTAGCTCAGTGGCATAAGCTGGTACCCTGGTACCAATTTAAAAAAATATAGAATTTTTTCTTATCAGTTAGTTTATTAAGGTTATAGATAATGATTGAAACAAAAGATTGTTGAATGGAAGTGTTCAGTTACATTAGAACATATTCTTAAAGTAAAGTTGGAGTGCTTTGTAGTGTTTAACAAGAGTCAAAGGAAATTTCTTCAGAGCCCAGTTTGTATTTGGTCATTGCTAGCAGGCCAAGAAATACTCCAAAGTTTTCACCATCCCCCCACTCTTCAGCACCACCTTGTAGTCAAAAGTGATAGAGTGATTTGAGGTGTGGGGTTTAAGAGGAAAGCCTATCTTAACAGGAACTACTGCTTTGTTCTTTGCATCACCTTGAGCTTTCAGTGCGAATAGAAACAACTCATATTCTCAAAGATAGTTCTCTTAAAGTAGTTAAATTGGATTAATGCCATCTTTTGACCCATTTAAGGAAGATTCTCATTGGAGTTCAGATTAAGCTATGTAACTTAAACACCAAGTTGCAAGATAACTTAAACACAAATTTTAGGTGGAAAAAAGTCCTTTTTCTTCTTGTTGCCAGTTTGATAAAATTAAGTTTTTGTTCTGTAATAGGAAAAGAGATGATAAAATACTTAAATATTTGAAAATGATGGTAAAAAAAATGTCATTTGTAAAAATGACTATTACAAGCCAGACTTTAAAGTCCACTCTGATTCTGATTTTGTCATTGGGTGTGTTTAACTTGCCTTACGGTAATTTTTTTTTTTTAAACCTTACGGTAATTTTATAAATCCTTCCTTTATGAGTTTTCTTTTCTTTTTTTTTAGTAAAATGGCAAAACTGGAGGAACTTGAAGAAATTGATATCAGCGGTAATAAACTGAAAGCCATCCCAACCACAATCATGAATTGCAGGCGCATGCACACTGTGATTGCTCACTCCAATTGCATTGAAGTCTTTCCTGAAGTTATGCAGCTCCCAGAAATCAAGGTATGCAGGCTGATTTCATGAACTGTAAGCTTCAAGTCAGTAGAGAGAGTGAATTTCCTTAATTCATTGGCTCATCACATTTGTACCTTTGTTGTATTTAACTCAATTGAAGACTCTCAATAGTCATTGATCCAAAGGGCTACATTGTTGAGTTAGCAGAGTTCCAAGCCAAAACGCTGAATTGGATGTTTGAAAATTATACTCCTAGGCTGTTGGCATGATATGAAGCCAACCAATGCTTTTTTCCCTGTCTAGCAGTACTTTTCTCTATTATTTCCAGAGTTGTTATAGGAGTCAAATGATGAGTCAGGTATGAAACAGTTTGAAAAGATCAATAGTACCACTGCCTATCCCTAACTTACCTTATTAAAGAGCACAATAGCCAAGCAGTGATAATGTCTTATACACGCACTGTGTCATTACCATTTTTTTCAACTGAATGAAATGGGCACAGTAGATACTGTTCCCATTTGATAGATGAGAACATTGAACATTGAGGTACTGAAAAAAAATGAAGCAATTTATGTACATGAAGCCAGAAAACTGGTAGTAAAGGCAGTCTGCAACTCCTGGTTTAGGATAGATTTATGGAATTGAAACAAGCTCACTAGAACTAAAGCTGTTTCACAGCTTTATAGGTAATACAGTTCTGTATCTATTTTATTATTTCTAATTATCTTCAAATTTATGCTTCATAAAAATTCAGTGCTTATAGACTTGGACCATATTCTAATCACTTAAGTATTAAAAGTAATACCTATCTTAGCTGTATTTCACTCTTGAGGTACTCTCAGTTATAATCTCATATATTAGATTAAAACATTACATATGCATATGAACATATTTTAAATAGCATTTTGCATCATTACAGGTTCTGTATGTTTATTTGGTTAAGGGATATACCAACTATTTTATAAATGTGCTTATGTGTCTGTTTCCAGCAATGAAAAGTTTTGCTTTGGGCTTTAAGAGCACTGTATGTCACCATGGCAGTTGAAAGTGTTTATTGTAAACTTCCAGAAGGACCATACTTTTAATTTCACAGAGGTGAAGAGCAGGTCTTTCACATTTGGATCCTGGCTGAAAATTACCTCAGTGCTCTGTTTCTTCATGAAAAATGAAGAATCAAATTTCTTTTACAGACTATTAGGAGGATGAAATGAAATGATACATATAAAGCTTTTGAAGTAGGAATGGTACCTAGGTAGAACTCTCTAAATGTTACCTACTTTTTTAAACTTATTTTTTTTGTAGAATTTTCATTAGCACATGTATGTGGTAGATAATGCTCACATTTATTAGGAGGAGCTGATGCATGTACATACACATCTTAATTTTTTGTGCTACCCTCCCAAATCTTTCCTTCCATCTCTTGGTTCCTTTTTTATCTGCAAAAGACTGTCTCCTGTTTCCTGTTATCTGTCTTTTATTTTGCTCTTTATTTATATTTTCATAAATATAAATATATGTTTACTAGTTAACTTCTCAACCTAGCTTTTAATTTAATGGAGTTTTTTTTAAGCATAATGGGTTAAATTAGATAACATGTGTAAAACCCTGAGTTCAATCTTTAGTACAAAAGAAGCAGACCAAAACAAGACAAATAGACATTTAAATGTTTCCTATTTTGACTATTTTTTAACAAAATCTAGCTGAGTGAAAGCCAAATGTCTCCTAGTGTTGCTTAATTTCCCACATTCTGCAATTATTGCCTTCTATTCTATTGAATCCCCTACCCTATTGTCTTCTTTCTGTACTACACTCACAATTTCTTTTAAAATGTTACTTCTGTCCAGGTATAGTGGTACACACGTGTAACCCTATCTACTTGGTAGGCTGAGGCAGGAGTATCACAAGTTCAAGGCCATTGTAGGTAACTGACTTGGTTACTTTTCTCTTGTTGCTGAGACAAAATACCTGATGCCCAAAATTAAGGAAAGAAAGGTTTTTTGGCCTACAGTTTTTTTGGAGGTTTCATTAATACTCAGCTGGCTCCAAGGCAAAGTGGCATAGCTAAGGGACAGCAGTTCATGGCAGCCACAAGCAACAAGAGCAAACTGGGCAAAAAGGGGGAAAAGTGCACCTCTACCCTCCCTTATGTTGTATGCCAGCTATCCATCCCTGGGCGGGTATAACACTCACACTGTGAATCCCAGCGTTAGACAATGAACCAGTCCAAAACTAGATTCAACCACCTCCATGACTGCCTCAGGCTTTGCGGGGACCAGACAGAAACAGTAACAGCAATTTAGCAAGACCTTTTAAAATAAGAAAATAAGAGGCTGGGGATTTAGCTCAGAGGCACAAGCACTTGGCAAGTGTGAGGTCATAAGTTGATGCTTGGTACAAAAAATAATTAAAAAATTAAAAACCCAAGAAAATAAAAAGGGTTTTATCATTTTAGCTCAGCGATAACCCCTGGGTTCAGTCCTAGTAACACACACACACACACACACACACAAAACACAGTTCTGACATTACTTTTTAAATGGTTTTCTTTCTTTTCTTTTTCTTTCTCCCCAACCCCCTTTTTTTGAGACAGGGTTTCATTATGCTGTTCAGGATGGCCTTGAACTCACTTTGTAACCCAGACTGGCTTCGAACTCACAGCGTTCCTCCTTCCTCAACCTCCGAAGTGCTGGGATTATAGGCATGTGCCTCCATGTGTGGTGGTTTTTCTTCTGTCATCCTTTGATTCCACCTCCCCTCCCTAGCTGTTATATCGTGGCATAGTCAGTATTTTTTAGATCTAACTCTTCCATTACCCATAAATGAGGTTTTATAGGCTTTATGGTTGAGCTTTTAGGGAGGGAATGGAATTTGAATAATGTCAGTTATTCTTTATGCACAATAACATAAAAGAAAGTATTTTAGTCCTGGACAAATAATTTTATTGAAAAATTAATTGTTTTAGTCCGGTGTGGTGACACACACCTGTAATCCCAGTACTCAGAGACTGAGGCAGGAGGATCATTGCAAGTTTAAGACCAGCCTGGACTACAAAGAGAGCTCAAGGCCAGGCTGGACTGCATAGTGAAACCCTGTCTCAAAAAGACCAAAAAAAAAGTTGGGTTGTTTTAGAACTCTGAACTGGTATTTTAGTGTTTCATATGAAAATGTTTTAAGTTGCAGTATAATGGTTTGCGAACATTTAAACTTTTCAAAAAATTCCCAGTAAAAATAGTATATTTTGAATGATAAGTATACATATGGAAGTCTTCATTGCAAAATGATTCCTAAAGTATATTTTTAAAATGAATAGTTTTATTTCTAGGAGGATTTATTCTAGCCTATATTAAACAATTCATTTTAATGTGTTATTGAGTTAATACCCCTAAAGTTTATTTATATTGCTTCTGCAAAACAAAGTGCAATAATTGTTAATTGTAAAGTATCTCATCAGTGTACTGTTGTTCTAGGGTCATTGCAATTATAAAAACAACAGATAATAATAAGGTAATAAGAGCATGTTGCATATAACCAGGAAGTTCTTTCCAAGCAGCATTATCTTTTCAGACATTAAAGGAAAATATTTATTCACAGCTTTGTTACCAAAACTTTCAAAACAATTATTTAAAAGGACAAACAGATCTCTGTACTAAAATATGTATGCCAAATGTTTTTAAAAAGCACTATGACTTTTTAAAACACTTGAAAAAGTAAGCCATTTTTCATGTGTTTCTAAAACAAACACCGTAGACACCTTCTAATCTGTGCCAACATTTAACTCTGGTCTCTTTTTCCCATTGTGGTACATCAAGTAAAATCTGTTAAGTGTGATCTTTTCATGCCAATTTCTATATTTGGACAAAGAGATCATAAAAGTTATTAGGAAAAATAATGTTTTCAGAATTTTATGGTGAGTTCAGGTACAAAGTCATAGTACTTTTACTCCTTAGTATTATTCTTTTCACTCCATTTAGCACTTTTAAATTAATGTTCTAAACTACTACAAACGGTCCTGTCTCCTTGGAGCAGATTGCACCATTACTGTTCTGAAATAGATGAGGCCTAAAGCTCTAGCTTGGTGGTAGGGCATTGCCTGGTTCAGTCCCTAACACTAGAAAATAATTAAAAACAACAGGTCTTGCTCTGGAAAATGATTAGCTCTCAATCACCTATCAAAGAAAACATGATCCATTTCCCCACTTCAGCCAGACTAAACTTGGCTGGATCTGGTACTGAGTCCACACCTAGGGCACTAAGACCAGCAAACCTCACAAGCCCAGAGGGCCGTGAATGACATTTGATTCCTTCCTCAGCACTCTTCACTGAGCTGCATAAAGGCTACATTGACTGTCGTTATGCTGCAAAACTCAAGCAAGTTTAGTGACTTCTAATTAGTGACTTACTGTATCCCTTTTTACTGTGTTTTGCAGTGGAGACATTTTGAGAAAAATTAGTGAAATTGAGACTTAAACACTGTATCAGCAACTTCTTTGTGTCAAATTTCTGTATCTGTATCCCTATGGCTTCTCTAATTACTGAGTAATTAGCGTCCTTTAAAATGTTGTCCACTCACTTCAGAAAGTTACTTTCATGTTTGTGCTATGCAGGTAAATAAACTGCTGGCTTATTTTGATTGAATTCTTCTCTAGAATCTCTTGTACCTAAGTAGGTAATGGAGTATGAAATTTCTTTTTTCATTTTTTAGAGTGTGTTTTAGTATGATATACTTTTCAGGATACAGTGATTGCAGGAAATTGAAAAGATGAACAGGCCTTCTGGATTCAGATAATCTCAGAAAGGCAAACAAAATCCCAGAGTCAGCGGTAGGCCATACTTGGTCAGTTAAACCAGTCAAGTGCTATCTTTCATTCTTACCAATAAAGCGCAGTGGAAGAGAGAGTGTCAGCTCAGTTTTAAAGGCAGAGGGAACATAGGGAGATGGGTGGTCAATGGAAGAAGACAAAGGATTAGTTCTTTGGAAATAGGGTAATGGAAATGAAGTCAGGTCTGGCACAAGTTAGATGTCTGCTGGGTAGAGAATCCTGGACTTAAAATTAGTGAGGCATCTGCAATGCACATCTAAGAACCAGAATGCAGGAGCAGTCACCATGGCCCTAGAATCTGGTTACATAGTCTTTTAGGATATTTTCTGACAATCAGGGAGAAATAATAATGTAAAGGAGTCACCCAGTTTATATAGGATGCATTTTCCTAAAGTCAGATTTATAATTACTTTAGTTTTATTATTTTCCAGAAGTTAATTTCAAGAAGAAATAGCTGACTGTTTTATACAAAAAAAATTTTTTTAATGAAAACTTTACTCTGTCATTTTTATCAGCTCAAATTCTTGTAAGGTTGCTTGAATCCAACATCTAATTGAGAAAAATTATAGAGAATGTATGAAAATTTGTAAGGAAGGCATTATAGAAGATTAAGCTCTTCTTTTGTAATTCCCTTAAAGATGAGAAAGCTTAAGCATTAATATCAATTTCTGAATAATTATATATAAATACAATTGTATATAGAAGAATAGTACTATACTTTGGCTTGTGTATTTTTGGTAAAAGGCAAATTCATATAGACTCACTTAGGCTGTAAACATCACACAGTAATTATTAATTCACCAAGCCTTCTGCAACATCAACAATAAATAGTGGTTTAATAAAATTTGACTGAAAGTTGTATGTTGAGAAATAATATATGTGTGTAGAAATTTTAGTATTAAGCTAAAATGTTGCAGTTCTTTTATAACAGAGAGTTTCTTGCTTCTCTGTGAAACACAATCTGTATTTCATCATTAGTTCCTTTATGTCTTCAGTCTTCCCTCCTATTCTCAGTAAGCCTTCAGCAGCTCACAGTAATTTCCTTGACCCAGCGTGCATTGCTCCTTCTAGTCTTTCCTGGCCTGTGTATTACCTCTCCTTGGGTACACTCTTGCTCTAGCATGCCTTTAACTTTGAAAAGGCCTCTCTAGGGTCTCTGTAGCTGCCTTATAGTGTCATATTCTATACACACTTCTCCTATACTATTTGTTCTGGGAGAAGAAAATCATATAGTTTATTTCCCTCTTTGGCTTGGAAGTCCTCAAGGACAAGGATTTGTCTGCCCTCTCAGTATATCTCTGATGTCTGGTTTACTGTATGCTAAATTTTAGGTGTTGATACATGCTATTTTAAATGAATATTTGGATATCTTTGCTTCTTATGAATTTAAAATTAGAAAATTAGCAAGCCTATTCAAGGGAGAAATATTCTATATATTACTTCTTACCTTGCCAGGACAGGGGAATGAAGAATACAATCAGAAGTTGCGTTTTTGGAGCCATCAACACTGAGTGATTGTGATGGACAAGGTGTCATGTGAAGGAAAGAGGAAGGTGTTGCAGAATCTCTAGGAGCCAGTTAGTGAAGGTGCTGTTTCATGGCAATACAGGCTGTTATTTGGTAGGGGATACATAATACACTGTTAGGATAATTGATACACATATTTCCTCAGTAGTGTTTTTTGAAGTTACTTCTTCATTGCTGGGACAAACCAACATCTACAAGTTAGAAGAAAGACTTATTATAGGTCATAGTTTTTAGAGGTTTAGTTTTAGTTAGCTAATTCCAACTCAGGGCAGCACAACAGAAGAGCTTGACACAGGAGAAACAGATCATAGCTTGGCAGACAGGAGACAGCCAGGCTTCCTTCTTCTTTTCTTTTTATATTCCATCCAGACTATACACCTATTGGTTGTTATCACCAGTGCCCAGAACTATGCTAACCCAATTAGTGGACTACTGTAGTACCACACAACCATGATGCAAAAGCCCCAGCAGGAAGTGCATGAGACTTTGGAGGTATCTTGCTTAAAGCCATAGCAAAATACAGTAAAGAAGTGCCCTGTAGCTTTTGTGAGTTACTCTTAAACTATGCATCAGAGTGTATTCTTTTTTTTTAAAGATAACGCTGATTATTTTTCTATGCTTTTATCTAAATGTATTTACAATTTTTCCTTAAAATCATGACTTCCTTTTCGCCTGTGAGTTATCTTAGTTTTTCTATGTGTTGAATAATTCTATTTGGGATATTCTTAACAGAATTTCAGTTACAACAAAAATTTTTGTTAGCTGCATTCTGAAATGACTTGGGAAAAGTAACTTTCTATTAGTCATTTTTGGTCAGATTTAACATTTGTATGTAACAGCATATTTTGAAGACAGTTGTGGTGCATTAACCATAGAGGCACATATATTAACCTCATAGAATGTATTGGTACTGTTTTTTTTCCCTCTATTCTTCTGCATGTATTTTCTGCTTTTATTGTTGATGTTTTGGTTTTGGTTTTTTGTGTTTTTTGTGTTTTTTTTTTTTTTTTACCATTACAGTTGCTCAGCCACCAAGTATTTGTTGAATACCTCAAGTAATCAAGTAATGTTGAGGACTGTTAAAAGAACATGAAATATAGATTGAGCATCAACATTGTGCTCAAAAAGTTTTAGATCTTTGGGATACTTGACCAGTAATTCTGTGCAAAGATTTTAAAATCTGAAATGTTTTTTTGTCCCAAGCATTTTAGGTAAGAGAGTCTCAACCTGTATTGAAGTATTTGTGGCTCCTCACTATGTTACTACAGATAGGGCAGCACCAGGTACCAGTCTTAACATAATTTTTGTGAACAAGCCCCTTCAATGTTCAGAAATAGAAAAAGATGCTTGCATGCTTACCTACTATTAGTGAAAATACTGGTTGAACCCTCAAGCAGTAGTGAACAATGACCTGTGATCCCAGCACTATGAGAGGCTGAGATATGAGGATCATGAGTTCAAGCCCAGTGTGGGCAAGGAGCAAGACTCAGTTCTCCAAACCAAAGATAAGTTGGAGACGTAGCTCAGTGTAAAATACCTGTGTTTAATCACCAGTACCATGGAGAGGGAGGAAAAAAAGAGAGAGGGAGAGACAGACATTTAAAACATAAAAGCTATATTACAGTGGTTCTTACTCTAAGCTGAACTTAACTGAAGCCATCATATCTGAATTCTCACTCTAGATGACTTAATAACTGACTTCATGGGACTCTTTCATTTATTTAACCAACAAATAATTGCCTACCACATACCAAACAGTTGTTTATCCATTTTTATTCTTTTTTATGAAAAAAAATCTTACAAAAAAATGAGTACAATAATAGTTAATACACTGTGTATCATAATCTTAAAAGTACTCAGAGTACAAGACATAGACAAAAAGACTCATTTAGTGAGAAGAAACAGATTATAGCACAAAATTTTCTTTTCAATGAACTACATGAAACTTTATTATAACTGAAAAAATCAGCATAGTGCTCATTCTTTCAATGAAAGCATTTGTGAAGCATCTAGTCTTTCCAGTGCACTGTGGTTAGGACAGGGGAAGAAGAAACAGTCCCTGCTCTCCAGAAGGCCATGGTCTAGTAGAAGAAATAAATATGCAGATTATTGTAACAAGTGGCCTCTGATTAAAACAGAAGTTAGGCAGACATGGTGGCACATACCTACAATCCCAGTGCTCAGGAGCCTATAGCAAGAATAGCCCAAGTTGCATGCCAGTCTTTGCTGTATAGTGTGATTCTGTCTCAAACACATACTTGCATGTACATATACCAGAAGTTGTAATAGAGTTGATATTATATCAGGTCTTAAAAGGAACAAGTAATTTTTCTTCTTAAAAATTTTTGGGGCCAGTGGTCTGGGCAACTATTTAGAGGATAACAATATGTAATATAGTAACAGTTGTGGATTTCCTACTGTCCTGTTACTATTTTGTTTTGTTTCATTTTACTGTTCTGTTTTACTCACTTTAAAAATAAAAAAATTATTAGTGCATGTTTGTAGTACATAATTATTATATTCATTGAATGAATTGGTACATGTACATTTTCTCCTCCGTCTCCATCCTTCCCCTCCTTTTATTTGGCCAGTATCAGATTCACTTATTTATAAGTCCTTTTAAAATTAATTATCATACATACAGATTAACAACCAGATTAATAGCCAAAAACATAAAACACGTAAGACAATTATATTAAATCAAAGTACACATTTAAATACATTGTCCATAGTGGATTATTTTTTTCTTGCTCTTTTTACCTATTACTGGTCTTTTATATTGCACTTTGTATATTGAGTTTCTCATGTAAGAAGCCATATGATATTTAAGTTTGTATGTGTGATTTGCATTATGATCTCAAGGTGCATACATTTTTCTTCACATGATTCAAATTCATCCTTTATGGCAAACTAGTACTCCATTGTATATGAATACCACATTTTCTTCATCCATTCATTGGTTGACATACATGGAAGCTGCTTCCCTATTATAAATTGTACTGCTAAAGCATGGGCTTGCATATATTACTGTGGTATAGTATCTTTGACTGTTTGAGGAAGATACCTAGAAAGGGAATAGCTGGGTGAAATGGAATTTTTAGTTGTTTTCTGAGGAATTTCCATCCTCGTTTACCATAGTGGTTGTACCAGTTTACATTCCCACCAGTAATGAAGACGTGTTCCTACTCCTTGTAACCTTGCTGGCATTCATTAATTGGTTGATTTCTTGATGATAGGCATTCTTTCTGAAGTGATATGGAATCTTGTTGTTTTAATTTGCGTTTCTTGAATAGCCAGCAACATGCAACATTTTTTCGTGTATTTGTTGGTCTTTTATACTTTTTCATCTGAGAATTATTGTTCATTTTATATGTTCATTTTTTGAATGTGACTTTAAATCTGGGTAGATCACAGTTTTTTGCAAACTTTATATGCAGTATTCTATATATTAGTCCTTTACTGAAGAGTAGTTAGCAAAACAATGATAATTTAACACCTTTCTTTTCTATACATATCCCTTTTATTTCTTTCCCTTCTTTAATTGCCCTCGCTAATGATTTGAGAACTGTGTTGAACAGGAATAGTGATAGCAGACATTGTCTTAGTTCTGATTTTGGAGGGAAAGCTTTCAGTTTCTTGTTTAGTGTGATATTGGCCATTGATTTATCATAGATGGTGTTATAGTTTGTGTTCCTGTGACCCCACCCCAAGCCTCATGCAATCATGGATGTGACCAAATCTAGTGTTTGTGATTGGTCCTTTGTCTAGTGCTCGGATTTGTGGTATGAGTGCTATACCCACCTAGGGATGGAGCCAGCATAAGATATAATGACAGGAAGAAGGTATGTCTCTCTCTTGGCCAGTTTTTGCCTTGTTGTTTACAGCTGCCATGAACAGCTGCCCCCACCATGCCATTCTGCCTTGGAGCTTACTGACTGTGGACTGAAACCTCCAACCTGTAAGAAATAAATCTTCCCTTCCCTAATTTTTTGTGTCAGGTATTTTGTCTCAACGAGAGAGAAAAGTAACTAAGACACAATTTGGTACCAGTGGAGAGGGGTCATTGCTGTAACTGTACTGGGCTGTATGGTTTAAGAGGCTTTGGAAATGGCTTATGGGAAGAGTTTGGAAAGGTTCAGAGCTGTCGCCTGAATGCACAGAGCTGGAACAGCTTAGGCTGTTCTGTAGGGAAGATTCTGGTCAGAGCTCAGGAGACCAGAAAACTGATAGAAAGCTTGCTGGTAAAGATCAGGCTCAGGAGGTTTCTACTGAGAAGGACTACATTGGTTCTTGGAGTCCAGATGATGTGTGTTATGGCTTAGCAGAAAGTTTGTTTACATTTTGCTCATGTCCAGAGACTTTACCTGAGACTGAGATTAAGGGCAGTGGACTGATTAATCTGGCAAAGGAAATTTCAAGAGAGTCAAATGTCCAGGTGGTGGCATGGCTATTGTTAGGGACTTTTAGCCAGATTTATGTTGCAAATTAAGAGTAAAGTGTCCAGCAAGATAATTTAAAACATTGTGAGTCTGGCCAGATGGAAAGCTCCAGTAAAGCTGTGGACTATAAAGATAGAGATCTCAATTGCTGACAAGGAATAGAGAAATGAAAAAGATGGCCTGGGGCCATCCTGGGAAGCAGTGGGTCTCCACCTTTTGCAGCTTCAAACTGCCAAAAGTGAAAGACTTTGATCAGAGGAGAAAGCTGTAGAGTGCTACGTTCCAGAGTAGCCACCGAGGCCACAGGAGGCTCCAAAATGGTGGTGGCCACACCAGATTCCAAAATGGCAGTGACATAGAGAAGCTGTTCCTCACAATCAGGTTCAGAGAGCTCAGTAATCCAGGCACCTGACTCTTACAGCCAAGAGAGAGGAAGCCTGGCTACTGTTCCAACTGGCAGCAGACTTTAGTGACATCCATGTGGCACAGGTTTTAAGTACAAGTAAAATGAACAAGTTCTGAGGTTAAGGCAGTTTCCACCCTGATTGCAGAGGACCTGAGAGGCCAGGAAATGCGCCCCTGAGAGGGCAGTATGTGAATCTGCAAGGTTGAAGCCACAGGTGCAGTGGAGATCCCAGAAGTTTGGAAAAGCCAGGAATATATATCATCCAAGGAAAGCTGCAAAGACCGAGCAAAATGGGCTTAAGAGAGAAGCCGTGGTAGTTGAAAGTGCTATAGGATTGGCATCACTCAAGCCTTTAGGAGCTTGCAACCGGATGACTTCAGATGCTGAGCATGGAACTTTAGGACTTAATGTTTGCTCTGGTGGATTTTGGATTTGTTTTGGTTCCAATCCTTGGTATCCCCGTTTGTAACTTTTGGAGTGGTAATGTTTATCTTGTGCCTGTGCATTTTGGAGATGTTTAACTTTGTTTCATTTGTACAGAGGGTTACAGTTAAGAGTTTGCCATAGATCTAAGAGGAGACTTGGGACTTGGATTTTTCAGCAATGCTAAAACTGTTAGGACTTTGGCAACTCTTGGAGATGGACTAAACGCCTTTCCACATAAAGGATGTGCGTGAGTCTTTGAGGGGACCAGAATGTTGTGGTTTGTGTTCCTGTGGCCCCGCTCCAAAACTCATGCAATCATAGACATGACCAAAGCTAACGTTTGTGATTGGTCCTTTGTCTAGCACTCGCATTAGTGGTATGAGTGCTACACCTGCCTGGGCTGGAGCTATCATACGATGTAATGACAGGAAGGTGTGTCTCTTGTCAGTTCACGCCTTGTTGTTTGCCGTGACCAAGAACAGCTGCCCTGCCATGCCATCCTGCCTTGAAGCCAACTGAGTATGGACTGAAACTTCCAACCTGTAAGAAATAAACCTTCCTTTCCCTAACTTTGGACATCAGATATTTTTTCTCAGAGAGAAAAGTAACTAAGATAGATGGCTTTTATCAGATTGAGATAAAGACCTATTTATGTTTTCCTTAGGGTTTTTTCATGAGCAGATGTTGGATTTTGTCAAATGCTTTTTCTGTGTCTTTCAAGATGGTCATGTGATTCTTGCCCTCATTCAGTTTATGTGATGTATTACACTCATTGAAGTGTGTATTTTGAACCATTCCTGTGCATCCCTGGAATAAATTCCATTTGATTATGATGTATGATCTTTTTGTTGATTTAATGTATTCTATTTGCCACTATCTTATTGAGGATTTTTGCATCTATGTTCATAAAAGAGATTGGCCTATAGTTCACTTTTTTTGGTTGGGTCCTTTTCTGATTTTAGAATCAGAGTAATACTGACTTCCAGGAATCACTCTCAGAGTACTGCTTCCCTTTCAATTTCACTAAAGAGTTTGAAGAGTATTGGTATTGCACTTTCTCCAAAGTTCTTGTAAAATTCAGCAGTGAATCCATCAGTATGTGGGACCTTCTTAGTTGATTGTTTATTTTTATTATTTCTTCATATTCACCAGTTGTACTGGTTTATTTGGGGTTTTTATGTCTTCTTGGGTCAGCTTTGAGTGTTCATATGTATCTAGGAATTTATGCATCTCTTCTGAAATTTCCACTTTATTAGACTGGGTTCTCAAAGTAGCTAACAATCTGAATTTCAGTAGAATCCATTGTGATTTCACCTTTTTCATTTCTAACTGCATGGATTTGTTTCTTTTCTTTGCTTGTTTTGGTAAGATTGGCTAAGTGTTTCTCTATTTTAATCTTGTAAAGAACTAACTCAATTTGTTGATTCTTTGTACTGTACTGGTTGTTTTAGTCTGAATTTCTTTAATTTCTGCTGATATCTTTACAATTTCCTCTCTCTTTTTAGCTTTGGGTTTGCATTATTCTTGTTTTTCTAGGACCTTGAAATATATCATTAGATTATTTGCTTGAGCTGACTCCATTTTTCTGATGTGGAAATTCACAACCATGACTGCTTTCATTATGTCCCAGAGTTCTGGTATGTTGTATTGGCATTATTGTTTGACTGTGGAAACTGTCGAATTTCTTCATCTGTGACCCATTTCTTATTCAAGAGGATATTATTTCATTTCCATTGTGTTTGTATATTTTATCTACATATTTTTGCTGTTGATTTCTACTTTCATTGCACTATGATATAACAAGGCAGGAGCCAGGAAGAAAGTGCCTTTGCACCTTCCTTTTTTCACACTATGTTCTGTTTCTTCAGTTTCTCTGTGGCTTCTGGTTTTTCTGTCAGATCTTTCCCAGGTTCCAAGCATCCACCTTCCTCCTCTTTTTATTCCAGTGTTTGAGTTCTGAATCTTGGAGAAGTTGAATTGTCCAGAATAAATAAATTTTAATGGGTAAAAAGTAAGAGAAATTTGAAGGAAAAGTTCTAAGCACAGAATAGCATGTGCAAAGGCACAGACAAATGTGACTAGAACATGAAGTTGGAATTGTAGTTGCTCAGACGTGGATAAAACAGAGTAGGAGGAGATAATAGATGGGAGCTGGGGCTGAAGGGTCTTACTCTTGAGGATTTTCATGGGCAGATTGAAGAGCAGTTGAGAGCAACTTAAAAGACCGAAGCTGGCATGTGATTTTATGAATAAACCACATTCCAGAAATTATACTGACAGCATTATAAGGAGTGAATCAGAGGGTGGGAAGACAAAAGCAAAGTTATGGTGCAATTATAGTCATCCATGGGAAATGTGATATGGGTCAGAACCAGGGTAGTAGAACTAGGTGGGCAAATGAGAGTTGCCCACAGAGTCAGAGACTCAAGGAAGCCATTAAGTCACATGGGCTTGGGCAGAGGATAGTGTAGAAGCATCATCTGTGTTACAACTGCCAGTACTCTTAAAAATAACCACCCTGCTGGATTCCTTGTATGACTGCAGAACTCTGAAAGTTTAAATCTTTGGGGAACATTAAAAATTAATTGTATCATTTTCATAAAATTCAGTATTGCTCTAGACTGTCTTTAATTTTAAAATATAAGAATTCTCTGATCCCTAAATTAGTTTGTCTCAACCCCTGCATCCTAAATTATCCATACTTGTTAGTCCTTTAAGTCACATTCCATACTGTCAGTGGATTGTATTTAATGAACCCTGCCTCTACCTCTGTTTGTTGTCTCTCTGCTGATTCATACTAACTATGCTGGCAACATAGCCCTTTGCTAACCAATGTTATCATTATTAATGAATATTTCATTAAGGCCTAGTTGACTCTTCATGCAACCATTATTTATAACTAAAAAATGGTTATAATTTTCCCTTTTATTAATGTTAAGTGCATATATATATTATATAATATATATGTACAGTTTATTAAAGAGGATAGTGTCACAGGCCATTTGGGTTATGTTAACAAATACCTTAGACTGGATAATTTATAAACAACATAAATTTATTTTTAACAGTTCCAGAGCTGGGAAGTTCAAGATCAAGGAACCAGCAGGCAACATTCCTCATAAATGGTGCCACCCCTTTGTCCTTGAATGGCAAGAGAAGTGAATGAACCTTCTTAGGTCTCTTTTTTAAAAGCACTAACCCCACTCATGAGGGCAGAACCCTGTGATCTGATTTCCTAGAGGGCCCACCTCTTAATATATCACATTGGGAATTAGATTTCAGTGTATGAATTGCAGAGAAATAAACAGGCCATAGTGGATGGGAGTGAAGATAGGGAAAATGGTTGCAGTAAAACGATGAAAGATGAATTGAAATATAATGAAATTTACCTACACTAATGATTTTTTTAAAATTTTTTTAAGTATCAGTAATAAGGCAAATAAGGGGAAAAAAGAATGCTAACACTAATCTTGTTAGGATGATAGAGTTAAGGATGAATTTTCGGAGCTTTTCTATTTTCCAAACTTTTTCATAATGTAGTTCTAATGTTCTCATAAATATAATTATTTGAAATTACAATATAATTTTATATCATTGATATTATTTAAGAGCAATAGTATGAAATATTTTGAAGCATTGTGTAATTTGAAGTCTTAGAATGTTTTTACAAAAAACACATGTAGGGATTTCATTTTATCTAATCTCTACCCCTCAACCAATAATAATTGAAGCCCTTTAATGATTTTTCCAAGTAAAACAAAAAGATTGTTTCTACTTTTAACATACTGTAATTCTTGGGTACCATTCCTTCCAGATCATCTTTAGATTTTAATTAGTTCTTTATATTTTTTAAAATCATAATAATAAAGTGCTAACTCAAGCCAGATAATTGGAAGCTTTCCGCCCAATCATGTTGAATTGTGAATTCCACATTCTCAAATCTGGAGCACTCGGCAGTCACTCTTGTTTCTCTTGTGTATGGTAAGCCTTCCCCACCTAGCTTCCTGCTCTCTTCACAACGGAACAGCATTTCTTACAGTTTGTATCTTACAAGCCTTAAGTGTGTTTTATGAGAGAGAATACAGACAACACTTAACTTTTGTTCTAATCAACACGTTGATTATTTCGTGATTGCTTTCCAAGTAGGGTAAGCAGGACCTATTGGGAGAGTCCAAATGTTTATTGGATGGATCCATACTTGTCCCAGCCTTTTACTCTCTTGTACAGTTGGTGGGCTTACCTACTAATTTATTTTTGTCCATTTCTTATTTAGCTTCTTTTGAAGGCTCTTCTCATTTTGAGTGTGTTTCCTACCTTTTCCTCTTTTTGCTTTTAGTTGTTGTTGTTGGTATCTTTTATGTTAAGAAGACTCTTCAAAGTTCATTTTAATGGAACTGTAGCTCTCCTGGACACAGTAGGTACAGGTTTTGTAAACAATAAGAAAAATTCCTATTCTCAGGACTTTTCATCTAATACTTAATTTTAAATATAGAAATAAACTTAAAGGATAGAATACAGATTTTTCTCTTTTTAAAGAGAATAAAAAATTTTTATTTAGCACAATTTCTTCTAAATATTTATGGTAGAACAACAAATGGCTGCTTTTTCTGCATTTGACCAGTGGTTATAGCCAATGATCAGATCAATTAGCCTGCAGACAGTAGAAGATAGCACCAAGTAACTTCACACCATCTCTCATTTCCATTTGCTTCTTCAGTGTGTAGACCTGAGCTGTAATGAGCTAAGTGAAGTCACTTTGCCAGAAAACCTGCCACCCAAACTGCAAGAACTCGACCTGACTGGAAACCCCCGCCTTGTCCTGGACCACAAAACTCTGGAACTGCTGAAGTAAGCATTTGTTTAAGCCTGTTAGCCCTATTGTTATTCCCTGACAGTGGGATTTATAGCTTAGTGGAAACATGAACCATAAAATAAATATCCTTTAACTCACCACATTAGCTATATGTGTACCTAAATAAGACCCAGAATATGTGGGAGATCATGGAACAATCAAGGTATAAATTTGGTTTACATAAATCTGAGTAGTTAGCAATGGAGTGACACTTAATGCAAATGTTAAGGAGGAAAGATTTTGAAAGAGAAGGATGATGTGAGGACAGTTAACAAGACTGGAAATTTGGTATAGGTAGGCCCTGTTAAAGTTCTCTTTATGTTTTAGGAAGAGTTTGTTCATTCTTCATAGTGTTGATAAAGAATAAATTTTTCTATTTTTTACTGTATAGTAAGGTAGCAGCCTTGAACACTGACCCACATTAGCCATTGTGTATCTGCCATATTAGCTTATGTGTTATTGGGGTATATGCTACTAAAAGTCATCTTTTTTTATCTTAGAAAAAAATTAAAAAGACCATTCACCAAATCTTTGGTTTAGTACATTCAAAACTTGAAGGCCACTTAAAGTGATTACTGTTTAGAACTTGCCTAATTGATGCCTGTTTGTTGACATTTCAAATAGAAAAACTGACAGGAAAACTGATTTGTGTGCAGAAGAACACTGCCCAGGCACTGTTCTGAGCAAGACGGGAGACTTGGTTTTCTCTGTTGTTTGTCAAGTATGTAGACCTTAGCCTCAGTCCTTCAGTATGAAGGATGGAACAGGCAGCCTGTGTAGTGTCTTAAGTCTAAGAGTGCATGAATTATCAAAGCATATTTCCATCTTTTCAAGTACTTTTTAAAAATAAAAGAAACGTACATGTTAAAAAGCAATTTTATCAAGATTTGTTAATAAAACTATTTAGAGAAAAGTACTCTTGCCTCACAGCAAAATAAATTCTGGCTAATTTGAGTTAAATCTATGAAATGGAATCATTTGTAGAAGTAAGAAGAAATCATGAATAAATTCACAAGCTAGCAAAGGGCCTTGTAGGTCAAAAACTAGGAAGAGAGAGTCTCAAGAAAATAAATCAGTATATATAGATTGTTTTTCATATTAATGATGTATATATTCATATGTTAAACTTTTCATGTGAACATTTAACTGTCTATTCCAAAAAATTACCAAGAATAAATCTAAAAGGTAAATGACAAACTAGAAAAAAATCACTGTCCACAAACAAAATTAAGAATATTAATATTCTTACTAGACTTATTAGTATGTCAATAAAATAATAAAACGTTATTCAGATTAACATTTTCCCTCTCATATTGGTGCTGCTAGAGGAGTATAAATGGTTGTAGCATTTTTAAAAAGCAACTGACTAGCAGCCAGAAATGGTGCTACATGCCTATAATCACAGCACTTGGGAGACTGAAGCAGGAGGATTGCTGCAAGTCCCAGGCAGCCTAGGCTACATAGTGAGACCCTGTCTCCAAAACACAAACAAAAAAACAGTCAGCTATATAAAGCTTATAAAAATGTTCAGACTACTTTAAGTTTCTGTAGATCAATAATTTGTTTTAAAAATAATAAAAAATACAGTGTTCATTTGAAGCATCACAGTCACCAAAATATTTCTTTCATATTTAGAATGAACCTAAAACAAATTGAGAAACTATTTGTAGCATAATTGGAAAAAAAATGCAAAACCATGTGTGCGTGCATACACATACAAAGAGAGAGAAGACCCCACCAAAAAAAAAAAACTGTTAAAAGTTTTAAGAAAGAAAATATGTTACTGGAGTGGCTAAACTATGCTAAAGCCATTGTGCTCTTATATTTTAAGCAAAAATTAGTACCAGTGAATCACAGTGACTGAAAATGTTAACTTCTGTTTATCATCCAGAGGGCATAGGTTCCTAATAACTCAGGAGAGCTGCTTAGCTTACTTGTTGTACATGAGCTCTCAGGGAGCACTGCTGTGGGATCAAGTTCTGCTCCCAGGCTGAAACTTTCTTGAAGATGTCCAAGAGCCAAGTACAGATCCCTTCAGATGGCTGCTCAGGCCTGCCGTGTTAATGTTAAGCGAGGCAGAGGGGAAACACTGGTCCTTCACTACCAAGGGTTACTGAGTCCAGCAGGGAACTTACGGTATCTTTTTTCATTAATGATCAGGCTACAAAATGGATTTATTTCTTTGAAGACTATGTTCTGTGGAAATGATCATCTTTAGAAATGAACCTTCATGTTTCCTCAGAATTAGGAAGGTAGCAAAGATGTAGTGAGAAGCTTCAGGTGCCTCAAGAAATTGTGGCGTTGCTCACCATTCTAGATGGATAAAATTTAGTGCCAGTTTCCTCAGAGAGCAAATAATGGAAGACTATCTTTTTAAAGCCTCTCTTTTATTGATAGTATTGAAAACTTTCAAAAGAGCCTTTAGAGCCCTACTGTAAAATGACCTGTCAATTTGATTTGGGGGTTTTCTATTGATCATCTATGATTTAGCAGTACATGTTTTTAACTTTTTAGATTGGAGAGTAAATATTTGCTAGTAATTGAAGATATAAACTTTTTTCTTCCTCTAAATATTTTTAAATTTCATAGAAATTGCCAGCAGCTACTTCTACAAAGTGAATACTAGTTAAATATCAGTTTTTCGTAGTAGCATTTAAATTGGTTCTTAGAAAGAGTATGCCATGTTGTTAAATTTAGAAGTTATGCCAGCAGATAATTTAAATTCTTGGAGTCATGACATAATAGGTGTTTAAGTTGTCAAATGGTGTTGCATAGTTTTTTTCTTGTGTTTAAATAATATACCAGATGTGTGGGGGGCCGGCAGTGGTGATTTACAAGTAGGCAGGATTTATTTTACCATGTGGTATTCATTCATTCTACAGATGTACTTCACATCTGTTCTGACTTCCTGTTGGGGACACTGAATGCTTGCTTTCTAGTATGCTTATTAGAGATCACCTTTTTTCCACTATTTCTGTTTAGGGACCTAGGGGACCAATTTGAGAGCTGAGGAGATAAGAACTAAATCTCTCAGTTAAATATGTGTAATTGACTTGTAATTTATTAAAATGCTCCCATGTACTTTGCAGTTGTATGTGCACATTTTATTTCATGTTAGTATTGTTAGCTCATATAAGGACGGATTTGGAAGATCCAAGGAATGTCCTCAAAAAGATATGGCTAGAAACTGAGTTTGGATATAAATATTACAGAATATTCTCACCTCAACTAACCGCAGTATAATATGCTGTTCTCAAATCTGCGTGTCCATGATATAAGAATATACCCAACATAATAATTTATATTTTGTTTTCTCATGCCAAGGCTAAGAGCTGTCCTTTTTGTTCCCAAGAGAAAGTAGCTTTCTAGAGTGTGTCAGTCTTTACCAGCTGTTTTATTATTGATCATGAGAAGTATTTTCATTCTATGAATATTCACCTGGGTTTTTGTCATGATGAATAACTGATTTTTTGGCTGATATTTCAGACACAGTAAATGCAGTAAGAAATGGTAGATACAGTACACTTAGTAGATATTTTCATTTATCAGATGAAAGTAGCAATTCACATATATTTGGTTTTAATGATTCCTATTTCTTGTTTTCTTGTTAGTAATATCCGCTGCTTTAAGATTGATCAACCTTCAGCAGGAGATGCATCTGGAGCCCCCGCTGTATGGAGTCATGGTTACACTGAGGCTTCAGGGGTGAAAAACAAGTAAGTTTATGAAACTTTGCACAAAAACTGCCTCCCTTCAGTAGGGTATAAAATGTTATAGTCCACATTTTTCTCATGTAAAATTTCTTTTGAGTATGTTTCCCCAGAGTGGCTCCCTTATGACTCCCATTTGAACACTAACCTAGGACCCCTCTTGGCATCACATACTCTCCTTTTGTGAGAGATGTTGTATGGATATAATGTAACTGACACATTGTATCTGTGGAAGATTCTAGTGTTTGGAAAAGGTTGTAAGTATCAACATGCATTCCTGCTCCTTTGAAAAACCCCTTTATCTTTCTCTGAAGCTGTTTACCAAGCAAAACAGGGATAGTATTAAGGAAGAAGCAGCTTTCATGGCCCATGTTGAATATCGCTTACATTGCTAACTGTGGAATCATTTTTATCATCTTAAGTTAGGTTGTAAAGAGTTTGGTGTTCATTCCTTGTAATGTCCTCTACTTATCTTGCCACCAGGAGTGTTACAGCTTAATTTCTTTTTCTTCCCTATCTTTACTAGCCTTCAGTCTTAGGTACAAATGTTGATTTTCCTGAGAAATATAATCAAGCTTCTTAGGCTTACTTACATTATATGAAAGGTGCTAATAATTAGTACTAGAAAAATAAAGAATATTGTGAATTAACATAGTTTATAATTTTACTACCTGAGGTATAAGAACACAAAGTATTGCCAGGGATTTAGCTCAGCGGTGTAAACGCCTGCCTGGCAAGTGCAAGGTCGTGAGTTTGATCCTTAGTACCAAAAAAAAAAAAAGCACAAAGTATTGAGAGTAGGGGAAGAACAGAAAATGGAAAAAAGATCTAATAATAGTTCACATAAGTCCATGTTAGAATCAGGTGAAATTAAAATAAAAACAGTTATGTAGACCCATCAAATAATGTTTTAAAATCTTCACTGGTGATTCTAAAGTATGTCCATGATTGAGAACCATTTTACCTAGTTAAATAACTTTCATGTTAAGTAATGGATGGGACTGGAATGATCACTGCCATGCCCATTGCTTTTCTTTGGGATAAAAAACAGCATCAACTCCAGTTGTGAATCTAACACTACTGATCCCTTTCTCTTTGACTTGGCCTTGTGTCATCTGGAGGAGAGCAGACCCATCTCAATACCTCTGTTTCATTTGTTCTATGAAAGCAGAGTAAGCAGTGTGCTTGCCTTAGTTCTGTCTGCCAGGACTCTGGCTATTACCATACTGTATACTTTGCAGCATATGTCATTTGCTAATGGCATGAATGTATTCTTTAAAGCACTCAAATTTCCTTTCTGGAGTAATCACTGGACCTTTGACATATAAACGCCAGTATGTGAAGCTGCTGATTCCAAAGCACTAATGTGAAATCAAAGATTGTTTTTAAAATGTCTGGGTATTAAATTTGAAAACCATTCATCTATATGAATAAGCAAGTAACTAATTAGAGTTGATTTTTCTGCATGATTCCATCTTCCGTGTTTCTCTTTAACTTTTGTTATAGCAGAGTACAACATATGTTCAGTAAAGTGCAGAAGTGATCACACTGTGTTTTGTCACAAAGTGTGTACACACGCAGATCACAGAGATAAGAGGTGAATAGTACTTCAGAAGTCTCAGCCCAACCTTGGTTCTTACTTTATTTCCCTGTTCATTTTCAGTGTCTTTGGTGGGAATTTTTTTTGTTGTTTACATTGTAGATAAAGTGGATATTTCCTCAGGCAGCTTGCCACATCCCACCTTAAAGGAAGGGAAGAGCAGCCTCTGAACCTCAAGAGATGTCTGTTCTGTTCCGTTCTCTCTCTTTGCCCTGTCTCTCCCTGGAGTGCAGTGTTGGCTTCCTGTCAGGGTATTGCAAATCCTTTGGGGGAAACCAAACAGAGAGCTGCAGTTGGATAGTTTAGGCTCTCCTCAGATCATAAAACACACAGGAAGTTTCAGCAGAAAAGCAGTCATAAGAGTGACCACAATATATACAAAAGACACAGTTTTCTTTCTTTTTTAAAAGAAATCCATTTCACACAGCCCCATTCTGATTAGCAGAGGGAGTTTATAGAAGAAAGAATTTTAAAATGATTACAAAACTTTAACTTTACCACAAATTGCCATATACTTGGAATGAATCGTTTTTCTTAATAAATGAAAAAAATCCCAAGGTATTGACCTGAAAACAAGACTACTTGGCTTACAATCTGGGCTTTATACTTGCTGTGGTGACCACAAAGTATTTTCTTTAGTTTCTTTTCAGCTTAATTTCTTCATAAGATGAAGAAGAATGCTATTAGATTAGGTTCTTGTAGTATGAGTTAAAGTGTGCAACATACACAGAACAGTGTGTGCTGTATAGTAAATCCCACTTAAGTTTTAGCTACTGTTATTATTAGTGGTAATAGTTACTATTATTTATCTCTCAATTCCCTAAAGGCAAGTTTATATGTCTGGTATCTAGCCATTATACATAACAGGTACTAAATTAGTTTTCTTTGTAATTATTTATATATAATAAGAAAGAATCATCTACTTCCAGTAAAATTCCCCCACTTTAGTATTCAGTTCTACAAGATGTGTTATTGTTGTTGTTGAGATACTGGATATTGAACTTGGGACCTTTCCACTGAGCTGAATCCTCCATCCTTTCTTTATTTTTTATTTTATTTTGAAACAAGATCATGCTAAGTTGCTCAGGCTGGGCTCAAATTTGTTGAGCCTTGTGCCTCAGCCTCTGAGTGTGTGCCACCATGCCCAGCGTTCTCATCTTAACATTTTCAGATTGTTTTTACTGGTCCAGGACTCTAGGCTGTCAGAATTGTATTGCATTTGTTTAGGTTTATTTTCATATCAGTACTTGAAAGTGTTGCTCTAGTCTTTCATGTTGTTTATGATAAGAAGTGTTCTGTCACAGCCTTGCACCACCGTCCCACCTTCCTTCCTTTTTCCTGCATTTTATCCATTTGATTCTGATGTGCCTCAGTTAAGTATTTTTGTGTTTCTCTTGCTGGCAGTCTGGTTGAACTTCTTGTATCTATAGCTTTATAGTTTTCATCAAATTTGAAATTTCAGCCGTAAGGTCTTAAGGGGTTTTTTTTTGTTTGTTTTATTTTTTAGGTTTTGGGGTTTTTTTGTTTGTTTTTTCTCTCCTCTTTACAAAACTCCAATTCCCTGTGGATCAGGCTGCTTGATGCTGTCCTACTGCTCACTGATGCCCTGGTGCCCTTCTCCAGTTCTTTTTTTTCTCCCTCTGTTTTATTTCAGATAATTTCTGGGACATAGTTTATGTGGAAACAGTTTAATTCTGAACTTGAGAGGGGAAACTCTAACTTCAGTGCTCAGTTGAGCAGCTCTCTTCCCTCCAGTGCTCTGTGTAGAGACTCTAACCTCTTGTTCCTCCCTCAGCTAAGGGAATGTCACACATTCTTCCTGGGGTCCTCTTCCTTGTGCTGCAGCTTGGGAGTGGTTTCCAGAAATAAGTGAGGAAGAAAAACTGTGTCCATTGTCAAAATACTGTTATGGGGGAGGAAGGCTTCTACCTTTTAAGAACTTGACTTTCATACATTTTTGCATACTTTTATGTCTTTTGTATGTTGTTTCCAGTATTTTAGTTGTTTCTCAGATATGGAATTTCTCCTTAATAATTGTTTATTGGATGAACATATAGATAAGAAGTCATATTGTAATTATTTCTCATTCCCCTCTTTTTCTGCTACTAAAATAAAATAAGGGTGAGGGAGTTAAATGTGAAATATAGTACTTGCTAGTCATTCTCCACATACAAAAATTGGCTGGTAAAATTAGAGTCAGTTTACCTATTCTTTGGCTGGAGTCATAAAGAAATTGAGATAGGCAAAGCGGGGGGAGGAGGAGTTAGGTGTGGGGAAAGAAAGATGAATAGATTCAGCACAAAAGGTTGTTCCTTTTCAGGTTGTGTGTTGCAGCTCTGTCTGTGAATAACTTCTGTGACAACCGAGAGGCTCTCTATGGTGTATTTGATGGAGACCGCAATGTGGAGGTACCTTATCTTCTCCAGTGTACCATGAGTGACATTTTGGCTGAAGAGCTGCAGAAAACTAAAAATGAAGAAGAATACATGGTCAATACATTCATCGTTATGCAGAGGTAAAACTTTAGGTCCCTGCTACATGTTTTCTTGCTGGTTTTTTTAACTGTTTTTCCTCTGGTTAGAAAATTGAGTGCTTAACATGTCAGTGCACCATTTCTGCCTATGGGTGCTCCAGACACATTCACAGTTTGGTGTAGCTTAAACATCAAGGGTGGATGATCCTCTGGTTTGAGACATACTCATGTTCAGAGAGCTTTGTAGGAGAAAAGTCTGGCTGGAATTTCTTTTTTCAGACACCTGGACCTCACAGGCCTATAATAGTTCCAGATTTTCCTTGTTTGCAACACCTATTCTTCCCCATATCACATGAGCTCCACCAGCGATTTAGACCTAGTGGTGTGTAGACTTCTCTAGAAATAGGCCACTTCCAGCCCAGTTTGTTAATTTTTAAAAAACACTACCACTGGGCTGGGGATGTGGCTCAGTGGTAGAGTTCCTGCCTTGCATGCACAAGGCCCTGATCCCCAATACCACCAAAAAGAAAGAAAGAAAGAAAGAAAGAAAGAAAGAAAGAAAGAAAGAAAGAAAGAAAGAAAGAAAGAAAGAAAGAAAGAAAGATAGATTGATTTTAAGATACTATAAACCTTCATGAAATTGAGGTAGGTAGTCAAATTTTAGGACAGGAGTTAAAACAATGTTTGCATGTTTTTCCTCTTGTATTCAGTGATCAAAACTCCATTACTAGCACAATACTGGGCCAATGCCTGGCATTTCTACCTGCAACAGAACTTTAGGTCACTGCAAAAATTGTGGAATATTCTTTGAACTGTTCGGACTGAATTTTACAAGGACTCCCTCAAAGAACTGTCCATTCTTTTGTTACCTTCAGAGCTTTATAGATTGTAAAGGAATTGGCTGTCTATAAATAACACACTGTAGACCGTTGCTCTTACGAGACCCAGAATGACAAGTCTGTTAGTGTTCCAAAGGTCATGGCAAAAGTGATGATCTTTTCTTTCTCTGCTTCTCCTCTTTCTGTATAATCTGCCAGAGGAAATAGCTTCTTTGAACCAGAGTAGATAGTGTCTGCTGTGCAATGCTGTCTGAGTCAAAATGGTTTCTCTTGGGGAGCCCCATGGAGGGGGTCTGGTATGTTTCCTTGCTATCTGATTCAGCATTGTGTGTCAGATTCCTAGTGGCACAAACAATTAGCAGTTGAACAATGGTAAGAGCTAATATTTAGCAAGCCATTCTTATATATAGTCATTGTTCTAAAGGCTATACGTGTTGTGAATTTTTCCCAGTGAGATAGGTTCTATTCTTATTTTATTGATAAGATGCAAAAAGTTGAAACAGAGTCCCTGAAGAGCACTAAGTAAGTGGTGCAGCCAGGATATGTCCATGTGCAGTAAGGCTCTAGAGGATGTTCTGATACCAGCCACAGCAACTTTCCTATTTTTACCACTACCTTGTCCTGGACACACACACACACACACACAGACACACACACACACACACACGCACACACACACCCTTCACAATACACCAGTGGATAAGAATTAAAAATTAAGACCTTCATACTTAAGATTACTGGGTCTTTCACAAATCTTTGTGTCTTTGAGGAAGAAAACAGCTGCCTTGAAAGGGCCTAAGGCCAAACAGATCTGATTATAGGTGTCTGGAAGTTGGAATGTAGAGTCCTGAGTTACAGGCCCATCTCTAGGGTGTTTTGTGTGCCTCTTATTTTCTCTTTTTGTTAACATATGCAGGATTGTGGTGGGCTTTTTTGGTCTTTGAGGGGAACTGTATGATCTTTGTGCCTGATCTTCTAATGTTTGTGAGTAGGCAAACCTGGTTTCCACTGCTTCTGTAACCAGTTGTTTAACAGAGGCACATGAAAGGAGCTGATATCCTCCTGATTACCTGAGAGTTGGCCCCCTTGAATTAGGGAGCTGTTTTTCTTAATCCTGTTACTTCCATGCCACTGAGAATCAGCGGGGTTCTTGGAGGAATTACCACTTGTGGAGCTTGTGATTAGAGTTCTTTGTTCCTTTTGATTGTCAGGATACTCAGGTGCTTCATGTATTCAATAAATCTATGGATTAATGGTTATGAATAAAAGAATGAATCATAAGCACTTGGTGCTTGATCCCCACAATGTCCTTTTGCATGTTTTCTAGGATAAATGTTACTAGTTCAGAAAGTCCTGGTATAGGGCAAGAATAGGAGCAGTTCAATACTTCACCCATATACCAAGTATCCATCAGAATGTGTGCATAGGTGTCATGTGTTCCTACATGCCCTGACTTAAATGGTTTCTTCAGTTTTCCTTTACTGACAACAGAGGGGATTTAGAAAAGTAGGAAAAAGGTATAATTTCTTGCTGCCCTTGGAGTGTACTGCCAGAGCTGTGTGATTGATGTGAGGTAGCAGGTTGAACACAGCAGTCTAGGGGCTCCTTCATTCCAGACCAGCTGTTGTGTTTTGGAAAACGGACACAATCCCCAGTTGTCAGCAGTACCTCTTTATTGGAGGTGTGTGATGTCAGATTTCAGTGGCTTTGTTTCTGAGAAGAGTGCTGTGTGCTTTGGTGGAAGAGCTGTCAGTGGTGACTCTACGTCTGTCTCGCTCCTAGCCCCAGCCAGTGATATAGCCTTCTTGCTGAATTAACAAAACAGAAGATTTCACTCCCTGTCTTGGATTTTAGAAAACTTGGAACTGCTGGACAGAAACTTGGTGGTGCTGCTGTCCTTTGTCATATCAAGCATGACCCTGTGGACCCTGGAGGATCCTTCACCTTGACCTCTGCTAATGTGGGCAAGTGCCAAACAGTTCTCTGTCGAAATGGGAAGCCACTACCTCTGTCCAGATCATATGTCATGAGCTGTGAAGAAGAGCTGAAGAGAATTAAGCAGCACAAAGCCATTATCACTGAGGTGAGGTGAGGGGAGTTTTCCTCAAGGTGGTGGGGAGGAGCAGCTAGGCCAGTGGCAATGAACCTATGGCACACGTGCCATGGCAGGTGGTTTGTATCATCAAAAACTTTTAAGGTTCACCATCATGGAGCTAGGTCATGGCAAAACCAGTTAGGTATCATTTGCCTTCACAGGACATTTTTGAAGTTGGTTTAAAATTGGAACCCCAAATCCATAGTGTCATAAGATAAATTCATTGTATATTTTCAGAAATATTATAACACATGAAATAACAAAACATTTATTGATTGCCAGGATGCAGAGAGCTTCATGGACAATGTCTATTTGATCTTCATAGCCAGTCTTCAGAGGCATGTTTGGGTGGTTGAGAGCTCTCTTGCTGAGCTCACACTGCTAGTTTTTATAACTCAGCTCTTGCCACTTCACATCTCTCTAAGCCTAGGTTTTGTCATCTGTAAAGAGTCATCTCTTCTGTCTTACAAGACTTGTGTGACTTGTGAGCGCTGAATGTGTGAAGTTGTCATTTTGGTTCGTGCCTCATGTTCAATTTGAATGATGTGGGCCTTGCTCCATCTGAGTCATGCAGTTCTCACATGGGGCTAGTTTTCACCATGGTGGGGAGGACATTTTGAAACACTTTTGGTTGTCACTACTGGATGGAAAGTATCATAGTAGTCAGAGGCACTTAGTGTAGACAGAGGCTAGGGTTGCTGTGAAGCATCTATGCATGGGACAGACCCAATGACAGAAGATGTATCTGGCCCCAAAGTGGCAGCACTGCTCCTTTTGAGAATCCTCAAGGAAATCTGTTCATTACCAGTGAAACTTCCAAAATGGGCTCCGGCAGTTCTCCTACCCCCTTCACTAATTCACCTTACAGAGTCACCTACCATTTGCCTAGAAGGTGATTTGGGAGTACAGCATGATCCCCAAAGATACACATCTGCCCACAAAGAAGCGTCCAGTCTTTTGTTGTTGATAAAACTCACAGAACTTTGTGAGGTTTGAGGCAGATTAATAGTGTAAAAGTTTGTAGCCCAGTAAAGAAAAAGATAGATTCCAGATAGGAAGGGCTGGGCCATGGAGAGATACAGAAAGATTCAAATTATACCGTGGGATTCCGTGGAAATGAGTCGGTGTAGATTTAGTTATGTGTCTGTTCTAGGAGCAGAGAGTATTAAAATTGATTGTAGACACTGTTAGAGAGCAGTTTCAAATATTTTATAGGATGTATTGATGATGCTCAATGTTATACCAACTGTGATTCAAAGGTTAAGGATTTCTGCTGCATGAATGATGTTTGTAGGTCAGCCTTTGTTTCTTGGTTTCTGTACCTTTCTTCCTCTTCATGTTTGTCTACATCACAGAATACTCAGTAGTGAGGGTTTTTGTATTTTGCTTTTGACTTTTTGTTTGTTTTGTCTTTTTGTACTCCTCTGTCATGAGGTATGCCCTTGAAATACACAAAACTTGATTCTGATGGAGAGAAATTTAAAGGGTAGGCAGCACAGCACAGATAAGTTTCTGCAGAATTCTGTAGTTGGAGAATAAATTAACTCACTAGAATCAAAAGAGTTTGAAATTGTGCTTGAAGCTATTTTACTAGTTTTATTTCTAAGAATGCCACCTGCTTGTGAGGGTGGCATAACAAGGTTGTATGAGGAGCTTGGGGAAGCACCCCAAGAACAAGTAAACACCTTGCAAAGCCCAAACAACGGCAGTTGGTAGGTTTGGGAAAGAGAATACTCTCTGAAAAAACACTTTGCTCATCCTAGACACACACAAAAACTGCATTTATCATCCTAGAAGCTTTTCTGGAAAGTGGTGTTAAAACTAGGGCCGCAAGGAGGCTCGTCAAAATGGGACATGTGCCTGAGAACCTCAAAGTTGAAAGGGAACCTCGTTTAAAGAGATAAGTGGAGTTAAATAAAAAATGTAAAGGTCTTTTTGTTGGCAACTGGTCTCGATCTTTGGCTGCTGATTTAAATGCATATGCCCAACTGAATTAAATCCTGGAGACTTTGCCATCCCCATGTGCCAACAGGAAATCAAGTTCAAAGAAATCTTGAGAATTGGTACTTCTCCATTAGCACCTGCCTCTCCAAACATAAACAGTGTGACCTAGGTAGTCACACAAGATCTTTGCCACCAGTTAAGTATATTCAGTGTCTGCCCCTTCTCCTGGGCCTTCAGACAGCCTTGATATTGGTTCTCAGTGTCCCAGGGGAAAGGAACATACAGTTGAAGCATCCATGCCATGCATATATTTCTTAGGCTGCCTTATCTTACAAAGGCTCTTCTAGGTTTGGAGGAGCTAGTAACCTATGACACCCTGCCGTGGACATGACAGGTTTTGTCACCTAGGGTGACCATAACCCTAATGAAGGAAATAACTGAAATACCTTCTTTTTGTCCCTGATACCCCTTTCCTACTGGGACCTGCACATTAATCACTCTCTGGAGGGTGAATTGGCTACACAGCACTTTCCCTGTTCCCTGCAGTCAGGTGGCCTTGAGGAAGCAGCACAGTTGTCAGACATTTTCCATATTCACTGCCTCTTTGCAAACCTTTTTTCTTCCAGGATGGCAAGGTGAATGGAGTGACTGAGTCCACACGCATCCTGGGCTATACCTTCCTCCACCCCAGTGTGGTGCCTCGCCCCCATGTGCAATCTGTGCTCCTCACTCCTCAGGACGAGTTCTTCATCCTGGGTAGCAAGGGGCTGTGGGACAGCTTGTCCATCGAGGAGGCAGTGGAGGCCGTGCGCAACGTGCCTGATGCCCTGGCTGCTGCCAAGAAGCTGTGCACCCTGGCCCAGAGCTATGGCTGCCACGACAGCGTCAGTGCTGTGGTGGTGCAGCTCAGCGTCACCGAGGACAGCTTCTGTTGCTGCGAGCTTGCTGCCACTGGGAATGTCCCACCACCCAGTCCAGGCATCTTCCCTCCATCTGTCAACATGGTAATCAAGGATCGGCCCTCTGATGGGCTGGGTGTGCCATCCTCCAGCAGCGGCATGGCCTCTGAGATAAGCAGTGAGCTCTCCACTTCAGAGATGAGCAGTGAGGTGGGGTCAACAGCCTCCGATGAGCCCCCATCTGGAGCCCTAAATGAGAGCAGCTCTGCCTATCCCAGCGAGCAACGCTGCATGCTGCACCCCGTCTGTCTGTCCAACTCCTTCCAGCGCCAGCTGTCCAGCGCCACTTTCTCCAGCGCCTTCTCGGACAACGGCCTTGACAGTGATGATGAAGAACCAATTGAGGGCGTCTTCACCAATGGCAGTCGGGTGGAAGTGGAGGTGGACATCCACTGCAGTCGAGCTAAGGAGAAGGAAAAGCAGCAGCACCTGCTGCAGGTGCCAGCTGACGCCAGTGATGAAGGCATTGTCATCAGCGCCAGTGAGGATGAGCCAGGTCTTCCCAGGAAGGTGGACTTTTCTTCTGTGGGAACCATTGGGCGCCGCAGGGCTAATGGCTCTGTAGCGCCCCAGGAAAGGAGCCACAACGTGATTGAGGTCGCTGCAGATGCCCCTCTGCGGAAGCCTGGAGGCTATTTTGCTGCCCCAGCTCAGCCAGATCCCGAGGATCAGTTTATCATTCCCCCAGAGCTGGAGGAGGAAGTCAAAGAGATCATGAAACATCACCAGGAGCAGCAGCAGCAGCAGCCACCACCACTGCCACAGCAGCCCCTACAGCGGCAGTTTCCAATGGACCAGCTGCCAGACTATTATGACACACCACTATGACCCAGTCTGAGTACTGTTCTAAACAATAAACTAACCCAGAAAGACTGAGTTGCAAGAGTCTCCCAGGCTCACATTAAACCAGGGGTTTTACTCCGTGTCCTCCCAGACACTGTCCCAACCTATCTATTTCAGCTAATCTATAGGTCCCCTTTCTGTTGGTTATTTTTAAAATAATTACCACTTTTCTTCTAGTGATCCGTTACCAATATGATTTAAATTTGTTAACTTCTTTCCTTAACATATCAGATGTGTAAAGACAAAGAACAAAAGGTTTAATATATTACAGAGAAACAGTTAATGATAATGTAATATTTTTTAAAAAAGGTTTTTGTTGTTTTGTTTGTTTGGAAGGCAGGGCAGGTTGCCATTGCTAAATGATATAATAATATTATAATTCTATATTTCTTGGAGGGGAAGCCTTTTTTGTCTTGAAAATGATAGACATTTGTAGAATATGGAGACTAACTCCTAGGAGTTGCTTTACTCTGTCAGGTGACTTAAGTCACTGGGATTCACTAATTTTCTCTGAGAGAACAGTTGATTGAGAAATTTCTATTGTAAATAGCTCAGTGTTATATAGTGATGCTTAAAATGTTTTGTAGTCTTGGCATATAAGGACACAGCCTAAATAACTGACTTTTCTTCTTCCCTTCTGATGAGCCTTCCCTGCCAGTCCCCACCGCAGCTCACCTTCCTAGTGGAGGCCAGGCAGCCCACACACTGCTATTCAGATGAGGCAGCTCAGAGACCACGGGATGAGAGCCTGCACTAAGGGGCCTGGAACCTGTTTCTTTCCTCTCCTGGTCCCATACTCTTGACTTTTGCAGATACTTTTTAATTGTGTTCCTTACTGCTGCCACAATCAGCATGACTTTATAGCGTTCCATTAGACCATTTACATACCCAGAGTTATATTAAAGCAGAATGCACAAATGGACATGTCATAATTTTTGTTATAATAAAAATGAACTTTACAAGTATTGGGCCCATCTGCTTTTGTCTGGTGTGTCTTGCAGATGATCACACCAGGCCTGGGTGTGAAACAAATGGATGGGATGTTGGGATTATCAAATATGACTGACTTAGATTTTCTTTAAAGGAATACACCCAGCAAGGCAGACTACAGTGGATGAGGTAGTGAAACAGACTTTATGGCTAGCAGAGTAAATAGCTGGTCTTCTACTTTTCTATTTCTTACTGCTGTGAGATAAAGAAGATATGAATGGGAATCAGTGAGGTTGTATAAAGGAGATCCCTGGAAAGTGTCTATTCCCACAACTCCCAAGTTTTCAGTTCTCTCAGGATCCCCAGATCACACAAGCAGGTCAGTGTGCCCCTATGGAAACAGTGACAGTCAAGAGTTGGTTGGCTCTCTCTTCACTACAGGCAGAAATAATGTCAGCACAGCAGTATGCTAAGGAGCCCTATGTTCCTCAGTGACCCAGGAGGCACGTTTACAAACTGCCAGCCCTCTGCCAGCTCATCCTATGTCCTCATCCTGCACTGTGAACTGTGGGAGAGACCCATTTCCCTTCAGGTTTGTCCAGAGCAGTACCTAGCTAGTTCCTAGTGATGAGGCAGTTAATTAATATTTCTTATCCTGTAAACTGGTAGAGGACTCTGTCCCTCACCAAATGACCCATGGGCTGGCTTTGTGTTGGTAATAACTTCATTTCCATGTCGGGTTACTTGTGTACCATGCCCTTTGAAAGCCAAAATCAATTCATTGTAGGCCAGTGACCCAGGGAGCCAGATTTCCCAAGGGTAGGTGGAATACTGCCTGAGACTGGGAGCTGGGCCATCTCAGGTCCCCAGTGCCACTGTCCAGATCCACCTTCCTCAGGCTTTGACCTACTGCATGTGGTTTAGAGTAGACATGTAGGGCTCCAGGTTCTCCCACTAGAGCCTTCCTCCCTGTGCCCGTGTGGCCTGACTCTGACTTCCTCAACTCTTGAATCCCCTCTAGGCAGGGTTCAGCCATCCGCACCTTTTTTTTTTTTTTTGTCCTGGGAATCAAACTCAGGACCTTGCACTTGACAGGTAGGTGCTTGTGCCACTGAGCTATATCCCTAGCCCTGTCTCCACATTTTTTGAGACAAGATACACCTCAGCCTCCTGAGTAGCTAGAATTACAGGCATGCATCACCACATCCAGCTTTACCTGTTACCTTTGTAAAGTGGTTCTTCCTCTACTGCTCACTTCTGGAGGGATCAGAACCTGCTGAATGTAGTCAATGGAACCAGCAAGTACTTCAGAATTTCATGGCAGGTCCCAGAGCCACTGCTGTGCCAACAGCAGCTACCAGGACCAGCAAGATCTGTGGAGACTTCCTCCACTTCTATAGCTGATGTAGGAGCAAGGGACAGAAGACATGCAGTTGGTATTTTCATGAGTTCCCATGGTGTCAGCACTTGCCTCTGGGTCCATTGCATCATCAAGCACATTGTGCATGTACTGCTGCAGGATACAATGGAGATAGATAGGTGAGACTTTGCCTTTTAGGAACTGGGGTGTATTGAACCTAGAGAAGACAAGCTGATCCAGTGAGTGACAAAAGAGAGGTATAGATACACTGCTAGGTCTCTGTGCTCTTGCAGAGAAATCTCCCCAATTACCTTCTGAGAAAGTTTTTAATTTCTGTTCAATACAGCATCTAAGAGTAAGTGTAGAGCTGTTTATAAAACCATGACCCTATTTCAAGAAAAAAACCTAAGGACACAACTCAGTGTGATGACCTTGGGTTCAATCTCCAGTACTGGGAAACCATATACAATGGGGTTGGAATATTAAAGTGCTTAATATTTGAAGATCTCTGGAACTTTGGTATCTCAAGTTACTAGGGATGAAATTTCTTGCTATATTCCCTGCTTCTGGACTTACTGAGAAAGGATTTAGGGGAAGAAAAAGAAGTTAAAGGAGAAGCTTAGGATGCTCTAGTGAGGCTTAAAAACTTGCTAAGAGTGTAAAAGCCTAGTTGATTCTAGAAGCTGTTGTGATGAATCAGCCACGTGCTGCCCTATGCATGCCCTCAAGCCTCCTGCTTTTGCCCACTGCTCAGAATAACAATGACTTGGTGAGCTCAAAGGGCCATCATCTGGTCAGAAACTCAACCTGCCTAATCTGGTTTCTCTTGATTGCTTTTGTCACTACGCCACCTACTGGTAGATTTAGCCTCCGGCTGGAACTGGAATGAACTTCAAAAATCCTTCCACTCTCCAAGAGGCGCTAGGGTTTATATTTCTTACTATTCTTGTAGACTCATGATAGAAAGCAATCCAGACCACTGTTAAGTGTGGCAGAGGTGCTATGTGGAAGGTTTCAGCTTTGTACAGTGTGTAATTGACTATATCTGATTCCCATAAGAAATTTGCTTGCAGAAAAGTACCAACAGATGCAACCAGAATCATAGTCTATTTCCAATATCTATCCAGTTCCCAGAGCCCAGTTCCCCATTCTCCATGGTTGAAAAACAGTAAAAAAAACATTATATGCTTTGAAATTTACAGAATAACATCTTATCACCACTGGCACTGCCCAGCAGAAAGAGTAATTCTTACTCAGTTATGTCGACTCCCTGGGAAACTGGTCAAAGGCCTTTTGACTTCATCCCCAACACACTTTTCCAACAATCAAACCAGGTAATGTATTCGAGTGATTTGTAGGTAATCAAGCCTCATTTGCATGTAAGAATTGTGGTCATAAATAAAGAATTGAGGATGGCTGGAAGTAACTGGGAGTATGACAAAGGTACTTTTTAAAACAGAAACTCAGCTATTGGAGGAAAAGATAAGGTAATGATAGAAACTATGCTTTTCTCATTTGTTATTTCACTTGTTTTTGTTCCAGTTCATCTCCCAAACTCACATTTTGTACAAAGGTATCTAGGCAAACTTTTCTTTCATTATTGTTATTGATTTGTCACAAGTTGATTCTTATTGTTGTATATTTGAAAGTTTGGCTCTAAAGTATTTTTATCAAATCCTCACCCCACCCAGTACCAAAACTAGAACAAAGTTCAGATTTAGTTTGGCAAACCTACTACTCTGATCAATCAGTGAAAGTAGGAACTGAACCTGGAAGGCAAAGCTCTAGGCTGGTGATAGAACTTAGCTTCCACACCCCATCTGCCCCCCCCCCCGCCAGTCCATTGTACAGGAAACACCTGTGCAGACCTGCAGTGCCTGGCGAGAGTGTGAGGATGGCTGTGCTGACCCTGCGCAACCGAGCCACCATAAAGATGCATACAGGCCTGCTCAGAATATCAGAAACAATGCAGCCCCTGCAGATTTCTCCTCCTCTGGGAGGGAAGGGCCACATGGTCCCCAAGGCTGCATTGCACGTGATAGGCTGGGTAGTAAAGTGCAGCCACACTGTCCCCTGCCCTGAATTTACCCATAAACAAGCACTGCAGTTACTGGGCTTCGGTTCATTAGTTCCCTCATTTTATTCTAAATCAGAACACAGTGTTCTACCTTGTTAAATGGGGGGAAGCAACAGAACACTTGGAGAATTTTCTTCCATCTGCTTATGACTACAATTACTCTTGTTGTCATTTCTCTCATTTTCTCAGGACATCCAAGTAATGCTGGCTTCACTCTGGAATCAGTTTGTACTCATTACTTCCTTGGTTTTATTCCAACAAACTTGTACTTGCTCCTAATGACCACTCCTATCTATTGAAAGGAAGTCAAAATGGTACTTGAGATGATTTCCTCAAATGTTACGCTTTCTCCAGATCTTGATTTTCCTTAAGTCTTTAACAAAACCACTTCCCAATTAACATTTGGAGGATTTTAAACCAAGTTTCTCTTCATAGAGATTCCTCTATAAGCCAGGAATAAGGCAAGCACATCTTTTATTAACATCCTTTATTTTTCTTATGATCTATAATTCTTTTAACAAACTTTTTTCAAGGGCTGCTCACAAGGTCAAAAGTGGCTCAATTAAATGGATGCTGCTTCCTGCACACCTCAGCATAGGAAACCATATTTCCTTAGGAGCAGCAATCTGCTAAAGCTGTCACCTCTTAAGTGTCCTCCCCACAAAAACAACCCTTTAAATGTGTATTGCAATGTCTGCATGTAGTGTACACATAATTTTCATGTAACTTTTGTGAGTCCTCTGGTTTTTAAATTAATTTCTGTCATTATATTGATTATAGTATGTTGAATTTAATGCACTGGCTCCTCTATTTCTGTGTGCTGGGAAAGAAAGGGCAACAGATAGAGACATGAAGCCTGCCAGTCTGACCGGAGGACTGTCTTTCTCTCCATTTCATCCTAGTCTTCTGAGCAGTGCAGGGCAGACACAATCACAGGACTCCACCTAATTCTGCTTCCAGGTAGAATCCAGACTATATTGTTCTGCTGCATGACTTTCATTTCTTCTTGCCAGGGCTCCAGCAGTAGAGCCTCTGACCCCATTCACAAACCACCTAACACCTGTGTGGACTGGCCAGGCACACACTCTAAGTCCCCACAGCAGGTTCAGGAATGAGCAGAGTGAATACTAAAGCCTGGTTTTGAAGAGAGACATATATAACTAAAGAATACAATAACATGATGGAATGTGGGGCAGAAGAAGGGCTAGTCTCACCCAGTCTGAGATGGCAAATAGGCACCCACAGTTTCAAACTGTCTCTGAGTCACAGCCCTGCATTGTGACCATGGAGGATGGGGTGCTGTGTGAGGTCCTTGCTGTACTTGTAGATTATTCACTCTCTGGCTAGGAATCAGTGACATCCCATCCACAGTGACAGAGGAGGGTCACACGTCTCTCCCATCAGCCGCTCCTCTCTCTGTGTGTGAAGAGCCCATTCACCTCGGCTGGCACCAGTCCTCAGAAGCTCCACCAAAGGCGCCCAGGACCAAGGGTGAAGAGGAAATAGAAGAAAGGATGCTGTTCGCATCCACAGAGCTCAAGAAGACATGCTAGGGGAAGGGAAGGATATCATGGCCTGTGCTGCTCTGCTCTGGGCACCGAATAAAATCTAAATCATTTCCCAGTTTTCCTTGAATAGGTGGGGTCTGATTTTGCCCCACTTTCCACTCTGGTCCAGAAGAAGGGGAATACAGCAACCTCCACTATTCCCTCCAGGGTGCTTGCCTCCTAGAGGCTCCTCTGCTGCCAGTTCTGCCTTCAGCCATGCCCAGACACCCTCTGTGCACAGAGCAAGATGTTTTGAGCTTGGCCACTCTTGTCTGTACCCTGACCGTGTTCTTCCCTGGCCTCTGGAGTGAGAAAGTGAACATGGAGGACATGGTTCGCAAGCCCCCGTGGGTCTGACATGCCACCCTGCTGCTCCTGCAAGCCCCTCTCATGTTAGTTGTGCTCCTGCTAGAAGCCTTGCCAGGCTCTCTGAGTGCTTGTTGTTATGACCAGTGGTGCATCCTCTGCCCCTTTGCACCCATCTGGAGCCATGGAGATGATGCCAGTTCTCAGACTGACTTCCAGCCTCCAGTTCCCAGACTTCAGAGCTGCCCAGCCAGTCTTTCACTGGTCCCTGAGTGTGTCCTCCCACAGGAACTACACTTTCATCACATCATGGCCTCAGCCCTTCCTCAGCAACTGATCAAGCCTGATAAAGGAGCAACCTGCAAAGACCCCACTTCATCCTCTTCCCTCCTTCCTGGCCCTTCTTGCCCATCTAAGTATGTGAGGATCCTTCCATTTCCAAACACAAAGGCTTCTCTCCTGGACCTGAGCTTGGTCTAGCTCTGTGCTCTCCTCCTCTTCTTCTCTTTAGCAGGCTCTGGCCTGACCCCAGTGCTCTCCATCCCCTACTCCTTGCCCACTGTGGTTTCCCCAGTCCCTGTTCCCTCAGGACTGTCTCAATGTCCTGGTTCAGATGTTGGTGGGCTTGGCCACAATCGTCACTTCCATTTTTGAACTGTTTTGGCACCGTGCCACCTGTTTGGCCTCTGTTTTGCAGTAGTGGGGATCGAGCTCAGGGCATAGTGCATGTTAGGGAACCGTATTCACAGCCCTCTTTTGTGTTTATCCCAGGCTGGCCTCAGGTTGCCAATCATCCTGCCTCAGTCTCCCAAATAGTTGGGATTACAAGCATGCGCCAGCATGCCTGGCCTGTTTTGCCTTTGGTCTGGCTTCCATCTGCTGCCTCTGTTCATACGTCAGGGTCACTCCTGCTGCCTGATCCTGAAGGCCATGGCCCCGGGGCCCTTCCTATGCCCTCTCCTTCCCACTCAGGCTCACTCTGAGGTCTCTCTGTCCCTCCCAGGGTGGTATCCAGGCCTGTCCCTGTCTTTTTCAGTCTCAGGCACCACAAACACTCATTTCATGCAAGTTGGATGCAGGGTACCACCTGCTTCTGCACCAGCTCCCATCATCTGCCACCAAGTCCTGTCAGCTCTGTGCCTGAACACCCTCTGAGTCCCTCTTCTCTGTTGGCTTCATTTGTTAATGGCTTTATTGTCACTGATTTCAGAGAATCTCATCCTGGCTGTTGTCACTTTTACTATTTTTTGCTCCACTCCTGCCTTCTGGCAGACTCTCCAGCTCAGAAAATCTAAAGCACTGATCTATATCTCTCCTGCTGTCACCTAAAATTTGTGAGTTTCCTCTTCTCATATCCAGGTAAAAACTTCAGCATAGCATAAACTCCCATCCCCACTCCAATTTGACCCCATCCACCTCCCCATCGTCCGCCCATCCACCTCCCCATCGTCCGCCCATCCACCTCAGGGGCACCCAGCTGCCCCCAGATGTGTACAGTTGCCACAAGAACCAGCTCCTTTCCTCTGCTACTATTTGACACTTCTTTCTGAAATTTTCACCTTCATTTCTATGCCAGACACACATATTGCTGGTTTTCAGAGCCACACAGGTGACCAAGGCTTCTAGAGAAGCATCGCCTCCCTCCCTCCCTCTCCAGCCCCCTTCCTTAGGCTCTTTGGCTTCCTGTCCTCAGAGGCAGTCTTTTCAGCTGCTTCTTGGCAGCTCACCTTCTTAGCAGAGAAAGCTTCAATTGCCAATTCTTTTTGTTTTTGTGCTTGTTAATTTCCTTCTGGAGAAAAAAGAGAATTTTTCTCTCTTATTCTCTCCACTTTTCTTGCCTCATATACACACATTGTTTTCTCCCAACTTCTTGAAGTTGTTAAATCATTACCTTGTTAAACCATTGCCTTTGTGTTTATATCATTGTGGTTATGAAAATATTATTCACAGCTGAGCCATGTGGTGCATTCTGCTCATATTTGCTTTCTTAGTAGGAGGCACAGCCAGAAAGATTATAGCTGTTAGAATAGAAAGTCCTTCTGCAAGGTGGACAAGGCAAGGGACCCCACCAGATCACGTGGCTGGAGCACAGTCATCTAGGAGAAGCAGCCAACATGAAACCTAAGATAAAGGCCACAGAATGTTAGAAAGCAGAATACTCCAAATATAGCAAAGAATGTGGAAACTCCTTACCAAGGAACACGACGGGAGCAGAAAAATGAAAAAGTTCTAAGAAGAGGCTTCAGGGATAAGGTTCCTGGATAACCTGACTGGACAGGATTCCTGTTAAGGGCAGGGCAGGGAGCTCAGCTACTACGGGTGGGACCAGCAAGTGGACCAAGCATCAGATGTGGTCAGACTGAGGCAGGAGGTTGTCCCCTGCAAGATCTGGCCGAATTCTTGCTAAAACAGGATGAAGTGGGCCAAGGACAAGGGCCAAAGTCAAGAAGAAGACTCAGAGGAGGCTGGCTCCCATCTGGTCAAAGGAGAGACCCCCAGCAGTGGGGATTTGGACAAGTTCCTCAAGCTCCAGGGACCTTAGATTGTGAAGGAGAGCTTCTGCTGCTTTGGCCTGGGGTCGTTTCCAGCTGTCATTCACAGCTTCCAGGACAGCGCTATTTCCCAGGGCACTGCCCCAGGGACAGGTGTCCATACCTCAAGCTTGAGGGTAAGAGATGTGAGGCAGTTGCCCATTGTTTAGTTTAGCTCCCTTTTAGCCATGATATCAGCACTTTGGATAGTTTGGCACCTTTTCATTCTAGGTGGATGTGTTTCGGCCAAATTTAGATTTAAAAGAAAAAGAATGAGAACTTTAGTGGGTTCTGTTTTTGTTTTGGAGTTTCCAGATCTGTTGCTGAAGACAGAATCATGTCACTGCCCCAGTGACAACCAGAGAAAGGAGACTCCCCAGGAGATCAAGTGGGAAAGGGGTTTGGTCTGTAGTTGGGGAGGATCCATGGTGTCACAAAACAGATTACAGAGCTTGAACACTAGTTTCACTGCTATGGAAAGAAATATCTGTCAGACATGGTGCAAATTATGAGTAGGAAGTTGCTTTTCTGTAGAAGGAGGAAACTGAACTTCAGAGCAAGTCTTGAGCATAAATATATCTGGGAAGGCCATGATGTTCTTTTCTCTCTTCTCGTGGAACTTATTTAAAGTTGAAAAAGGGATTGTATCCAGCTTTCCAGAAGGAAGTTGGACAGGTTAAGAAGTATTTGGAAGTCAAGTGTAAGTGGCACTGTAGTCCGAGCACTTTGGGAGGCTGAGACAGAAGGACCCCAAGCTCAAGCCCAGCCTCAGCAAATTAGCAACTTAGTGAGACCCTGTTCCAAAATAAAAAAAGGACAAAGGGTGCAGCTCAGATCAAAGACCCTGCATTCAATCCCCAATATTGTCCCCTGGAAAAAGTATTTGGGATGACATTAGATGATCATGTTCTTATGTTTGATCAAGATTATTATTTAAATCCTTCAAAAAATTTTTAAATAGTAATGAAAGGAAAATATTAATCTTCTTTAAGACTAAAGTCCACCCTTGTGATCTCCTTATTTGACTGATATTTGTACCTCAAGGGCTTCCATTGTGCTTCCAAAATTATTTCATTTTTATAGTGCTAGGGATTGAACTCAGGACCTCACCAGTGAACTACACCCCCAGCCCGACATAATTTTATGTACAGAGAATGCACCCATTTTGTAAACACCTTGACCTTCTTTGCTTTGTATTGAATGCCCTTCTTTTCAGCACTTTTCAGCACTATAACTTCTTTTCAGATATATAATTACCGGTAACTATCATTACAAAGGTGTTGGAAGTAGAAAAAAGATCTTCTCTTGCAACAGAAACTATGAACATATTTTAAAATATAACCAATAATACTTTCTCCTGACTGTAAACAATGTAGGTACACAAGTTGGAACAAGTGGGATGACAGAAAGATGGCCCAGGAAGATGGCCTTCACAAGTTGGAGATAAACACATCAGTGTTGCCTCATTTTCTTCCAGCTTTTTAAAAATTAAGTAATCATTATGCTGTCTTTGATAATCTTTTTATTGTGTCCTGAGCATGTTCCCTTTTTCTTAAAAAATCCTAGCACCCATCTACCCCTGAACCCTGAGGTCTAATGGATCCTAGGGCAAATGCTCTACCACTGAGCCACACCCCCAACTCCTTAATAAACATTTTAAAAATATGTAGAATTGTCAGGTGGATCACGTAATTTGCTCAAATCAATAATGCTGTCCCTATCGATGGTTTTCAGCCTTTTGTTTTTGTAAATAGGACTGTGTTGAACAGCTTTGCTACAATCCTTATTTGTTCATGAATAATTGGAGCAAGAGATGGGAAGGCAGACCTGTTTCTCTGGTTGGCGGATGAGGGTGTGGCCCCATGTCTGGTGCAGGGAGCTGCTGACAATAGTGACAGCCAGGTAGGGCTGGGGCAGGAGGGAGCTGGTGAAAGCACTGTCAGTTCGGGGGTGCAAAATGAATATTTCATTTGTTTATTTGTTTAGTTTTTCTTTCTGGAAGAAAAAAGAAGTCCAGTAAGAGAAAACCCTAATATAGCTTTGGGCTGATTTTTTTAAAGGGATAAACATCTCAGTTTTGAGAAGGAAAAATCAATTTTTCCCTTCTGCAAATTGTTTCTTATGCAATTGATGGTAGATAGCAGGTTTTGGTGGTGTGGCTTGTGGACTCTAAAGACTGAACTCTAGCAACTGTACTTTCATGGTAAGATTTTAAATGTCAAGACAAGTTCCAGTGAGGTGGTACTTTGTAAACCCATGACACTGATGTCTGCCTTGAGACCATCTTATCAGACAAAAAAGACTTCACAGTGTGATGGAAGAAAAATCATTTTTTAAAAAAATGGGAGTAGGGGTTGTAGAGCACACAGTCTTGAGTTCCAATCCCCTAATTAGCTGGGTGAATTTGTATATTGGATCCTAATCCCCAGTGTGGTGGTATTTAGAGATGAGTAGGGAGGTGATTAGACCTAGTGTTCTTATAAAATGTTCCAGAGATGTGCACATACCAACTGCCCGTGATGAACGTAAACATTATGTACTGCAAACATCTGCTACTAAGATAAACTAATTAATTAAAGAAAAGCTTTCAGACAGCAGCTTTGCCCCTTTTGATCTTGTGAGAACACAATGAGAAGGTGCCATCTATGCAGGAGAAAGTGGGCTCCCACCAAACCATGAATTTTCTGGCACCGTGATCTCAGTCACCCCAGTCTCCAGAATGATGAGAAGTGAATTTCTGTTGTTTATTAGCTCCCCATCCTATCATAATTTGTCATAGGAGCCTGAGTAGCCTAAATTAACCTCCTACTGAATTTAGCAATGTGGTTTAAGTAGCTGGCACAATCTGCCCTCTGTCAGTGTATGCTGCTGTATCACATCTACCCTGAATACCACGCATATGGCAATAGCCTCTGTCCACTGCATCTCTGCATGTGGATCTCTAATACATACCACAAACTCATCTTGCCCTAAGATGGTTTTGTAGCACAAGCTATCTTTCTCATGGCAAAAACATCACCATTACCTACCCACTCACTTGTTATACTTTCAAAAACAAAAATAAATTTTCAAACATCCTATAGTACATCATCCCTGACTGATAGCTGTTGGTTTGGTCAGACTGACTTTCTTCCTGCCAAAATCCTAGTAATTATTTGTGAACCCTCTGTTCCTCACCACTCCACACAGCCAATTCAGGTCTTGCAGCCCTGTCCCAAACCACTCATGTCTGTCCATCTGCACCACTGTTCAACTACATTATCTTCTGCTGGTACTCACACCTTCTATTTTTCACCAGGACCACTTGGCAATATCAAAGATCATGCCAGGCTCCTGCAAAGTTTCCAGTGGGCTAACATCATTTTAGAATAAAGCTCACCCTCCTCATAAGGGCCTCTGTGTTCCTAAGTCATCTGCCAATCTCTCTGCTCATAGGCTTTTTCACTCTCCTCTTATACTCTCAGGCCCACTAGTGATGCTCAGGTCCAGATCAATTCTGTTCTGGGAAGCTGTCCTGGGCACTGGAGGATGTGTGGCACCATCTCTAGCCCCTTTTCGCTACCACCTTCCTATATTTTCAACAACAAAAATACCTCCAGACATTGCTAAATACCATCTGCAATGCAACATCATCCCTGACTGACAGCTGTTGGTCTGGCCAAACAGGGTTCCTTCCTGCTGAACGAGCCAAACTTCTGTCCTGTTTAGGCCCATGAGGTTACACTTTCCTCACCAGATGCTCTCATTTGGATCATCTCCTGCCTGCCTCTTCTCTGTTCTGACCTGGGCTCTGGCACCACCTTGGAAGGGTTCTCTTTGACTGTGCTAACAAAGGTGCACCTTCCTCATCACCCCATTTTGCACCACTACATTTTTTTTTTTTTTTGGTACTGGGGATATCGAACTCAGGCCCTCACTCTTGCCAGGCAGACACTTATGCCACTGAGCCCAACGCTACTTTTGAATTTCTACACATCCTCTAGCAGCATCCAAAGTGATCTGTTTACCTGTTTGCTCACTGTCTCACCTACTAGGTTGTTTCCCCCATTATGAGAGTCTTGTTTCTCTGAAGCATCCCTAAAATGACAGTAACAAACAACAAATGTAGAATGGACATATAAATAGCTCCCTCTCCTTTACTGAGATTCTTGGCAAGTCAGGGACCTGGGACACCAGGGGATTACAAATGATGGAATAATTCCAGGACATGAGTGCATGGATGTACCACATAGCACCATTTCTGGCAGTGATGGAGAATGTGTAGAATGGTAGCTTGAGACAGTACTGCCTCATGACCTCATTGCCATCTTGGCTTGTGTAAATATACTCTGCCAGGATACAACAACAAATTCACCAAATGACACATTTCTCAGAATGAACCCTGTCCCTCAACTGTATTGAGAAAGCCTCTGGGACAGGGTAGAGGATGTTTCATTGACTTTGGGATCATCCTAGCCTTAGTCTTCCTAGTCTGATGAGCTACTTGCCAGTCGGCCCAGGTGAAGACCCAGGCTTCTGACAGCAGGTTCCACATGGCCATCTTGGCTGTGGCAGATGGGTCATTTCTGGAACAGCCCAAGCAGACATACAGGGAACCAAGTACAGTCTGGTCTTGGAGAGGTGACTGATTGGGAGGAGGTGAGAAATGTCTCCTCAGGAAGGGGACAACCTGCTGGGAGTCAAGTTATGGCAGGTGGGGATTCTTTTCCCTCCAAGGTTCTGGCCTCACAGCCCCCTGTCTCCAAGGCCTTGTGATGTAGTTCTGTGTGGCCTCAAACCAAAACTCTTGAATCTTTTCTTTGCAAATACCAAGGCAGTTCTGTCTCTTTTTTCCAACCATTCTGAGGGTGCTGATGCAATGAGTCACTCTTCTCATTGTCTCCTCTGCTCGAGCTCTTGGCAGGCTTCCTTGTAGAAATAAAATCCTTTGCAAGATTAACACTAACCACAAAGGATATGTTTTTCCACTGTTATTTTTTACATCTCATCTTTCAATCTCAATGGATTTGGCTTGTTGCAAACACAATATATTACAATTAAATACAGAGGCAGGAGTTGAGGGGAAAAGGCAGTATTGATAGAATTTATGTCAAATACTGAAGATTGCAACATAAAAATGAATCATGTTATTATTTCCTGGACGTGTGCAGCTGCTCATAGCAGCAAGCTCCCAGCAAGCACAAGCATGTGTCCATAAGCACATAACACATGCCCTGTGGACTTGAGCTAAGCATTCAGGATGCTTTGTGGCTTTTGTCCCTGAGGGGTAGGGAGGTGGGGATTTAAGCAATTGCCTGTGGTTTTCACTCCATAGCTTCCACGTGTGGCCAAGGCTGGGATATCCGGTGTCTGTAGACTCATGAGAATTTGTCATTTTTATGGCTCTTCGTCAGCCTCCAGTGTCAGGGGCTGCTCTGACTCCAGTGGCTCTTCTACCTGCAAAGATCTTGAGGACAATGCTGAAGAAATACATTAGAAAAGAAATTGGAGAATTATTGCTTAAAAGCAAAACTCCAAATTATTTTACTAAAGATTTACTGAATTGTCTTGTGTGTACACACACAAACACACACACACACACACCACAGTACTTGGCTAAAAGTACTAAGAGTTTTGAAATCTTGGTGGAATATACTTGATTATGAACACAGCTTGCTGTTTCAAAGGTGTGCCAGGTCCTCTGAACTGTCAGCTCAACTGGATTAATAGATCAGAGTGATGACCAGATCATGGGGGCGCTGTATTTGGTGGTTAATGCACTGGTTCGTGGCACAGAATGTGCTGGTAGGAGGCAGGGCTTGGTTGGAGGAAGTGGGTCACTTGGGGACATGCCTGTGGAGGATGTCTCTTTCCCTGACATTGTTCCCTTGGGTTGTTTCCAGGCTGTCAAAAGGTGAGCAGCTTTGCTCTGCCACACCTTCTCCCATGATGTTTCTGCCAGGCAACCACGGGCTGAAACCACATGCCCCATATAAATCTCTCCTCCTTTAAGTCAGCAGTGTCAGGTATTTTATCCCAGCAATGGGAAAGTTAAACAGTACAAGAGACTAAGCCTTGAAAATTCATTTTTGGGGCTGGCACCAGTACAAAATCCATTTCTAACACATAAATGTAAAGAATGTTTTGCTATAGGAGAACCATGAAGCAAGGCTGAGTGTACATGTGTTGACTGAAAGGCAGAGTCTTCTGTCTGACCCTATAAAGCTCTTACCTCCCCAGGTAACCAATGCACACCATATCACATTCCCCACTCTGTCCTATACTTCCTGCAACATGCACCCATCTAGTCACTATTGTCTGCATGTGTGTGACTATTTTTATAAAGCAATTCGTGATACAGAATATGGGTACATCCCCTCTGCTGCAGTCTTGGCTATGCATGGCTTGGCTTTCCCACACCCATAGCTAAGGCTTCCTCTTGCCTTGGTTTCCGAGAGCCACTGTAATAATAGTAGCACGCAGTGTGTGGTTTTAAGCAGCTGGAATTTATTCTCTCACACTTCTGGAGTCTACAAATAGAAAAGCAGCAATGTCCCCTGTGCCTCTAGGAGAGCCCTTCTTTGTTCCTGGTGTTTGTCGCAGTCCTTGAGGTTCCTTGGCTTGTAAATGCCTCACTCCCATCTCTGCCTTTGTCATCCCATGGCCTTCCTCCCTGTAAATTTCCTCTTCCTACAAGGATGTCAGTTACATTGGCTTCAGGGTGCACCCAACCCAGGATGACCATGTCTTATCTGCAATGAACCTATTCTTGCATGAGGTCATGTTCACAGGGTCTGGATGGACATCAGTTTTGGGGGACACTATTCATCTCAGTCCAACTTTTCAAACTTGTATGGTCTGGTAATGTCCTACATTGCATTATTTTTTTCTTTCAGCAAATAAATTTTTAATTCTGGCAAGAAAACCTGGAAAATATAGAAAAAGTTAAGTTAAAAAATGAATGACTAAAACTATAATATGTAATCCACCCAAGGGTACTCTTAACTTGCCTTGTGTCATTAACACACATAACCCCAACTCCAGAAGAGGCCACTGCATCTGACATGAAGCACAGGGGAGGCCACACAGAAGTACAGGAGAAGCAGGCCCTGGTGAGGGAAGTGGACGAGGAGGCCTGAGCCCAGCTGGGAGGAAAACATTTCGCTGTTGAGACTCATGGGGTTGGACTGACTCCCAAAGAGGATAAACTATGAACCTTCGTCATGGGAGACACAGTCCCTCCAAATCAGGCAGACAGGTGGTTGTGGTGGTGGGATGTCTGCCAGCTGTGGTTTTGGAGGAGCCACCATTATAGGGAGAGTTGCTCTTTGGGTCAAACTTCTGTCCTGCAGGTTAGAGACAGAGATAGAGACAGAGAGATATAGATATGTAGATATAGATATATAGATAAAGATATATATATATATATATATATATATATATATATATATAGTTGTGAAAGAGAAGTCCATGATCAAGATGCTGCCTAATTGGTGAGGAGGCCTCTGCCAGGTCTGTCTTTTGGCTTCTGGTGGTTGCTAGCAATCTTTGGTTCTCTTTGGCAGAGATAATCCCAATCTCTGCCTTTCTCTTTAAATGGCATGGTCCCTGTGTCCAAGTTTCCTTTAAAAAAAAAAAAAAAAGAAAGAAAGATATCACTTACACTGTGTTAGGGACCCATCCTATTCCACTGTGACCTCATCTGTCCAACTAATTAACCCACAGCAAGCCTGTTTCTAGAAAGGTCACATTCTGAGGCCATAAGGTTTAGACCTTGAACCTAGGAATTTGATGGGAGATGAAATTCATTCCATAGCAAGCCCTCTATAAGGCACTCCCATGACAGTACCTGATTAGTCTCAGAAATAATTAGTCTCAGAAACGGAACTTTGTGGGGAACTAAAAGGTCGAGGCATTGTAGTGACTTAACTGTACACTTGAATTGGGATTTCTGAGTTGGTTAGTTACATTTTAGGGGCTTATCTGGAACTAGTTTGCATCATGAACTGACAGATGCTCCCAGAACCTATGCTGACTTGTTTGTGTGTCAGTGACTATGACACATCAAAACCATGGGGCTTGGGAACCAACATCCACTGGTAGGCAATTCCTGAGGTCAGAGAGGAAATTGGAAGCAAGTGGCCTGACCAGTAGTTCTAATTCCCACCAAAAGGAAGAAGCACTGGCAGGGAAAAAGCTCTTGAAGAGGAATGGAGTAGTCTGCTGAGCCATGAGGACATTGCTCCATGGTCTCCAAGGAGATGCTAGGACCTTGCAGGGGCTAAATTTCCAGTGACTGAGCCTTTCTTCCAGGAGGTCAGGATGTGCCAGAGCTCTTCCAGACCCTGGGGCCTCGGCATGGTCTCCATAATCTGTTCATCTCATTAATATATATAGCACTCCCGTGACAATACTTGATGAGTCTCAGAAATGACTGCAAGGAACTTTGTAGGGAAGAAGGGAGAAGGTTTCCTGGTTTTAGAAAGAACCTGGGTGAACAAAAATTGAAAGTCCTGGGTCAGCACATGCAGCCAACAGCCAAGAGGAGCAGGAGAGTAAGGCCCTGTGGGCAAAAGGGAAGGAGGCTGAAGCCCAGCTCTTCAGGTCCTCGGGTTTAAACCAAAACCCCTCAGAGTTTCTGGGGACATCCAAGGACCAGACAGTTCAAGCAGTGAGAGTGAGGGAAAAGGTATGTGACCCTTAGTGTCGTCAGCAGAGACCCTACCCTGGAAGGGTAAGATAGGCAGAAGAGCCACAGACAGGAGTGGAGTCTGAGGCTCTGGAATCAAAGTACAGCCTCGGCTGGAGCTCTTTCCTTGGTAATAGGGGCAGGGTTGTGAGCTGACTGGGACCAGGTCAGTGGGGAAAAAGGAGCTGGAGGAAGGGACTCAGGAGAGAAAGATTCCCTCTGAGAAATGAAGGACAGGCAGTTCTCTACAGCACTGAGGGACAGCAAGGGTTGGAACTGCTTCTGGGGGCCTGAAGGGGTGCAGGCTGCCGATGGCTTTTCAGGGCTGCCGGTGAGCCAGGAGGGGCCTTTTCTGAAGCCCTGGCACCAAGCCCTTTCCTGGGTGTTCTCTACGTGTCCCCAGCTGCTCTCTGAGTGGCTGGTGTGGAAATCGCAGCTGTCCAAGAACAAGAGGAGAAAACCAATGGCTCTTTTTAAAACTCTGAGTAAATAATGGACTCAAGGACCCGATTTAACACTAAACTGAAAACCAGGACACTCATTATTCACAGAAGAACAAGTTCTGACACACTCATTCACCTCTGGAGCCTCAGTAGCTGAGAGGACAGATTTGGGAGCTGTACTGGCCATGAGCTGAGGCCCTGTCACAGGTAACCAAGCCACTTCCTCTCAGAATGCCTGTGTCTCAAGATGAAGGTAGTGACACTAACATCAGCCAAAGAATGACATCGACCCAGAGGCGCACCAAGGAAGGTCACCGGGAGGACGAACATTGGTTCCTGGGCAGAGACCAGGGACACTTTTCCAAGACACAACAGACAGCCTTGTGAAGGACTGGGGTGGCTTGGGGGTGAGCCAAGCCTGAGATGAGCTCGCTTCTGTGGTGGGTGATCCCCCACCCTACCAAGAGGGCAACCTGACCAGCACTCTACTTGCTCAGGAATGGGAGGGCAGGGTTCCCAGCAGTGTGTCTTCCTTATAGGGAAAACTACTTAACCTTTCTGCCACAGTTGGTGAGAAGATGTTGGATGCCCTCACAGGCTTGCCAGAAGTCAATCTATCAGAAACTCAGTGCCCCCAAAAGCATAGCCCTCCCCCCTCAACGTCCTGCCACCTTCAGTTTTTCCTCTATACTCTCCTTCTTTCAGGTTTGATTTCCTACTCACTTAAGTCAAGTTTCAGAGTAGAAATGATCCAAAATTGCACAGTTGGCTTGAATTTATTTGTCGGAAAGCACCAAGGTTCTTACTCAATTTAAAAGGTTCTTAACCCAATTCAAAATTAAAGGCATCTTATTAAATTGAGGTGACAATATGTGTATAGTGCCCTGCCTTCGTGAAGCACATACCTTTGTATCATCTTACCAAATCATCCAACTCTGAAGACAGGTGCAAATAGTTTTAAAAGCTCTCCTGCAATATTGGATGCCTATGGCTTCTTTTTCTAGATCACTGTGCAATGAGAATTTTGGTTCATTTGAAACTTCTGAGGACAGGTGTGATAAGAATTCACCCTTACATCACAGATTGCTGAACCCACGAATGATGCCTAGGAGACGGTGTTTGTAGTTGACCTGGGCCTGGCATGGTCATTTGGTGTCCTCCCCATTTCACTGTTGTCTGGCTTCTTTAGGAGCTGATCTCTCTAGGGTTTTCTTTTCTGCAGAGCCTGTGTGATACCAGATCCTGGTGAATCAGACTGTATAACAGAAGCCTACAAAATCACCCATCCCCCATTTGTGTTGGCACCTGCTCCAGTTTTGCCACCACCTTCTGACTCAGTACATGGCCTGTATCACCATGGCCATGGTGTGGACTCCATGCTAGAGAACACTGGAGGCTTCTCAGGAACTAGCTGCATGCTGACTGGTATAAGTTTTAGGGACCTTCCTTTCATGGCTCTCTTCCTGTGCACACAGCACTCCTGGCATTTACACAACTGGGATTGAATCATCAAAACACCCCACTCTAAGAAGCCCATGTATTTTTTAAATTTTATTTTATGGAGAATAAAACAAAAGACAACAGAATAAAGCAGATCAGAACAGAACAATGCAAGCAACACAGCACTTCACAAGACAATTAGATATCAACAGTAGCTACCATAATGTCTCTGTCTTTGAAATAGTTGAGCATAGCTTCGCACACAAAAATATCAAACATAACAAAATAGAATAAAAGCATTCAAGAGAATGAAGCTATTATATGGCATTCTGAACCAAATAACAGAAGATGAACAATGGCTACTATAATATCTCATTTTCCATAAAAAATTTGTTTATACTATCATACATATTAAAATCCAATAAGATACAACATGATAGGACCAATGGTAACAGAAGAAAAATTATGGTAGGATTTCAAAGCAAGATGATATTAAATCAGCAATGGCTGCCATAAGGTCTTGTTTTCTTCAAAGTAGCTTTTCATACCATCACACATAATAAGGTCAAACAAAACAGAATAAAACCATTCCAACAACGAATGAAAACATTGTAAGATTTCAAAGCAATATAATGGGGAACCATGATTACCATAGAATCTTATGTACTCTTTACCATTTCTTACACTAGGGAGACTATATGGTATTTATACATGTGAGTTTAATTTATTTTGCTTCTGAGTGTTGTCTCAAGTTGCATCCACTTATTTATAAATATCTCAATGTGATCATTTTTTATAGCTGAGTAGTACTCCATTGTATATAAGTACCACAATTTTTTTATCCATTCCTCAGCTGATGGGCACTTAGGTTGTTTCCAAGATCTGGCTATTACAAGTTGTACTGCTATAAACAGGGGTGCACATATATCACTGTGGTATGATGTTTTCAGTTCTTCTAGGAATATGCCTAGGAGTGGAATAGCTGGGTCAAATGGGACCTCCAGTCCCAGCTTTTTGAGGAATCTCCAGACTGACCTCCACAGTGGTTGCACCAGTCTACACTCCCACCAACAGTGCAGAAGAGTTCCTTTTCCCCCACAGCCTGCCCAGCATTTGTTGTTGGTAGTTTTGTTGATCCTGGCCATTCTTTCTGGAGTGAGATGGAATCTCAGTGTGGCTTTAATTTGCATTTCTCTAATGATCATTGATGATGAACTTTTTTTCATGTATTTATTTGCCATTTGTATTTCTTCATCTGAGAACTGTGTGTTCATCTCGGATGCCCATTTTTGGATTGGGTCTTTGAATTTCAGGGGTCTGATTTTTTTTTTTTAATTCTTTATAAGTTCTAGACATAGGTCCTTTGTCTGAGGGACTGTTCACTAAGATTTTTTCTCAGTTTGTGGGTTTTCTTTTCACTATGCTGGAGATTTCTTTCGACATGCAGAAACTCTTTAATAAGACATGATCCCAGTTATTGATTCTGGGAAGTATTTCCTGTGCAGTTTGGTTCTTGTTCATGAATTTTCTACCTACCCCTATGTCTTCAAGATTTTTATCTACTTTGTCTTCCAACAGATTTAGTGTTTCTGTTTTAATATTTAGATCTTTGATCCATTTAGATTTTAGTTTAGTACATGGTGATAGGCATGGGTCTAGTTTTAGTTTTTGGCATATGGATAGCCAGTTTTTCTAGCACCATTTATTAAAGAGACTATTGTTCTTCCAGTGAACATGTTTGGCCCCTTTATCAAAGATAAGGTGGTTGAGTGTGTTCGTAGTTGTGGTTGTATCTTCTAGTCTATTCCATTGATATTCAGATATGTTTTTATTCCAGTACCATGTTGATTTTATTACAGTAACTTTGTAGTATAACTTCAAGTCAGGGATTGTGATGTCTCCTGTCTTGCCTTTGCTGCTTAGAATTAATTGCCTTTGCTATTCTAGGTCTCTTCTGGTTCCAGATGAATTTTAGAAGTGATTTCTCTAGATCTATGAGATATGTCAGTAGTATTTTTATTGGGATTGCATTGAATTTGTATAGCAATTTTGGGAGAATGGCCATTTTCACAGTATTTATTCTTCCTATCCATGAACAAGGGATGTCTTTCCATTTTCTGAGGTCCTCTTCGATTTCTTTTTTCAGGGTATTATAATTTTCCCTGTATAACTCTTTTACTTCTTTCATTAGATTAATTCCTACATATTTCATTTTTTTGGATGCTAGTGTGAAGGGTGTGGCTTCTCTTATTTCTTTCTCAGTGATTTTGTTGTTAGTGTATAGGAATGCTATTGATTTTTGAGTATCAACTTTGTATCCAGCTACATTGCTGAACTTATTTATTATATCTAGGAATTTTTGAATGGTGTTTTGGGGGTCTTAGATGTAGAGTGTCATGTCATCTGCAAATAATGATAGTTTAATTTCCTCTTTTCCTATCTTTACTCCTTTTATTTTTCTCTCTTGTCTAATTGCTCTGGCTAGTATTTCCAATACTACATTGAATAGGAGTGGTGATAAGGGACATCCTTGTCTTGTGCCTGATTTTAAGGTAAAGGCTTTCAGTTTTTGGCCATTTAATATGACGCTGGTGCCCACGGGCTTGAGTGGACTGCGCCCAGTGACCTTCATTCAACCAGGGCAGCCAGGCCTGCCAAAAGGGGAGCCAGGCCCATGCTGCCACCGCGAGGTGAGTGTCAGCTTGCCGGAGCAGGCCCTGGAAAAGTTTGGGACCATCCATCCCAGAAGCTGGGTGTCTGCCCAGCCCCGTAGGACACTGGACTATGCCCTACAGGTTCCGTGGGCTTGAGTAGATCCAGTGACCTCCTTTCAACCAGGGGAACAAGGCCCACTGTGCAAGGGGAGCCAAAGCCACGTGAGTCCCAGTAGCGGAGGGCACGGGAGGTAATTTTCAGCACACCCAGGGAAAGCTTTGGAACACCTCTAGAAACATGGGAATATAGGAAAATGACAAAACCAAAGACCAAAATGCAACCTCAAACCTCTAGCCCATCCCAAGAAAGCCTAGGAGCCATGTACATAGAAGAAAATACTAGCCATACACCTGAAATGCCTGAAATGATATCAACTGAAATAAAGTAGCAAGTACAGGAAGCTATGAGGGAACGCAAATCAGAAATAATCTCCCAGGTAATATGACACTGGCTGTTGGTTTGTTGTCAAAGGTCTTTATCATATTGAGGTAGAGACCATCTATTCCAATTCTCTGTTAGGTTCTCATCAGGAATGGGTGTTGGATCTTATCAAATGCTTTTTCTGCAGCTATAGAAATGATCATGTGATTCTTACTTTTGGCTCTATTGATATGGTAGATTACATTTATTGATTTACGTATGTTGAACCATTCCTGCATACCTGGGATGAATCCCACTTGGTCATGGTGTATAATCTTCTTGATGATTTGCTGCATCCTGTTTGCCAATATTTTATTGAGAAATTTTGCATCTATGTTCATTAGGGAGATTGGCTTGTAGTTCTCTTTCTTAATTGGGTCTTTCTCAGGTTTTGGTACTAGAGTAATTTTGCTTCCAGGAATGACTTAGGGAGAACTTCTTCCCTTTTGATTTCATTGAAGTTTGAGGAGTGTTGGCATTAAGTCTTCTTTGTATTTTTTGTAGAATTTCACAGTGAATCCATCTGGGCCTGGGCTCTGATGGTGGTAAGGACTTAATTACATTTTCAATTTCATTAATAGAAATTGGTTTATGCAGCAGTTTTACATCTTCTTGATCCAGCTTTGGTGGTTAATATGTTTCTAGGAATCTGTCCATTTCTTCTGTGTTACAGAACCTATGAGAATAGAGGTTTTCAAAATAGGTGTTGATGATCTTCTGTATTTCCACAGAGTCAGCAGTGATTTCACCTTTTTCATTCTGTATTGCATGAATTTGAGTCTTTTCTTTCCTTTTTAAAATTAGGTTGGCTAGGGACTTATCAATTTTATTTATTCTTTCAAAGAACCAACTCTTTGATTCATTGTATTATTTTATTAGTCTCTATTGCACTAATTTCTGCTCTGATTCTTATAATTTCCTCCCTTCTTTTGGCTTTGGGCTTGCTCTTTTTTTTCTAAATGTTTGAGGTATAGTATTGTTTATTTGTGTTTGTTCTCTTTTCCTAATGTGGGAACTCAGTGCAATAAATTTACCTCTGAGGACTGCTTTCATTGTATCCCACAGATTCTGATAAGTTGTATTTGTGTTTTTGTTTGCTTGTAGATATTGTTTAATTTCTTCTTTAATTTCCTCTGTGACCCATTGATTGCTCAAGAGTTTATTATTCAATTTCCATGTGTTTGTGGGATTTCTGCAGTTTCTTTTATCATTAATTTCTAGTTTCATGTTGCTATGATCTGATAACATGAATGGGATAATTTCAATTCTTTTGCATTTACTTAAATATGTTCTGTGGGCTAGTATATGGTCTATTTTAGAGAATGTCCCATGTACTGCTGAGAAGAATGTATATTCTGATGTTGTTGGATGGAACACTCTGTATACGTCTATCAAGTCCATTTGTTCACAGGTGTGATTCAGTTCTGTTACTTCTTTGCTGATTTTCTGTCTAATTGATCTGTCCCTTTGTGTCAATGGTGTGTTAAGGTCTCCTGTTATAATTGTGTTATTGCTTATTTGATTTTTAATTTCTGTTAATACCTGCTTTGTATAGCTGGGTCCTCTGGAATTTGGTGCATATATATTTAAGATTGTTATCTCTTCCTCTTGAAGTTTTCCCCTAACTAGTATGTAGTGACCTTCTTTATCTCTTCAGACCATTCTTGGTTTGAAGTTCACATTGTCTGCAAACAGGATAGCTACCTCCACTTTTTTGAGTTCCTGTTGCATGAAGTATTGTTTTCCATCCTTGGACTTTCAGTCTATGAATTTCCTTTGGGGTTAGATGGGTTTCTTATAGACAGCATTTAGTTGGACATTGTTTCTTGATCCATTCTGCCAGTCTGTTTCTTTTAATTGGTGAATTGAGGTCATTTACTTTAATGGTTATGACTGTTATATATTGTTTTATTGTTGACATGTTATCTTTCTGCTGTTGTATCTTTACCTTTTCATTCTGTTTAATTGTCTGTCTCAGTTAGTGGTTTTTTCCTATGTGTATCTAGAATGTCTTTGAGTATTCTTTGCAGGGTTGGTTTGGTGATCATGAAGTTCTTCAGCTGTTCTTTGTCATGAAAGTATCTTATTTCTCCATCCATTTTGAAGGACAGTTTTGCAGGGTATAGCAGTCTGGGTTGGAAGTTGTTTTCCTTTAGGATCTGAAATATTTCACTCCATGCTCTTCTTGACTTCATTGTTTGTACTGAGAAGTCTGCTGTGATTCTGATAGGTTTTCCTTTATAGGTGATCTGTCTTTTCTCTCTAACAGCTGTTAATATTCTGTTCTTATGTTGGATTTCTGGGACGGTGATTATTACATGTCTGGGTGTAGTTTTATTTTGGTTATGGCTGTTTGGAGTTCTAGATGCTTCACTAATCCGTATGTCAGTTTCCATTCTCATGTTTGGGAATTTTTCAGCTATTACTTCTGTAAATAGCCTCTTCATATCATTTGTGTTGTCTCTTTCTGTTTCATTTATCCCTATTAATCTTATGTTGTTTTTCTTTGCATCATCTTGCAACTGTTGAATTGTTATTTCCTGATTCCTTGTTATTTTAAAAAGATCTTTCCTTTCCTGTTCACTAGCTGCAATCTTATCTTCAAGGTCTGAAATTCTATCTTCACTTTCGTTGAGGCAGTTTTGGCAACTTTCAATAAAATTTTTGATTTCCTGTATATTTCTTTGAGTCTGCTTCATATATTCTGTTTGTTTCTTATACTGTTAATTCAGGGATTCTATCTTTTTGCTTTGTTCCTCTAACTTTTTTAGCTGTGTCTTCTTAAGATGCATTCACTATTTCTTTCACTACTTTTATCATTTCTTCTTTTACCTGGGCGATTATTTCTGATTTGAGTTCCTTCATAGCTTCCCGTACTTGCTTCTGTATTTCAGTTGATATCATTCCAGGTATTTCAGATGTATGACTAGTATTTTCTTCTATGTATGTGGCTCCTAGGCTTTCTTGGGATGGGCTGGAGGTTTGAGATTACATTTTGGTCTTTTTGTCATTTTACTATATTTCTGTGCTTCGAGCGATGATCCAAAACTTTCCCTGGGCATGTTGGAAATCACCTCCTGCACCCTTGGCTCCCAGGATGCATGGACCTTGGCTCCCTTAGTTGAATGAAGGTTGCTGGGCATGGTTCACTCAAGGCCGAAAAACCTCTCCAGGCTAGTCCAGTGTCCTAGGGGACTGGGTAGGCACCCAAGCACCAGGAGCGATGCCCCAAACTCTCCCAGGCCAGTGCCAGCAAGCTGGAACTCCCTTCACCACCACGCAGGCCTAACTCCCTTCTCTGCTCGCCTGGTCCCGATTGAATAAAGTTCACTGTGTCCACTCAAGCCTGCAAAACCTCTCCAGACTAGTCCAGTGTCCTAGTGGGCTGGGTGGGCACCCAAGCACCAGCAGTGATGCTCCAAACTTTCCTGGGCCAGCGCCAGTGAGCTAAAACTCACCTCACAGATGCGTGGGCCTAACTCCCCACTTGGCGCCGGCCTGGTTCTCCAAGGAGCCAATGTTAACCTAGTTCTTTTGCCATGATTTCCAATATCTGTGTACTGCCTTCAGCCTATATGTACTGCAGACATGTAATTAACATAACAAATCTGGGGACACTGATGATATTGATCCATGGGTTAAGAGTAGTTCAGTCTGATCAGTACAAAATAAAAGTCATATCAACTTTTCACTGAATAGACTGAATATATACTGGTGATGCAGTTTAGATCTAGTCTACCCCTGTTAAAAATGGTGATTTTTCTAGGAGTGCCATTCCTTCTGAAATGACTAGCTGGAATGCTTGCATGTGGACAAACTCACCCTCATGAATTCTTTGGTTATCCTGCAGTAGATTTAGTTCAGGAAAGGCTTGATATTGTTGGTTTCTTTCCCTTTATTTATCAATTTTCAGAACAACGAATCAATATCCTAGTTCTTTCCACTGGTAACCATTTTTTTTTTTAGTATACTTGTTAATTCATTTTTTAAAATATATTTTATACATTGTATACATTATATGCATTCATTATTCTTTTAAATGCTCAAATTACTTTAACTCAGATCAGTGAGTACTCTTTAAATTTTTGATTCCTGTGACCATTTTTAAATTATCTTGCTATACTTTCTTGTCCTCAAGTCATATTCTACTGAGCATGTGTAGTCAAAATAACACTGCATGTAAAATATACCAAGAGTTACTCTGATTCTGTTTGGTTCCACCAGCTTCTTGATATACATTAGGTTCATTATATATTTCTTTCTAATTCTCTGTCCCTGAAAATTTCATAATTTAAAGTTTAAAAATGCATGATGGTGCCAACCTGTCCTCTTAGCATTCCATCCTGTAGAAATGAAAGCTCCAATGGGTCAGGTTATACATGCAAGGATGTTTATTGCAGTTTTGTGCACAGTGATCAGGAACCAGGAAAAAGGGGCAAGCTGTAAATAATTTTATTTTAAATTTATATAGAGTTATATAGGCAGCTCAAGTTAAAATAATAAACTAGATATATTAATAAAACTAGCTATATCTCAGAAAGTTTAAGTTTTACTTTTGTTATCTCTACCCAGTCACTCCCTCACTTTTTTACTCTTCTACTGTTTCTTTCTGAAAAATAAACTCCAAAGGAAGGATACTATAAAATGGCTCTATACTTTTTCTCTCCTCTGCTGCCCCTCCCTCACCTGGCGATATATCCCAGCGATCTCTCACATCAGTATTTAAGAATCTCCCTTGTTACATTTTTACAGCGGCATACATCTTATGCTATGGAGTATGTATTTCTGGATTTACATAGGAATTTGGTTTGTTTGCTATGTTTTGCAGTCACACATAATGTCACAATGCCTTTCACAAATTTCATTTTGCTTTCCTTGTCCCAGTATCTCTTTAGGATAAATCTTCAGAGGTGGGATTACTGCCTCAAAGAACACATGCAAAGGGAATTTTAAGAGATACTGCAAATCTCTTTCATGAAGCTAGTGTTTGGGATTCTTAATAGCAATGAATCAAAGTGCTCATTCCCTACCCTACAACCTTGCTGCAGAATGCTCACCATATTTATTTGCTTATCTAGTTGTAAGAAATGGTATTGCAAGATGGACATATTGCAAGAAGGACTTTCTAGAGAAAGAGAAGAAAATCACCAGGGTTCCAGGAATAATGGCAGAAAGGCCTCAAAGAAAGGGGCAGACAGTGGTATGAAGGAGAAAAGTAAACAAATAACAACAGAAAAATAACACGGCAGAGATAAGACAGAGAAGATTTGTTATATCACTTTTATTTTGACTGATTTTATTTGAATCTGGTGTGCTTGAGAGTGTCAAGTCTGAGAGTAGGGCCAACTACTCTGAAGATGACAGGATTCAATAGGATACCCATTCTGGTTTGATTGTTAACTGCCTTTGAAGTCCTATAATGTCTCTAATGTTTAGATTGTATTAATAGTGTAAAGCAATGCTAAGTTTATATTATATTTGACGATATAGACAATTTTATTGAAAATAACAAGAGACATCGTAGTGACTACTGTAGATCACCAAGTGCTGTGTTTTTGTATGTTCTTTTCATTTCGTGTTTCTCTAGGAATTTGTATTACTGACTTGTTTTGATTTGTTTCTCCCTCTAATACAGAAAGGCTAGGTATATGTGTAGAGACTTATACATGTGTAGAACTTCTAAGTAGTTTACAAGAATGGATTATAGTTATTGTAAAGAAAAAAAAAGGAAAAGAGAGTATTCTAAAGGATATAACTGCATGTATGTTTGAGTGTGTGGAATTAATAATCATGTTGCTGAAGTTTTAGTTGAATGGATGAGCAAAACTGACTGCAGTCTCATTGTTTGGATGTCCACTTTGTGGACTTTACTTTTGTAACTTGAACAACTGCATCTAAGAGGAAAGTATGTAACTATCAACTAGTGATTTTTTACTGGTTACTATTTTTGTTTTTTTGTTTTGTTTTGTTTTTGAGATTTTGTATTTTTTCTACCCTCTTTCTGTTTCAAAATTTTTTCTTTAAATAAAAAAATTTTTTTAAAAAGCAAGGAGGAAAAGAAAGTGCTCTAAAAGAGATAACTGTATGTATACTTAAGTGTGTAGGATTGATAACCATGCTACTAAGTTTTTGTTGGATTGGTGAACAGAACTATTTGCAGCCTCACTGTTTGAATGTCCACTTTGTATGCTTTAATTTTGTAACTTGAACAACTATATCCAAGAAGACAGTATGTAATGTATCAAATAGTGATTTCTTACTGTTTATTTTTTTTGAAATTCTGTATTGTTTCTACCCTTTTTTCTGTTTTGCTTCCCCCCCTTTAAATAAAATTTTAAAAAAAGAAATGGTTATTTAAGTACAGTTTTAATTTCCCATTTCTCTTATTTTGAGGGGAAGTTTATATTTTTTTCATGTCTTTAAGAGTCACCTGTAGATTTTGTGAGTTATCTGGGTTTTTTCCCCCCATTTGATTTGTTGGTTTCTTAATTTTTCGGCTCTTTACACATTTAGGAAATTATTCCTTTGTTATAAAAATTACATGTAGTTTCCACTGTCTTTTACTTACTTTTGGTGTTATTAATTACTAGATTTAATTTTCATGAGCAACTTAAAGTTTACAGGAAATTTTGCAGAGAGTATAGAGTTCCCACAAACCTGTTTCCTCTATGCAGTTTCTCTTATTATCAGCACCTTGCATTGGTGTGGCTCACTTGTTATAACTGATGAGCCAATATGAATGCATCATCATTCACTAAAGTCCACAGTTCACATGTGGATTCACCCTTTATCTTGTACAGCTTTATGGTTTCAACAAGCATGTAATGCCACATATCTACTGTCACAGTGTGATGTAGAATAGTCGCTGTGCTCAAAAACCCTGTGCTCCCGCCATTGATCTCTGCCTTTTCCCTCACTAAATATCTTGGGCCATCTGATTTCTTTTGCTGTCTCTCCAGTTTTGCTTTTCCAAGAAGGTCATGTGGATAGAACTTTTGTGCATACTGTTCAGACCAGCTTGTTTCTTTCAGCAAAATGGATTTAAGGTCCCTCTGTGTCTTTTGGAAGCTTTGGTAGCTCACAATTTTATTGCTAAATAATATTATATTGGGTAGATGTGCTGCAGTTTATTTATCTGCTTATCTACTAAAGGATGTTTTATTTGCTTCCATGTTCTGGCAAGTATGAATTGAGCTCCTATACATGTTCATATGCAGGTTTTTATATAGATAGAAGCTTTTCAACTTATGTGACAAAATACCAAGCTTGCGATTGCTTGGTCATACAGTAAGAATATGATTAGTTTTGTAAAAAACTGAAGCTGTCTCTGAAAATGCATGTTCCATTGTTGCATCCCCACTGGTGATGAATGAAAATTCCTGTTGTTCCACCTTCAGGCCAGCATTTGATATCAGTATTTTGGATTTTAGCCACTGTAATAAGAGTTTAGTGGTATCTTATTGTTTTAACTTACAGTTGCCTAATTCTATATATTGTGCACATTTTCCATATATTTATTTGCCATCTGTGCATCTTCTTTGATGAGATATTTATTTCCATCTTTTAATCACTCGTTTTTTATTGTCATGTTTTAAGAAGTGGAGTTGTTTTCTGTTTTTGTTGTGGGAGGTGGGCGTATTTTGACAGTCTTTTATTAGATATGTATGGTAGGGGCTGGGGATTTAGCTCAGTGGCATAAGTGCCTGCCTTGCAAGCACATGGTCATGAGTTTGATCCCTGGTACCAATAAAAAATATATATATATATATGGTACAAATATTTCCTCCTAGTTGGTGTCCTGTCTTCACTCACATGACAGTGCCTTTCACAGAGTAGATTTCTAAAAATTGTAATGAAGTCTGCTTTATCAAGTTTTTTTTTCACTAGATCATGCTGAAGAAAGAGATTTTCTTCTATTTTATCATCAAGAAGTTTTGCAGTTGTGCACTTTACATTTAGGTCTGTGATCAATTTTGAATCAATTTTTGTGTAATGTAAAAAATCGGTGCTTACATTGATTTTTATTTAGCATGCATGTAAATGTTCAAACTTTCAGGCACCACTTACTGAAGACTGTTGTTTCTTCACTGAATTGTTTTTCCTCCTTTGTCAAAAATTAGTTGAGTGTGGATCAGTCTATTCCTATGTTCTTTGTTGTTTTCCATCAGTTGAGTTGTCTGTGTACTTTTATGGAGATTCCAATGTATTGATTATTGCAGCTTTGTAGTAAATCTTGAAGTTGGGTGGTGTCAGTTCTCTGACTTTTTTCTTCAAATATTGTGTTAGATATTTCGGGTGTTTGTCTTTGTATATAAATTCTAGCGTCAGTTTGTCAATATCCACAAAATTACTTGTTTGGATGGAGGTTGGGGTTGAACTGACTCGATAGGTAAATGCGGGAAGAAATAGCTTTCTAACAGTAGTGAATATCTTTCCATTTATTCAAATCTTTGATTTCTTTCATTACAGTGTGATACTTTCCTCTAATAGTTGTGTATTTCTTTAAAATCTAAAGACTTGATTTTTTTTGTGCTAATGTCAGTAGTATTGGTATTTTTTATTTAAAATTGAGCTATTTATTGTGGAAGCAATTGACTTTTGTATGTTAACTTTGTTACCTGAGGCTTTGCTATGGTCAATTAATTTCTAGAATTGGATGGTCAGTTCATTACTGTTTTTTACATAGACAATCATGTCACTTGCAAAGACAGTTTTATTTCTTTATTTCTACTTTATGTGTTCTTATTTCATTAGCTAAGACTTTTTTTTTAGCTAAGACTTCTATATATGAAGCAGAGAGAAGGACATCAAGGAGAACTTTTCATTTCATACCAATAATTAAAACATTAGCTGTAAATATTTTGTAGATTTTTATTGTTTTTATTTTTAAATTTTTAAAAAATTTTTTGTAATGGGGGATTGAACTCACAAACTCATGCTTACCAGGCAAGTGCTTGAACCACTGAGCTAAATCCCCAGTCCTTATTTTGTAGACTTTTAAAAACATCAAGTTGAGAATGTCCCCTTCTATTTCTAGCTTGCTGAGAGTTTTTTAAAAATCAAGAATGGGTATTGGATTTTGTCAAATACTTTTTCTGTCTCTGTTGATATAATTGTATAATTTTCTTCTTTGTGTTGATATGATGGATATATTAATTAATTTTCAAATGTTGAATCAGCCTTGCATACCTAGAATTAATGTATAATTCTTTTTATACATTGTTGACTTGATTTACTAATCTATTTTTCAGTATTTTTACAACTGTATTCATAAGGGAAATTTGTAGTTTTCTTATAATATCTTTGTCTAATTTGGATGTCACTATACTACTGGTCTCATGAGTGAATTAAAAGGTACTCCTGCTTATATTTTGGAAGGCATTGTAGGAAATTGGTATAATTTCTTACTGAAATATTTGGTAAATCTTTATTAGAAAAACTAATTGGGCTGGGTGCTTTCTATTTTGAAAAATTATTAATTATAATTAATTCAATTTTTATAATAATTATAGCCCTATTCAGATTATCTATTTTCCTTATACAGCTTTTGTTAGATTTTATTTTTCAAGGAATTCTTTAATTTTATCCCAGTTATGTAGGCCTAGAGTTGTTCATATTCCTTTATCATTCTTAAAATGTCTATTCTTATGTTTGTGCAAGTTTTTAAAAATGTAGTTCAGTTATATAGTATTCCATATAGACTAGGAAGATACAGAGAGAGAGAGAGAGAGAGAGAGAGAGAGAGAGAGAGATGTAAGGAGCTGTTGAGGCTAAAGATTGATCACATGTGTGGAGCTAAAGCAAGGCCAGCCCAGAAAAAACATAGAGACCAAAACAAGCTATGTAAACAAATTGTTCCAGAACCAAGAAGGCAAGGGGCCCAGGCCTGCCAAGCAATGGGTTGCTAGGCAGAGGTGCTGAAATTGACATCATCTTTCCCAGCATATAAATAAATGTTACAGTGGTTGAGCAGCTCCTTTCCTCCCATCAGGAGGATAAGGGCTCCACCTGACCCCAGCTTTGTCTTTTCTTTATTTTTCTCATCCTCTCGCTGGTCCTTATCCCCATGAACCTCAGGAACTGCATTGGATCACAGCATGTGGTGCCAGAACACGGAAGGAGGAAGAGACTGAGAGCAAGGGGACACTTTTCATGTGCATGCAACTAGGGGGAGCAGTGTGTTGGTATAGCTCAATAGTCATCACTGGAGTGTATTGATATTGGCTTCATCAGGTGTAAAGATGGGGCAATGAATCTCTCTTATTCTCTATGACCAATTATAAATGGGCTTGAGAGAAACTTCTTCCCCTGAAAAGAAAAAAAAAAGAAAAAAATATATTGATTATATTAGCTATCTAACTATAGCGCAAACTTGTCCAAAAGAATCACAAATGTATAAGAAACTGTTTGTTGTATGCTTGATTCCAGCATTTACATTCCTTCTGTGGATCTGGATTAGACAGGGTCTTAATAACCTTAATCTTCTTGAGACAATTACAAGGGAACTGGCTCCACACACTGTTTCAGAATCAAGTCCCAAGCAGGGAAAAGATGGTGGCATGACCACCACCCTGATAACTTTAACTGAGCCACTAACTGTCCATTCAACTATCTGTCCAAAGTGTAGATGACTGTATCATTGGGCCACTTGATGTAAATTCAAAACTGTTACATAAGCTGGAACCTCCCCCGAGGGCCCGCCCTGCCACCAGGAACATGGAGGAGGCATGCCTCAGGTGTAAACTGCCTGGAACCTCCCCTGAGGGCCCGCCCTGCTACCTGGAACATCTCAGAAGCCCGCCCAAGACTGAAAACTGCCCTGGACTGCTTCTGCTGGGCCCGCCCTCCCACCTGGAACATCAGAAGATCTCAGCGGGATCCAGTTAGTGTGAAAAACTTTGGAACTTTGCTCCCAGGTGGTGAACCTTGGACTACAGTGGATTAACTGTATCAGTGTGGTGAGTATTCCCCTAAAATAGAGGTGTACAGTGGATAAATAGGGCCAATAGTAAAACCCCCTCCAACTAACTGTAAGACTTTGGTGAGTCTGAAAAGAGTGTGTGTTTTCTACACATAGAAAACATCAGGCAGAGTGAAAATGACAAAAAAGCAAAATGCAGTCTCAAACATATAGTTCACCAGAAGCAAATATAGGAGACATTGAAATAGAGGACCCCAAAAGTAGCACACTGGGAATGTCTGAAAATATAGCCAGTGAAATAAAAAAGCAACTGCATCAGGCCATAGAGGAAATCAAATTAGAAGTAGTCTGCCATGTAAGGATAGAAATAACAACTTTAGTAAAGGAGTTATTGAATGCAGCTAAAGAAGAACTAGAGCAAAAAGTACATGAGCATGGGAAACTGATTGAAACTTTGAATGAATAATAAAGAACACAAGCAGAATTTATGAAACAAACTCAAAGAGACATCCAAGAAACAAAAAATTCTATTGAAAGCGTGCAAAACCACCTAAAGGAAGTTGAGGATAGGATTTCAGACCTTGAGGACAGGATCACAGTTAGTGATCAGGAAAGGATAGAACTTTTAAAAATAACAAAAGAGCATGAAATGACAATCCAGAAGCTTCATGATGATGCCAAGAGCAACAATATAAGAATAGTGGGCATTAGCAAACATACAGGAGTCCAGAAATGACATACATAAAGTATTTACAGAAATAATAGCAGAAAAATTCCCAAACATGGGGAAAGAATCTGATATGCAGATAAGTGAGGCATATAGAACACCAAACAGTCACAATCAACATAAATCCATACCAAGACACATACTAATTAAGATCTCAGACATACAGCATAAAAACAGAATATTAAAAGCTGTCAGAGAAAAGACACAACTTGCCTATCAAGAAAAGCTCATTAGAATCACGGCAGACTTTTCAGCACAAACCTTCAAGTCAAGAAGAGCTTGGAGTGAGGTTTTTCAAGTCCTGAAAGAAAATAACCTTCAACCCAGACTGATGTACCCAGCAAAACTTTCATTCAAATTTAATGGAGAAACAAGATACTTCCATAACAAAGAACAACTGAAGAAATTCATGTCCACCAAACCAACCCTAGAAAGAGTATTTAAGGACATACTAGACAGAGATAAAAATGACCACAATCCCCAAGACAAAAACAGAAAGAAACCACCAGGTAGGATAAGCAATTAAGAGGAAAAGCAGAAATAAACAACTGGAACATAACATGGCAAAGTCAAGCCTGATATCCATAAATATAAATGGCTTCAATTCACCTATAAAAAGAAATAGATGACAGAATGGATCAAGAAACAGGACCCCACAATATGCTGTATACAAGAAACACATCTGACCCAAAAGGAAACACATAGATTAAAAGTCAAAGGATGGAAAACAATATTTCATGCAGCAGGAACCCAGAAAAAAGCAGGGGTAGCTATTCTATTTGCAGACAACGTGAACTTCAAACTTAAAATGATTAAAAGAGATAGAGAAGGTCACTACATACTTGTTAGTGGTAAAATTCAAGAGGAAGAAGTAACAATTACAAATACATATATGCGTGAAATACAGGAGCACCCAACTATATAAGACAGATATTAATGGACATGAAAAACCAAATACACAAGAACACAATTATAGCAGGAGATCTTAAAAGCCCATTGTCACAAAGAGATAGATTAACTAGACAAAAAGTCAGCAAAGAAATAACAGAACTGAATCATACCTGGGAGCAATTGGACTTAGTAGATGTTTACAGAGTGTTCCACCCAATCACATCAGAATACACATTCTTCTCAGCTGCACATGGGACATTCTCCAAAATAGACCATATATTATGCCATAAAACATTCTTAAGTAAATGCAAAGGTATTGAAATCATACCATGCATAATATCTGACCATAGTGCACTGAAATTGGAAATTAATGGCAAAAGAAATTGTAAAACCTGCATAAATTCATGAAAATTAAATAACAGCCTCTTGATCAACCAGTGGGCTACAGATGAAATTAAAGAAGAAATAAAACAATACCTACAATTCAATGAAAATATAGAAAAAACATACTGTAATCTGTGGGATGTAATGAAAACAGTCATAAGAGGGAAATATATAGCAATAAATTGTCATATCAAGAAAACTGAATGAGCACAAATAAACAACCTAATGCTCCATCTCAAGCATCTAGAAAAAGAAGAGCAAGCTAAACCCAAAGCTCATAGAAGAGAGGAAATTGTAAAGATTAGAGCAGAAATCAATGCAATTGAAACTAAAAAAAGATAAAAAGAATTAACGAATCAAAAAGCTGGTTTTTTGAGAGAATAAACAAAATTGACAAACCCCTAGCTAACCTTATCAAGAGAAAGAAAGAAAAAACCCAAATAAGTGCAATAAGAACTGAAAAGGGAGAAATTACTACAGATCCCATGCAAATTCAAAAGATCATGAACACCTACTTTGAAAATCTCTACTCACATA
>PVLA01001897.1:0-18440 GCA_004027455.1 Hydrochoerus hydrochaeris
TGTAACGGTGTAGCTCCCAGGGGCAGGGACGGGAGTGTAACGGTGTAGCTCCCAGGGGCAGGGGCGGGAGTGTAACGGTGTAGTTCTCGGGGCAGTGATTAGAGTGTAATGGTATAATTTCCATAGGCGTGTTACAGTGTTGTTCATTGAGTGTAGCAGTTTAATGCATGAAGATTGCCTGGTGTCCACTTTGTGCCAGGTATTGAGTCACTTATTCTTTGGTTCCATTAGATTTTTCTTTGCAGTAGAGCGAATCTACTTATTCCCAGCCTGCTTTTTTCTCTTGTCCGCTCTCCCTGCTAATGAGCAAAGAGCCATCCTGGAAGGTGTGATTTTCTAGAGAGAGCTTTCAGTAGATTTCAGTTCGGTGTGACATTTATCTCTTAGGGGAGCAGCACTTAGAGAACAGACTCTTAAGTGTCAGAACGTGAAGAGTGGGCGTGGTCTTGAGAGATTAGCACAGAGTTCAGTGCCTGCACAGTTGTCTTTCCTCCTTGGTATTCAGCACATTTCCAACGTGGGCTGATTCAGGATTTGATTTCCGTGCAGCTATGACCACTACCTGAACCCGCCCCACCCCAACAAGGTTGCACCCTGCTTTGAAGACTTGACAGAGAATCTCAACATCCAGGTTTTAAAAAATGAATAGTTGCAACTGAATGACAAATTTTGGATACTGCCTGCACATCAGGCAGACTTAACATTTGTTAAAATTAGTCTATGTGTGATTCATCCATTTTTTTTAGCTCTGCTAAAGGTGTTTTGTTGTAGTTGTTTGTCTTGGTGGTATAGAGTCTTAATTGCAAAGTGTCCAAGAGAAGCTCAAACTAGTGATCCCCCTGCTTCAGCCTCCCAAATGCTGGGATTTCAGTTGTGAGCCACCACTGCTAACATGTTTTTAAGCAAATGTCAGCTATATACTTCACCTTAACACATTATTTATTTATAAAATGTGGTTCATTTATAATAATGCCATTATCATACTCATAAAGATTTATAATTCCATATTTTCACTAAAACCATCACATTTCTCGATTTCCAAAATGCTTTTTAAATCTGATACCGTATCCTTTCTCCAGCTAGGAGCCTGATTCTAATGAATAGGTTAGAGACCAAGGTAGGGAACACTTTATTCCCGATGCAGTTAGAGCAAGTGAGGAGGGGAAAAGCCCTCACCCTTACTGTCTCAGGTCTCTGGAATGCTTGTGGAGGAGCAATGCTTTCCCTGCTCCTTCCTGGAGGAGCGTTCTCGAGGATCCTGTCCCTGGAGCACCTTCAGGGTTGTTGTGTGCTGTGACTATAGCTTCTAGTTTAAGAAGGGATTGCATTTCCCAGTGCATTCCATGTCAGGCAGATGCAATGATTTCATGTTCTAAAATTAGTCCTGCAACTGCTGTTTTGATTGCTTTTGGGAAAATGTGTACAGAGTACCTTGACTCAGCAGAGGGTGTGGTCACCTTAGCGCCCAGTGGGGAGCGCAGGAGGCAGGACTTGGTGTTGCTCTTCTCTGCTCTCTGCTCCATTCTTTCCACACATCTTCAGATGGGCAAGGAAAGCAGGGAGCAGGAAGGCTCCGGCTTTGGCAGGGAGGAAGCTGGGATCAGGGGCTGCCTGGAAGTGCTTGTTGTAGCTCAGGCACAGTAAGCTGGCAGCAGCGGTGGGGTTGCTGTGTGCTGAGTGAGCTGTGCGGGGTGCAGGGTGGTGACCACCCCAGTCCCAGCCTGTGGCACCCACTGAGCCTGTGATGCTGCAGTCCAGGTGTGGGCTTCTGCCCTCCCTGCCCCAGTGCTTTCCCTTCCTCCCCACACTCATGCTAGAAACCAAGGAGGAAGCCAGGTACCACGTCCAAAAGACGATGCCTGGCGGGTGAATGCCTCTCTCAGCTCAAGGTCCTCTTCCGCCTGTGCCTGTGCAGACAGAGAGGTGAGGGAAAGTAAAGTCCAGTAACCAGGACTGAGACCTGTAACGTTCCCTGAGTTGGCAACCATGTTTTCATATTTTCATCCATGGTTGATCCTGAATTTTCAAAATGTGAAGTTAGTCTTTTAAAAAAATTGTATGTCATTTATTACTCAGACACTGGTGACAGTATGTATATTTCTCTTACTCTGAGAGAGCCTTTTGGAAATAGGAAGATTTGGTTTCTTTTTACAAAGTGGATTAGCGTCTGCCTTGTGAAGTTTTCTGAACCAGTGTAACGCAGAGTGTTTTGAGGATCAGCAGTAGCCTTGCAGTTTCCTTTTAAAGTTGGCAGCATAATAGGGCCGTTTAGTTCTACCACAAGAAAGGGAGATTCCTAACGGGCTCCATCTGTTTACTTTTAAGCTTCCTGAGTTGCATGTACTGACTGTGTAATGGTGACCTCCAGTGCTGGAGACCTGGAGGTCTTTCAGGGCCCTGTTCACAGCCGGCGTTTGAAGGAAGGTTAATCTGGTGGTGGACTCAAGCCTGTACCACCACGGCTTAGATGTGCATCCCCTGGTGACAAGGGGCACAGAAGGGGGGACTTGGATGTGGCTGGAAGCATCCAATGGGAGACACAGTCTCTCTCTGGTGATGTGAGATGGTCATCTTGATCCTCAAAGAGTATTAACCTAGGACTGTAATCAATCATAGTGTAATATGCCAGGTTCTGAAAGACCTAGGAAACCACACAGTGGTCTCCTGAATGTTAGGTGCTGCTGTAATACTGTGCCTCCAGAAGAGGCGGACTGAGCAGTTAGCTGACAGAAATGTGGAAAGGAGACCCGTTTCATAATGGAGTGGGCCTTTTTTTTTGTTACAGGTTATACCTGGGCTTCCCCAAAGTTCTTTCTGACTTGTTCAAACAGCAGGGTGAGTAGACACCACGGGAGGCTTATCACGGGCTCACCAATCGTGCTGGCTTTGTGTCACGTACGTCCTGAGCAGTGGAGCCTGTTAAGCTGGCAGGTGAAGGAGGAGAGGACTGCGGCTTCCACCCCAGTGATTCTCTGGTTACTTGTGGATGCCATCTGAGGTCGCCACGGTGGCATTCCTCCCCTCCTTGGTCACCAGAAGCCAATGTCTTTGGCTCCTGAGTCACTGGGGAGGGGGTGGCTCACCGTGGCCACTGTTTGTGACAGTACAGGTGCCAGGCACACAGGACCGGTGACTGCCCTCTGACTTCTTTGATCTCAGATGAGAGGGCCATGCTGGCTTCTGCACCAAGGTGGATATGTCCATGAACCTCCAACTCTGGGCAGGCTCTTGGGCATGTAAATGAGCCCTGCCTGGTCTCCCCACCAGCAATTCCTCACCTTCGTCTCCTCTGGAACTGGAATCCAGTCCATGGGCCTGGCCAGCCTCATCCCCCAGCTGTCTTATCTTCCTTCCTGTCCTGGGGTCTTGCCTTGCCAAACTCTCTCCTCTGTCCCTGGTGTCAAACAAACCGACATGGAGCTGATAAAAGGGGAGCAGGTCATTCCTATTGAAAACATCTGCACTCAAGTGAGTAAGCTGAGCTAGCCCTGCTACTTGCATGCTGATGTCCCCACTGAATCTGGTCCTGCAAAGACAAGGGCTGCCTTTGTTTTTGCCTTCTGGCTCTCAGCACATCATTAAAGGAGTCAGAGTTCATTGGGAGAAGCATTACTGCAGCATCTCTGTTATGCTTACAAGTTTTCTCCACTCATTTTAAGCTAGAATACCTCCCATGGGTACCCTCTGCTTCTGGTCCCTTAGCATTAAATGTGTAAATACACTCTTCCCTGTGGCTCAAGTTCTGTTTCAGAATTTCTGTTGTGGGACAAATGCTTAGCCCCTTGCTGTCCTGGGGTCCAGACCACTCTCCCTGGGAATGAGTGTTGCGGTAAATGTTGTCTTGCAGATGCCAGACAGTGGGGTCTCCGACACTTCCTGCATGTCCAATGTGGTGCTTCACATGGCTCCTTCTCCTTGCTATTGTAGTTGTGGGAGATTTGAGTACAGGGAGTCTTAGCTGCTGGTTTTGTATGTGATTTCTCACAAAATAGTCCTTAGCAAATTCTCCTATAAGGAGCAGGAAGTAAATCTGGAGCCATTGTAGGCTGTGTCTCTGAGGCAGCTCCTCGATTCTGCTAGCAGATGACACAGAAAAGCTTTTGCATGAGTCATTACATTCTGAAAACCTTTGTCTCAGAAGAAGAAAGGTGACAGGTTAGGTTTGGGAGTAGGCTGTTGTTTTCTTCTGCTACAGAAGGTCCCCCTTTTGGACAGAAAACCAAATTCAAAACAAATCCCAGCTCTGTTGTGTCACAATTAGACCTGTGCATCTGGGAAATGGGTTTGCCAGATCAGCAGCTTCTGGTCTGCATGGCTTTGAGTTTCACTCTTTGGAAGACAGTGCTGCTGGATTCTGAGTTTGCAGGATGGGAGCTGCCTTTCTCCTTCTGGCTCTGCAGCTCTAAGATCCCTCGTGGAGGGATCACGGAGTAAACAGTGATTCTCTTCACATCTGGGCTGTGAATGATGGCGAGGCGTCAGTATTTCCAGATAACAGAAGAAATACCATCTCCTAACCAGTGGCAGCTGGTAATGGAGAACATAGCAGAGTTACTGCACTGAGCTGCATGGATGCAGCTTCTGGTCAGCTGGGTGTGTGTGGCAAGGACACCCAGAGCCCTGTGTGGAGATGGCTTGTGTGATGGCTTCTTCCCAAGAAGAGACGGAGGCTGAGGCTGGTCTGCAGGAATGGCTCCTGTGCCCAGGCCCATGCAGGGGTTTCTGCCTTCTCGGGAAGTGGTAGTGAGATGGAGTCCTAGAGAGCCATGAGGAGGGACACATCGAGGGGTAGCAGTTGAGGGTTTGAGAACTCAGTGAGTGGAAATCACAGTCTGGTTAGGGAACAGGAAATGATGGAAGAAAAGGCTGCATTTGGCCACATGCTGCAACACTTTCTACCCAAAGGTTGAAGTCGTGGAGGTGTGAGACTAAACCAGAGAAAGTTTCAGAAGCACCTTGAAGAAGTCAGAGATCAGAGTTCAGGCAGATGCAAGGTGGCAGATGCCTAGGCCCAAGATATCTGGGCATGGTACTGACAGAAGTCCCAGCATGGTGGGTAACTGGCCCCTGGCGAGGATGGCACAAAATACAGAGTGGTCAGCGATAGCAGACAGGACTCTTGAGAGAGACAGGCATCTCTCCAGGGTAAACCTCTAGGCTGGAAATGAAGGGTGAGAGGCCAGGGATCTGGCAAGATGCAGGGAATGGTTGTGTACTTCTGAGGAGTGTGGCAGTTACAGTAAAGCTCAGACTGTGTAACGTTTGGAAAGCAGTTGTGGACAGAGACGCATGAAACTAAATGGGGAGATCTTAGGAACTAAAGTGAAGCATCAGTCAGTGAGGATCCTGTTTTTTAGAAGGGTGAAATACTGAAAGAAACAGCTATGGTCTTTTTCACTGTTCCCTTTAGGCACTGAAAAGAGTACAGTCCCCTGAACTACATCTGTGCTGATGGTCCACTGTGTTGGATAGCATTGATTTATACCGAGATGTTATAAGCGAACTTAGGGACTTTTTAACATTGTAAGCTCTCTACTCTGTGTCCCCAAATAGATATACTTCTGTACATTGAGGGATACATTGAGGGATAAGTTCCCATAAGTTCCTTGAAATTATTATTAAAGAATTGCTTCTTATCAAGTAAGTATCTAGTAGCTGGTCTTATGATTTACTCAAGTGCCAGCATATAGAAACTATGCAGAAATTGTTTTATTTATTTATTTATTTATTTCAGACTCAGAGAAAAACTCATCATACAAAGAATTATATATACTCTTGAGTCCTCAAATATTAATATTTTGTCAAGTCACACTTGCTATATATTATCCATTTTTCTGAAAATTTATATGCAACTTAGAGACAAAAATGCTCATCTTAAAAAAATCTGTGTGTATTTCTGAAAAGCAAAAGTCATCTCATTTATACCTTTAAATTTACTTATTAAATTAAGGACACTAAATCCAATATAATGGTGTTATACAGTCCATAGAATTTATTAAATTTTTGCTAATTGTGCATTTATCTTAGTTAATTTTCCTGTTGCTGAGGTGAAATACCCAACACCCAAAGTTAAAGGGGAAAAGGCTTATTTAGCTTACAGTTTGTAGAGGTTTCAGTCCATAGCCAGCTGGCTCCAAGGCAGGGTGTCATGGTAGACAGACATTGCAAAGGAAGCAAAGCAACAACAAATGACCATAGCTCTCTCTGTATTTTTCCTTATATTTTATCCAGGCTACTTAGGGTGGTTAACACCCACACCCTTAATCCTAATGCCCTAGCACTGTACCATGAATCAATTCTAATGTCACACACTCTAGATCCATCCACTTCTCAAAAGTCCTATCTATGACCACATAAGACTTTGGAGGGGGACATCTAGACACAAGCCATAACATTCTGCTCCTGGCCTCCTCAAAGACTCATTTACATCCTTTTATGTAAAAGGCACATGATCCATCTCTAAGAGTTGCCAGTGTTCTAACAGTTTCAGTATTGCTGAAAAGTCTAAGTTCTGAAGTCTCTGAGATTTAAGGCAAACTCTTAGCTTCAAGTCCCTTATTATGGCTTGCATTTTACTTGTGTCTAAAAACTTTGCCTGAGACTGAGGTTAAAGATACCAGACTAATTAATTTAATAGAAGAAATTTCAAGCAGTCTAATGTTGAGGTGGTAGCATGGCTACTGTTGGGGGCTTTTAGCCAGATTTATGGTGAGCATCAAGAATAAAGAGCCAAGGGTAATTTAAAACATTGTGAGTTTTCCAGAAAGGCATCTCCAGTAAAGTTGTGGCCTGCAAAGGTGGAATGGAGGAAAAATTGGTTACCAAGAAAATTAGCAAGAAAAAGCCAAGTATTTCAGAAGAAGACAATGAAAAATGTGACACAAAGACATCACAAGAACCAGCTGGACTTCAGCCTTTGTATCCCCAGAGTTGCTAAGGTAAAAGACTTTGCTTTGAGGAGACAGCCCCATAATACCATGTTCTGGAATGGTAGTAGCCTAGGGAAGTTGTTCCTCAGGATTTAGTCCATAAGCGCTTGACCCCCACACAGAGAAAGAAGAAAGCCTTGCTACTGCTCCAGACCTTGGTGCCTTCATGGCACTGGTTTTAGGCACATGCAGAATGCAAGAGTTGTGGGATTAGGAAGGCTTCCACCCAGAGTTCAGAAGAAGGCCTGAAAGGCCAGGCAGTGTGCCCCTGCGAGGACAGTGTGTGAAGTTGTGAATGTGAAGCTGAAGGTACAGTGAAGACCTCAGAAGTTTGGAGAAGCCAGGAACATGTGTCCTCTGAGGGAAGCTGAAAAGTATGAGCAAAGTCAGCCAAGGAAGGACATCATGGAAGCTACAACCACTGGCAGTGTTTTAGTGCTGAAGACTTTGGAATTCACAACTTGTCACAGATTGCCATAGATGCTGGAAGTAGAACCATGGAATTTAATGTTTGCCTTGCTGCATTTGGGTTTTGCCTTGTTCCCATTCCTTGCTATCTCCTAGTTTATAACTTTTGGAATGGAAATGTCTATCTCATGCCATTGAATGTTGGACATGTTTAACTTTCTTTTCATTTGTATAGTGGTGTCTTAGTTACTTTTCTCATTGCTGAGGCAAAATACCCAGCACCCAAAGTCAAAGGGGGAAAGGTTTATTTAGCTCACAGTTTGCAGAGGTTTTAGTACACAATCATCTGGCTCTAAGGCAGGGTAGTATGGCAGAAGAGAAACAGTTCATGGCAGGCAGAAGATAGGAAATCAGCAAGGGGCAACCTCAGCTCTTTCTATTCCTTATATCTTATTCAGGCTACTTAGGGCAGGTAGCACTCACACCCTCAGTCTTAGGGCCCTTGATCCTAGCATTGCACCATGAATCAATCCCAGTGTCACACACTCCAGGTCCATCCACTACTAGTAAAAGGTAAAAGATTTATATGATCTGAAGAGAAACCAGAGTATTCCAGCCACCTCTAAAAAAAAAAAACCAACCTGTGACCACATGTGGCTTTGGGGGGACATCTGGACATAAGTTATACTATTCCACCAATGTTTATGTGTAGTAAAATGAAAGTCCAGTTTCAGATCCAACCTAGAAGAACATATTGAATTTAGTGGCCATGTTTCTCTGTGCTCCTTTATTCTGGTCCAGTTCTGTTACAGGAGTGAAGCACGCTCTTCAGTGTGTGACGTTGGGAGGAGCCCAGTGCTGTCCAATGTGTTTCCAGTGATGTTACTCTGAGTGCTGTGTTAGAGTTACCTCCCTGTGAAATTGCCAGTTTTCCCTCATAAGTATCTTACAGAGATGCTTTGACACCTTGTGATAGCTCGAGATGCTTTGACACCTGTGATAGCTCATTTCTCATCATACATTCATTCAGTGGTTTTAGTGAATGCCTGAAACAGCTGTTATCATGGCAACTTCCGAAGGACCTGCTTTTTTGTCCTGTCTTCGATGGTAGCAAGTCCCCCGTGAGAACTTCCCGTCTTTCTGAGGTATTTATTCACGTATTCTTTGTAGTAGTGCAGGTTCCTGACTCATTGATTTTTTTCTGTGAATGCTGATCTCCTGTCACTTACTTTGGTTCTCCACTGCCCCAGCGTGGACCTGTGGTCCTGGGCACTCCTGAAGCCCCAGACTTTGTGACTTGTCCCCAGCATTCTTTGAGTCTCTCTACTTTGTGGCACCAGATGTCTCAGGCTGATTTTTTGCTTCTCTTCCCTCAGCTTTGAGGCAGCTTTTCTCCAAGAGGTATGTTGGGTGGAGACCAGCGTTAGGAAACACAATCTAGGTGCTGCTGTGCCTTGCTATTGGATCTTCTCAGAAATGGAACCAAGAAGGGAGTGTATCCACCCTGCAGACTGGCTGTCTTTTGATTTCGTTTGGAGTTCTTCCCAGTGCTTGTTGTTTATTTACTCATGGGGCATTTCACAATTAACATGATTTGGAAGGTGTCTAGAGTTTCTGTATCTCCTCCTGCCCCTTAGGGTTCCCACTGTACCCCACCTGCCGATGTGGGTAACTGGTCTCCCTGGTCTCTGCTTTACTCATCTTCTGCTTGTTTTTGTGCAAAGGAGCAGATATGCATGTTTTCTTATTTTGTTTTGGTAGCAGAAGTAACATGCATTAGCTGTTCTGTGTGCTTTGTCTTCTGTTCCTTAGCAGTGTATTCTGGAAATGAGCTGCTTTAGAGCTCTCCTTTCCACGGCTGTGTGGTGCTCTGTGTGTGGACGGACCACACTATGCCAAGTGCTGTCCTGTGTGTGGGCGTTTAGGTTGCTGCCAGTACAGTATTTTGCAGTCCTACATTGCAGAGAACTTCACTGCAAGCAAAGAATGACCTTAGTGCAAATGTATTTCCAGATTAATATAATTTTCACTCCCTGGAAGCAGTTTTACCCAATTGTATTTCAAGTTGTTTTTCATGGAGAGAATTTTGGAGTTGTGTTTATATTGTTTTTCTTCCTTCCAGTGTATCCTCCAGGTATAAACTTGTTAAATTCTACTTTTAAACAAAGAAACAATGCCACACTGGGTGGAGACTGCATGAAATCTCAGTAATTTAATTCATGTTTAATGTGTGGTCAGAGGAGCCTGTATGCTTCCTGACTTTTTATTATCTTAGGTAACCTGAGATGCCTCTAATGAGAGGTTCTAAAAGAATTTGACTCACTGGTTTTATAGCTTTAATTGAGACACAGTTCAGCATAGCCCCTTCTGTCACCTGCTTCTTCCTTCTTTGCAGGACACAGGCCTTAAGGACCTAAGCTGGGCCACAAGCACTTCTGGGACCATGGCTGTTCTTTTGTCATCATCCATCTCAGAGATGGATACTTGGTTGTCCAGACCCAGCACCTATAACTGAAGCAGAACACTCTGTGCAGTGGAGCCATGTGGCCTTAGGGTAGAAACATGTAGGTGAGACACATGGGCACCTGTACACATGGGAAGAACACACAGATGGGCACACATGTAGGTTGGACACGTGGGCACCTCTATACATGGGGAATACACAGATGTGCACACATGTAGGTAGAACACAGGTGCAGTGGCTTTGCCAGGCCTCTGTGGTGCCATCTGGCCCTTGTCAGTCTTGCCACCTGCTGTCATCGACTGTCGCAGTCTTTGGTTCTGTGGGCCCTGCAGGGCTCTAATCAGCAGATTGCTTCACTTCCTTGCCAGTGCTCTGCTTTATCCGATCCTCATGCACTTGAACTCGGGTTTCCTGGTCAAAGGTCCCATTGTTCCCGGCTGACTGGCTTAGCCAAGAGCTGGTGCGATCCTGGCTTCCCTTCCAGTCTGGGCGCTGCATGGACCTTCACTCTTCTCTGTGCTGGCATTCCTGCCCCGGGCTACAGTGAGGTGTTTCATCCGCTCGCAGTAATGGTGAGGAAGAGTAGTTCTCACTATTCTGGAGAGTAATTGAGAGTAATGAAGTGGATGGAAAGGTATTTGATGTGATGATGGCATGATGAAGCTGTTTCATCACACGGAGTCCAGCCTCCCCTCCTTCTCAGCTTGGTTGGCCTTGCACCATGTCAGTTTACCCTTGCTGTGTAGAGTGTTTTGGAGAAAAAGGCAAAAAAGCATGTGTCCCAGGCCCCTTTGCTGCCCTCCTCTGTGCAACTCCTGCTGCTGTTAAGCCTGTTTTTACTGGGCATATTTGGCCCTCGTGGGCCAGGGCCGCCAAGCCCCACTGGAGAGGGAGTCCAGAGTAGGAGAACAGAGGGATGATTTTAAGGAAAAGTAGTTGGCTGGCAAATCCCAGGGAGTCAGTGTGCAGCAGAATGCTTTGATAGCCACACGTATAAAAGGTGGAAAGGTGACTGCCAACTCACGCACACCCCTCCCCGCCTGTACTCGCATGCATGCATTAAGGGCCCTGCAATGATCCATTCCTGACTTCCTGGGTGTCCCCCCCCCCCGCCATGTGTTTCAGGCTCTGGAATGAAAGGCAAATGGTTCATTTCCCAGAGGCAGGAATGTCAAAAACTGTCCCAAATTTTGGTGCCACTAACAGAAAGGGGAGAAGAGCCTTTGCTGTCATTTTTAAGAATCCTTTTTAGACACCTCTCTGTCTCCCTCTTTCTTCTAGGTGAAGAAGGAAGAGGCTTTTGTGAGGTAAAGGAAGCCTCTAGGATGCACGCAGCAGGCACCTGTGGGTGGAAGAGACTAGGGAGGGTGGTAGAGACGACATGAGATGGCATGAGGCTGGACTCCGTGTGATGAAACGGCTCCATCATCACATTACCACATCAAATGCCCTCCCATCCGCTTCACAACTCTCAGTTACTGGTGGAGATGTGGCCTGATGGGGCATGCACAGAACATGGCAGGAAGACGCAATGAGATTGTAGCCGGTGGGCTGCTGAGGCCGAGGGACACAGATGTGGGTGGCAGTGCCTGGCAGAGAGGTCTCTCCATGCTTGAGTGGGTGGAGTGGTCCCTTCCTTCCTGAGTCCATTGCCAGTGTGACTGGAGGCCAGTGGGAGGCACGAGGTGGGGGACACTGCAGGACTGACAGCTCTTCCTAGTCAGTTCTCCTTGCCCCTGGGCTCAGGCCCAGGCTCCCTGTGTTTCAGGAAGCCAGACGGCACTTGAGTTCAGCTGAAAGTGGTGTTTTCCACTGAGGGGCGGGGCTTACACGTACGTGTGCAATCCTCGGTCTCTGCAGCTATCACCGACTGACTCTGCCTCGTGGGCCAGGGCCGCCAAGCCCCACTGGAGAGGGAGTCCAGAGTAGGAGAACAGAGGGATGATTTTAAGGAAAAGTAGTTGGCTGGCAAATCCCAGGGAGTCAGTGTTTCAGTAAATTACCTAGTGTTCTGTTTGGCAAAGTGATATGATTTAACTGATTGAATTAATAATGTCTGCATCATCAAAAGATTGTTTGAAAAAGCCAGAGTGGCTGCCTGCACTTTCCCAGCCCTAGGTGGCAGGGGTGGTGACACCTGGTATGGGGATCTTGTTTGGCACTGTGTGACTGGAGTGGTAACAGAGGTCTGTGTGCTTCCAGCACTGCACGGGGAGGGTATCGGGGGCTTCCTTTGTCAGTTGGGAGCTGTGTTGTCTTCCCTTACCATCTTCCTCTGGGGTGGGCTAGGGCACATAATGGTAGATGCTGAGTCCATGGACAAATGGATGGGACGGAGCTGATGTGAGTCCCCAAGTGAGCATGGAGCATGGAGACTGTAGTGGATCCTGAATGATGGAGTTTTGTTTCATTTTAATAAATCCTCCTGGCATTTTAGTGGAGAATGCATCAGATGGTGATGAGCAGTGAGTGCTTAAAGGCAGCCTTCGGTGGACTCACCCAAGTTCTGGGGGAAGAAGTATGGCAGTAGCTTTTCTCTGCAGAATTATTTCGTCTCCAGATGGAGCTTATTTGACTTCCGCTGTCCAGATTTGGCTGTCTCTTATTTTGCATAATTGCTCTTGCAGCAATCCCTTTTGGGCATGTATGCAAAGGACACGAAATCACTGTATCATGTTAGGCTCACAGCACGGTCACACAGCCAAGGCATGGGAACTGGCCAGTGTCCACTGACTGATGAATAGCTAGGAAAAGTGTCACACACCCAGTGGATGTCATGTCAGCCATAAATAATATCCCACCACTCGTGGCAATAGCAATGGGATTGGAGAACGTAATGTTAAGTGAAATGAGCCAGGTACAGAAAGACAAATACAGTTCTTACTCCTATGTAGAAATAAAAATAAATCAGTCTGGAGGTGAAGGGAGCAGATTGTAGTGGCCACTAGAGGCTGGGGTGTGTAGAAGGAGGAGTGGAAAGTGATTAGACAGCAGCTACTAAACTACGATCAGGCAGGAGGAAGAGTCTATGACGGTTTTTGATCCATTTCAGTGTAACTTGAAGAGTGTGGAGTTTCCCAAGACACAGAAGTAATAAATGTTTAAAAAGATGGAGATGCTAATTGCCCTAATTTGGTCATTATACATTATATAACTGTACCAAATTATTGTGCTGGGGTCTATAAATTTGTGCAAATATTTTGCGCCAATTAAAAAATAAAGCTAACAGGGAAACATAGGTGGAAATGCAGAGGAGGGAGGGAGTAACGCATGCTCAAGGGATGCAGCCCTGGGCTTGGAGCGGACTGCAGGGCGGGGGTCCAGTGGTGTCAGCAGACCTGCTGGTCTGAAAGGAGTGGGAGGGACTTGAGCGGCACAAACCTGTCCCTGCATAGGCGCAGCACTGCAGGAAGGAGCTGCCTGTGGCTGGGGAGCGGGGCCTTGGGAGAAAGGCAGCAGCTGCAGGTCACCTCAATCCTATTACCTGCCTATGAAACGAAGCACATGGAGCTGGTTTTTTAAAAGACAAATTTGAAAACAACACCGATATACCAGTGGAAGTCTATTATATTTTTGCAAGGAAAATGTGGCCACATATGTTCAGTGCTTTCTAAGCCTGATTACTGTGCTCATCATGTAAGCTAATGAGAAAAGAGAAAGGGAAAGAAAGAAAAGAGAGAGAGAGAGAGGATGTACTGTAGTTATGGTCTTTCTCACTCAGCTTGACTTGAGTGATAAGTAAAAAAACCCACAAACCATCAAAGGAAAGTTTAAAAGCAGCTATAAACATGTATCTGATAATTGTCCAGACTAAAAGGCTGATGGGAAACCACAAAACCAGACCCAGGCAGGGCGGTGGACAGTGTGAGGAGGGCCGCATGGCTGCGCTTTGTTGTTCTTTAAATAAAAATCAGCATTGGGTCATTAACTGAGATTCGAGTTGAATTCATTTTGCAAAATCAAATATATTGAAGACTGCGGTGCTTACACACCAGGAGCAAAGCCATGCACTGCCAAGTTTGCTTGTAGATGGGATTTTCAAATTAGTATCTTTCGCATTTATATTTACAACTCTTGTGACTGCAGGGGCTATACTAAGTACTGCTGTGAAAGTCAGATTTTACAGCTGATGCATGCACAGTTCTTGGACTGGCATGAAGTCTATTTTCTTAGCATATGAATCATTAAATAGAAGAGCCAAATTCACTAAGGGATCATCAATGCATGAAATTTAGAGTACTGGCACTTTTAGGTTTTGGGTGTTTTACAGAAAAAAATCTTGGCATTTGGTGATGCATGCCTTTAAGGCTTTGTCTGGATTTTCTATCATGACCGTACCCGCTTTCCATTCCTATTTAAAACTGAGAGATTGGCAGAGGACAGAGATCTAGTTCTTACTAACCGTGAAACTTCTTAGGCTTGGATGGTGTCTGTGTTTTTGCTAAGTCTAGAAAGGTGTAAATTTTAGCCAACACTGGAACAATTTAAGAAATTCTGCATGCATTGTTTTGTCTCTTGTGCAGGAAAGTACTTCTGTGTGGCCTGGGTCTGCCTGATGTAGGCTCAGTTAAGCTAGTTGGTTGGTTGACGGCTCTTGTGTTGACCTAAGGGAGCTTTGGGAAGTATTGGTTAAGTGCCACAGTGTGAGGACCGTGCTGCATCACCGTTGTAAGCATTCTTCCCCAGGAAACCCAATACTCTATTTAAGAGTATGTCACGAGCCAGGCGTGGTGGCTTACGCCTGTAATCCCAGCACTCGGGAGGCTGAGGCAGGAGGATCGTTGTGAGTTCGAGACCAGCCTGGGCTACAAAGTGAGCTCAAGGCCAGCCTGAACTGCATAGGAAGAACCTGTCTCAAAAAGACAAAAAACAAAACAAAGCAAAACAAAAAAGAGTATGTCACGATTGCCTGGACTAAATCCCAGGTAACATAAGAAACCCCTACAAAGGCTCACCCTAGAAGAGTTAACCTGTCTGATTCTTCCTTTCTGGCAAGATTTCAGTAAGGAGGGGTCCTTTCATAGCAAGGAAATAGAGATAGGAATTAAATGTATGCTTTTATCCATAATTAAGTAAATGGCATAGCAAATGTTTTTGTTTACCCCACATAAATTATTCTGTTAAGTGGCTGAGTAATGCAAGGTGGTAAATCTAGATGTCAGACTGATTTTTGTTGGTAGTAATTACAGAAAGTTTAGGAATTGGAAGTGATATTAACTGAGGACAGTCTTCAGAATACTAACATTCGCTTTCTGCTTCTCTCTTTGCCATATCCATGTAACTAATATTTAAGTTCGAATTTCTTTAATCTCATAAAATTGACATTTTCTTAAGTGTGGATAATTTGCTATTAGCATGACCTACTGTTTTAAGGTGTTGTTTATATCAAAGTTAGACACTCACACAGGAGTCCAGTAGTTCCAACAGGCCATGAGGAGAAACTCTCCCTGACTCCGTGTCCTCCTGCCGCTCCTCCTCCATTCCTAACACCTTTTGGACCCTGGGAATTTTATATTCCTAGCTCTTGGTCATATCTTTCCATTCTCTGTGTTTTACTTTGGGGTGATGCCTACTGAATTTTCCACTCTGGGAGCTGAGGATGTAGCTGAATTTGCGACCTCACTTCCTGAGCACGTGCGCGCGCGCGCACGCACACACACACACACACACACACACACACACACTCCTCTTCCTCTGCTTCCTGCAGGGCTGTGCCGTGACTCTGGAGAGACAGGTAGTGGGTGTTTTTGTAACCAAGGCACCCCGCAGCTGAGCCTCACAGTGTGATGCTTACATCTCCCTCCCTGCGTTTCTCTCTCCTCGCATCTCTAATCCAGCCTCGATGCTCTCTGCCTCAGTTGCTTCCAAGTACATGGAAGTATATTGTTTTATCCTTTTGGAGAGGCTTCTGTAAGTCTCTGGTCTGTAGAAGACTGGACTGGCTGCATTGGAACTATCTCACGGTATCCTCTCGGGCTCCTTCTGCTTTGGACTATGTGGAGCACCTTGTGGCGGGGTTCTCCTTTACTTGTTAAACCCTACCCCGTTTTATGGAACATATCCTGCCATAGCTCACCAAGAAAATGGACGTAAGAGAAATATTCTTGAGGCTGTACATTGTGAACATGTCTGTATTTTGCTTTATGACTGACTGCTTTGGATGGTCCTGGTACTTCCAGTCGCAGCCACAGCGTGGGCCTCCTACGGCCTTCACTGCATCTGACTATTGATTGCTGCCCCCGTTCTTTTCCAGCACCCACACAGGTCGTGGAAGTCAGGAGCTTGTGTTCCTCTGGGAAAGGCACTTTTCTTTTTCTGAGCTGCTCACACTCTTCTGAAGTTATCAGGAGTGCTGACAGTTGGTATCTTATTTTCCTTCATGGTTGTCAAAGAAAACCAGAGCTAGATATAAAGTGGTGAGAACAGATTTTATTGAGGAACTATGTCAGTAGGAAAAAAGCAGCATCAGTACAGACCTGGGCAAATTCTGACTGCAACAAGGAAAGGCTGGGGTGTATAATGGTGTAGGAGGCATTGGTGGGGACCTCAGCAGATGGACAACCACTGAGAGAAGGCCAGAGAATGGGCTCTTCTAACCAGACTGGACAAGCTTACAGAGGGGTTGGGGATCAAATGTCAAGGGTGAGGGTGAGGAGCTTTGTCAGAGGTTGAGGGCAATCGGAGGTCCCAGAGAGGGGATCCTCCAAACTCACTCGGGCAACTGGTCACATTCATGCAGCAAGGCAGGGGCAAAGGGAGGCTGTCTCAAGTTCTGCATGTTTCCTGCAGGGTCAGCTCTAGGGACTGTGCTCATGCTGTGTTTGGATATCTGACCTTTTCCCGGGATGCACTACAGACATGTGAGTCCTCTGCAGGGGGAGAAGGCATGGATTTGTTTTCTAAGACCAGCCATTCCCCCACTGTCTCCATCAGTGGATTTCACCTACACATACTTGTGTGTATTGCAGGAAGCAATATGATGCGTGTGTACAGTCAGTGTGACATCACAGAGCTGGAGGAGCTATGGGTGCCACTTCAAACTAGCCTGGGAGTCACAGGTACAAAGTGGGAGCTTCCGGTGAAGGAGCAAGGAGGAAGCTTGGTGCCCTGGCTGATGGCAGTGGGTCTTCAGTTAATTTTCTGTCCCCATTTTTAGCCTGATGAGCGGGGAGAGATTGCAGGGCAAAGCTGGGCTGTCCAGGTGGAGTGCAGCTAGAGGCAGAGGGGTTTATGCTCTGCTCGATATTACCAGTGCGAGAGTGACAGCAATCACAGAAAGGGCCAGCAAGCCACACAGGAGGCACTGCTCTCGTTTATGAAGGCACCCATGGGATGAGGGATCCAGCACTGCTGAGGGCATGCAACACATTTGCTTGTCTTTGCCTGGATCGTTTGTAGAGCCACCTCTGTGATTGACTGAGGATCCCACCAGAGGGTGTAATAGGGTTGCAGAGATGCAGGAAGGGCTCTAAACCAGCCGGACAGGAGCTACCTGTGCTTGAGGAGGAGCAGGAGAGGCCACAGTGCTGTGGGGCTGCGGCCTTGTCCCTGCATGTGCAGGCATCCTGCAGAGCACCCATGGCTGCTCCCTTCTCCTGCGGCACAGGAAATGTCACCTCACTGATGGAGCAGCCACTCTGGACCCATGAGTGATGACAGGCAGGGCGCTCTAAGCTCTGTGCCAAGTGTCCCCCAAAGGATGCCACCATCCCAGACCAGGACAGTGGAGGCTCCCTGCAGCCACTCTGGATTGTGATAAGGCTAGGGCTGGACGGCGGGGTGCAGATTTAGGGTAAATCCCAGTACGTGAGTAGTGAACCTCAACAAAATGTGGGAATCTTACCTTTCACGCTCCCTATTCCCTGTGACCTCTCTGCTGTCCATCCGGTGTACTCTGGGCTCACCATGGGTCTCCGGAAGCGCTTTCCGTCATGTAGCTGTCGGGCTCTCCTGGCTCCGTAAACCCAGTAGTTTTCCACAGTGCGGGCTGCGCAGCTCCAGGGCATGGCCTGGGAAGCAGCCTCCACCTGCAGCTTCTCCACACATCCTTCCCTTGGAGATTATGAGATGCTGCTGTTTCTGTGGCAATTACTGTGTCAGCTTTTAGGACAAAGACATCTGAGATGTTCCTTGGGCTCCGTGTTCACCCACTCGGGGAAGCACCAGTCACTCCAGGGCAGCCCTGGGCCTGGACTGGGACTGGGTCCCAGTGTGGCTAGTGGGGCTGGCTGGGGCCCGGCACCTCAGGCCCGCTTCCCACAGTGGCTCGGGGCATCCTGCAGGCCCCCCGCCAGGCCTCTCCAGGGCCAAGCTTGGCTTCAGCTGTCACCAGTGAATGCTCTGGAAAGTCAGAAATAATGAAAGCAAAGTATGCAGACGAACAGGGCCAGATGTTTATTTTGGATATTGAACTAATCCAGAGATTTCTTTCTTCTTCTGAATTCTTCCCTTCTTTTTTCCTTATTTTCCTGAGGTTGAAAAGCAGGCCCTACAGGACACAGATGTCTCTTGGTTTGTTGAATTTAAACACCCACTCCTCTGCCCAATCGCCAGCAGTAAAACAGTGCAGGGACTTAGGGCTTATGAATGTTCTCCTCGGAGGAAATTGTAATTAAGGTTATTAAAGCCCTTGGGTTCCT